>JAIGNY010001511.1:4915000-5515000 GCA_020152595.1 Chiridota heheva
GTACAATCTGCTATACATGCAGACCTGTGTGTGTTTTTTTTTTTTTAGGGGTGGGGGTGGGGGGAGGGGAACGTTATGACAATACAAAACGTTGCTATTAATCGCGAATTGTTTTTTGGGAAAGTTGTGAAAACTGATAAAGAGTAAGAAGAAATATTTTCAGTTAAGTTTTGTTTTCAATTCAAAATCCAATTTTTTGTTACGACTTGATTGTGATATAAATCACTTTCTTGCAGAGATTTACCTCAGCAGCTCAGAGACTGATCATGTCAAGACACCCAATTGCATCGGAAGAGCTATGACACTTGTATGGTACATGTCAGGAGTGTTTGGAGGGGGAGGGGCCGTCTAGGTTAAGGGGCCGTCTAGGTTAAGTAGGTGCCACAAAAGTCCTGCCTTCAGAACTATATAAATCAGAGGCCACTTTTATACTACCCGTGTGCATATAACAAGGACCCACAAGTTTGTATTCCTGCAGGTTTTGATGACAAAAATTCTTCTTTCTGCCTTGTGTTTATATGAGATGATTCCAATTGATGTCTTTGAGCAAAATCACATTTGGGCTCCGCCCCTCAAAAATATTATTGAGATCTAATTTTATAACCCCCTTATACTGTTTTTACTCCTACCAACACCACCAGTTTGAATGGTACACAATGTATTTGAGATACCATCATGCAAAGACATAAGAGTGGAATCTGCCCGACCCACTCACAAATGTTTATCATATCTCCAGCAGAAATCAAAAGCTATAAATCGAAAGAAAATAGGCATGTCTATTGAAACCCCATAACAAACATCGCAGTGTCATTGCTCGGGCCCCACAAATCTTGATTTTTGCTTGGCCCTGTCGGGTTTACCCTCCCTATTGTTGTGGCACTGGCCATAAAATGGGTTTTATGGACCATCCTCACCCTCCACCATACGGAAACTCATTTCCGAGATGGATCCCGCTTGAAATAACAAATTGACAACACATACAACAATACGGTAAATAATTAACAAAATCAAAGGAAACAAATATTTTCATTTTCCATTTCTTATTTTATTGAAAGAAAACAATCCTTAGCTTATTTTTCAAAGTAATATACAAATTCAATAATTTACAGAATATTTCCAAGTAGCAAAGAATGAATTCAACAGAAGAAAATAAATCTTATTTCTTAAAAAAATTAAACAAAGAAATTTCTTTTCTTCTTAATGAAAATCTTCTCATTCATTCTCTCACTCACACACACCACTCTCTCCTTCAAAACCGTATACTGTGGAAATTATACCATGAAAGGGTTCATATAATTCACTACATATCCCATTGATTAAGGTCATTGCACTATTTGGAACACAAGAGTAACGTAACACTATAATTACCCAAATTAATTAAAGAGTTGAATTTCTGACGTTGTTTTTCGATGACATAACCCTAATCTTTATGACAAACTTCTCCCCATAAAAATAATCCTTGAAGTCATATTTCTAGCACCTATAGTTTTCTCATCAAAATACCCCCTCCTTTTTTATCATACATAAAACTGATTCACAAAACTTAAAATAACAACTAAAAGGGACTGCCTAGGTTAAAAAATTAGATAAGAAAGTCCAGATGGGATTTGTTGGAAACTTATTTAGTCCAAACTAATAAATTACATACTATGTGCCTTTGACAAAATCATAATGCCCTATTTTGAAAAGCTCTCTGATGCACTAAAAATTCCATTTAAAAATCGTGCCTCTTCAGCTTCTTGAGGTAATGCAACATATACAAATTCAAGGGAGGAAAAAAAAACACTTTTGCCTGAAAACTGAGGCACTGGATTTTCAAAAGAAAAGAAAGAAAGAAAACTGATGATTTAAGACACACAATGGGCCAAAGTGTTGTGATAAGGTAGAATAAAGACTTGTTTCTACATTCAAAAAGGTGGCAATATTTTTGAAGGGGATATATTTTGAGTGAAAAGTTGCGATTAAAATTGCTGTCTTTATGATTAAGGGGTTTATCTCATTTTTAAGATTTAGGAGGACCATCCCCCTTCACCACAGAGAGGTGATGATTTACAGGACTATCACAGACACATTAGGAATCCTACATAACAGAGCATGCGAACAAAAGAAAATACATTTGTGGAGAATAAAAGGCAGCGAAAGGTAAAATACTGGAAAGTGTAAAATCAGGGACAAAGGCTAAAATACTTCTACAAACCATCTTTCTCTACTGTGGAAACTGTTCTCTCTAAGGAGTGTTATCATTTTATTGCAATCGCAAAAACTTATAACAATCTAAAAATAAAAAAGGACTTTGCTTGAACTTTGATGTTTTCATTGAATCTTAAATCAAACGAAAAACGATTACTACGATCTGATGAGATAGCTGCTATAGTTATCAATCTTATTGCCTTGCTGTATGTAAATACTTATACAAAAAATACTCTACAAAAACCATGTCTTATTATTGATCAATTTCTCATTTGTTTCCCCCTCTTCTCAATTGCCACGTGTGAAACACCCACTTTTGACACTGTGACGCCACACATATTTGACATTCCACTTGCCATATTTACATCTGTTAGAGATATTATACTATATGTATAAAGCCAAAAAAAAAAAAAAAAACTATTTCTCAAGCAATAAATAGGAATGACCAGTTAATAAGATATATAAATTACAAAGTTTACAATGTACAAAAAATTACAGACTTTTTTCCAATTTCTCACTTATAAACATTCTGTAACGTTCTTTTCCCCCTGTTTCTTTCTGTACAAAACACTGGGTAGTTCTTTATAAATATCTCAATTGCAACGAATCAAATAAAGCTTCTATGAATAACATTTCTCTATGAATAAACAACATACAACTGTCTGACTGTAAATCCAGGCACGTGCCCTGTTGTGAATTTTTTTTTGGTGCATCTCTTTTGTGCTAGACACTTGGTGTTAATATTCCCATGGTTTTTTGTAATATTCCCATGGTTTTTTGTAAAATTCTATTTGAAAGAGCATACTTTTAGAGCCAATTTGGTACACAAATCAGATTGATATCATATTCCGTTCAGAAGATATGGATTTTAAAGATTTCCCAATTGCATTTGAAAGTTTTTGTACAGTATGATGAGTTTGTGTTTTGATGTCATAGAGACAATTCCATTGCAAATGTTCATGTATTCCTTTGAATGTTATGATTGAAGTATAAATACCTAACTTTCATCAATTTATTTTTCTAGCAGGTTTTACTATAAATGAAGGAGAATGTGTTGCTGTGATGTCATACTGAGCCTTTTCCTATTCGTTCATTGGCATTTTTTTTATGAACCTTTAAATTTAAATATCTCCTAGTAGGAATAACATATCAACATGATTTTTGTTTCTAAAAAAGTTTCTTTCTTATGAAAGGATACAGAAAAAAAACATGGGAATATTTTTTTTAATGCAATTTGAATCACTCCAACTTAATGGAAAAGTTGATTTAAAAAAATTTCATCCAAATCAACTTTTCAATACAAAAAAGTAAATTATGACAATAAAATTTTGTTCAGTCACACCATTAGAGTCCATCAAAATTTGTTTTCTTCCTTTTCAGTCCTTGGGAGCACACAACTATTACATACACACCCATTTCATGAATATTTTAAGTAGAGGAATACACAAATACGATGTTTATGTAGCATATCACATCTTCAGAATATAAACACATTTTTCAATACTTGAAGTATTTTTCGTACAAATCTTTTATCTAAAGTTTCTTAATTTTCAAATCAATTTCTACTCTCAAAAAATGGAAGGCAATATACTGTTCTTTGTTTCTGCTGTAAACCTCAAGTGTTATCCCAGAGGCAAAACAAGAATTGTTCATCATTTGAACAATACCTATTGTGCACTCAATACTAAACAATTTAATTTTTTTTAGAAATAACGAGATAAAACCGATTCACAAACAAAAAAGTAGAATGCAAACAATGAACAGAGAGAGGGAAGTTGGTATAAATTTCATTGAGAATCATCATATCAACTCAAATAGGATAATTAAAATTTTCAGTAAATATATTGAATTTGGTGCAACAATGTACCTGTTGACTTTGCTCGCAGATATGCTAACAATTCTAAGTGGCTACGACCAATAATTTTGAGTAAAAAAAAAAAATCAACTTTTGAGGTTTACAGCAGGAATTCTCTTACAAGGACACTTCTGGCAAAATAATACTTTTTTGTTTCAAAAACAACATTCTTGCATAATTAACACTTAAATAACTCTTTTTTACATCTGGCGAAAAAAAATGTGCCCTACGCTGAGGTATCTTTCTGTTGAAAAAATACAAAACCTCCCGCAACAGCCTCTTTAAAAAAAACAATACTTTCTATCCTATACTCCCAGGACTCGCTCGACTAAAGCAAAACTTTCCATTCTTTTAAATTTGTCCAATAGAAATAACATCATTGTTACCTTCTGATCATGCCCAAAGTAATATATCAAATTCCGGGGTCTAGCACAAGTTACCATTAATCTTCAATTCATACTCTTTCAGAACAATTATTTACATCTGGTAGGGGAGAGGAGAGGGGGTGAATGGGTCACAATTAACCCTCCTTAGAGGAGGAACAAATGAACTCCGGAGATTACTTTAGACACCAAGGGATAAGAGATTTAAAAAAACAAGTTCATTTTTTTCTCCCTTCAAATTAAGTAATTCAAAATTAAGTTTGTGAGTTTCTTCCAAATTATATTCAATCTAGCATTTTGAAGTTGCTCAGCTCATTAATGAATATTCAAATACTTGATGACTTGAATTTCCCTTTAAAGCAACAGCAGAGATAAAAAGCCTGATGGAAATTTTAAGCGGGAATGACTTGTCATTTTGAAATAAATTCCTCTTGGCTTATTATTTTGAATCTGAAATAATAGCCGGATTATGATAACTTACATTTGTTCCAACTGTTTTGTTCCCGGTTTCACCATTTATGGACGTTCTCACAAAAAATCTAACATAATAAAGATTCAACTTTTAAGTTAAAAAATGCATTGAAGGTGTTTAACACAAACATTTCCAAGTCTGTAACTTTTTAATCACTTATTTTAACGATGGACTTAATTACAAAGAAAGATAATAAATGTCCAAAAAAAAATTTCAGACATGAAATTTGACTTCTACTTTCTTCATTTACAAAACGCTTCTTTCTCTCTTAATGCCACGGTCAGGGCTGTTCAGCTTAAAACGCCGTTGCTACCTACATATAAATAACACCGCACACTAGCACCACTTCCATTACTATGTTGCACATAGGTCCCTCCATAAGCCAAACTCAAAACATTTACAACACCAACCCCTGAATTACGAAAAGGTGGAAAAAGCCCTTTTTAATGTGGACCTTACAGAAATTTCTCTACATGAAATGAAACTAGAGAATTAATTACACAGTATCTTCTGGATATACAGATGAAAAATCTGAATATCTGAAGAAAATTGATAAAATTGAATATCTTAAAAATAAAAAAAAACAGTCCACAAAAGTTGTTTGTCAATTCAAATGAAATTCTTGAGGTAGTAAATCGCTTTGTAGAATTGTAGTAAATCGCTTTATAGAATTTATCGGGCTAGGGGCATTGCGCCGCAATACGACTAACATTCCAAATATTTTCTGAAAGGTGACGAACCTTTTAAATTCCTTTGTTTGAATTTTACCAACAATATGGAACCTGTAATTCCTAATGAATAATATTCCAATAACTTTACTTTTATATTATAGCTTTAGTTCAATATTTGATTCTCCAGCCTGAAGTACTGGTAGCTAACTTCGATGTTGAAGTATATATACTATACTAGTAGGGCTAATATTTTTATCAGGAGAAAATTGAATATTCATCTACAAGAAAGTAGTACTTTCTCACATCTTGAATCAATCGTTTCTTACAAAACCTTCACAAAAGAGACAGGGAACCCAACAGTCTATTTCTAATTCTAGATATTTTCTTTCCTTTATGGAATGATTTCGTCAAAATAATGTACAACTACGGAAAAACGCGATGCCAGTTCTCAATAATTTGGTCATTGAACCCGCTATCATCGCAACTAATGTCTACAGTACTGTCCTTACACAGTACAACGCAAATCACGCTAGTGAACCAAGAACCCCACTTTGGCATTAACTTCTTTGATAAGTCAGTAAAAGGCAAGTTTATCTGACATTGACTTACAATTATGCAGCTTTTCCATACAAAAATTGAAATAAAAAAAAAAGACATTTTTCTATATTTTACACTTTTTCATATCACACACTGGTTCCACGATATCTCTCGACTGGAAGTTGGCATCGTGCACTCCTCTCAGACTTGAAAACTTTTATCACACGTTAATAAAATGCAGTCAATGATCATACAGAATCTTCATTTCAAACTTGCATATCAAAGTATTAAGATCAACAACTTTGTGACCATGGTGACTATCATTTAGTCTCATCCTTTATTTAATGGCATATACAACACAGAGGCTATAAATAGGGTTATAAGAAAAGATAATGGGGAAGGGGGCACATTAAGTCCTCCTATTCATTTTAATGGATTTTTTTCATCAATTTATTGAAATTTTGTTTCCCACAAAATTCAAGTGCGATTTAAACTTTAGCTATCATATGCTTCTGAATATCTAAAGCGCCATTAAATTTTCTCGTTTAAAAAGTAAAATTTGTCTTCCCTTTGCTTGTTGGAATATATTACAGAGGTTTATCTCCGAGTTCTTCAGATTTGTGTTTAGAAATTCCATGGCATGTAGAAATCCACAACGGGTAATTGAAAAAAAAAACACCACCTTCTGCACTAAATAATTTTAACCCTGTCACTACCTTGTACTGACAAAGTTTTGCTAAACTTTTACAACTAAGTTTACTATGACAACATATCTATTAAAAGAGGTGACAAGAGGCGACTTTTATCATAGCTGTCATTCCTGACTGTGCAAGAAGAAAAGAAGTTGAAAACTACTAAAATACAACCTTTCCTACCAGAGCAGACCTTGATATTTGGGCTTTTGTAATTCACAAAGGAATCCACCCTGGATGAAAAGGGTAGTATTTCTAAACTTTACAACAAAACAAACTTATTGCTCGACTGATCTTTTACAAAAAATGAACTCGAGCAGTTTATATCTGGAGGTTAATAAACAAACTATTTAGCAGACTGCAACTCTGTCAATTATTACCCCTTTATGTGTAATATAGCTCACTGGTGATGATTAACAGAGCTCACTGGTAATGATTATTAATTAATAGAGCTCACTGGTGATGATTAACAGAGCTCACTGGTAATGATTATTAATTAATAGAGCTCACTGGTGATGATGTTCTTTTAAAATTGATCTCAAGCGTCCAGATCTAGGGTCAGCGCTGGCAATCACACTATGGACGCGATCAAAATACATCTTTATTAACGGATTCAAGTCAAAAGGGTTCCTCTTTGTGCACACTTCTCCTTCAATCGTTGTGAGATGTAAAGGATGCAGCACAGTTTAAAAATCCTCGCCACAACAAGATCATCTTCACGATAACATCCTCTCAAATACTCTTTGGTGATGACAAAAGCAAACCGCCGAAGGAGTTATCACATGACAACGTCAAAAGTCTAGTTGGACTTTCTTTGAAAGTATGTTGTCAATCTCCAGCATTATTATATCCTCTTAAAAAAAAGTCTGTATCGCTTTTCGATATCTTACTGCGTAAACGACTTTTTTTCCACCTCCAGTTCTTACAAAGAGGGCGCTCAACCACACTGAGGTATATTCAAGAGCATCATTGGTAGGTCTGAAAATTTGGAGAAAGCAAGAATTGGCCTCAAACGGAGCTTCCATTACCACCTCTCCCTGTATTTGGTCTGTCGGGCTCCTCTTCACGTTCTTCATTGTGGGTGGGTCTCTGAGGCTGCGTCCAGTAGTTTAACATGCGACCCACAAAAGACCCCCTTCGCCCATTCTAAAATGAGAAAATAAAGACAAAAAAAATTAGTGGCAAATGTCATTTAAATAGCATGAACAATATCTTCAAATTTGAACACTATCGGGTGGGGTCAGGATAATTATCACCCCCCCCCCCCCTGTTAAACAAGAAAAGACTGATTGGAGAAATTTTTCTTTCATTTAACTTTTTACTAGGCAGTTTATGAAATATATCGAGCCTCCCAGCATTACTGTTCCTCCAAATTCATAATAGCCCACAAAGTCTGAAGAAAACAAATCAAAATCATTTGAAAAATGGCAGACTATATGTGTTAACCATTGAGTGTCTTAATGAATATAGGTTGATTGGACAACATTTCAGTCTTTTTTTTTCTTTCTTCAAATACAATTCATAAAACCCCTACATTTTCATGAAGGTCTCATCAAATAAAAAGACCCAGTTTGCAGCTCCTTGTAATCAGATATGCTGCATGTTACGACCATTTCACATCCATCAACAGTCCATTTAATCACCATCACCACCTCCACCCTGTAATGGCAACAAAAGCAATGATGAATCATCAGCCATGAGGCTTATTCTACTTTGAGTCATAGCCATTAATCTCCCCCTTTTATTACCCTCTTAGGACCTGTCTGCAACCCTCAACCACAACATCACCATCAAAATTAAAAGACACAAGTTCTTTAGATAATATCCCTATTTTTCTTAATCCCAAATGATTATCCATCAATGTCAAAATGACTGAAGGAAGTCCAAGTCCTTGTCTGGCATTACAATGCAAGATGAAGGGTAAGCTGGTTATCCTTCAAATAAGGTCACGTTTGCAGTAAAAAAAAAGAAGGCAAATTGCTTATTATGTTACAGTTCCACAATGCATTATAAATACTTCCCTAAAATCGGTATACATCAATGACAAAAAAAAAAAAAAACCTAAATAAATAGAACCTTCGCTTAATTATTGTTCTATTATTAAAAATCCTCTTTATTAAAAGTTGGAAATTCAGATGAAGGCCCTTGAAAAGATAAATTGATTTCAATTAGTGTTTTTGACATACAGTAGACAGACAAAACCAAAATTAAATAATTTTCCTTAATTACACATATAAATTAGTCATATTTTACTGCAATCTCATTCAACAGTGGCATTTAAGGAGAGAGAGGGGGGGGGGGGGAGGAGTGCACTACTCACAAAATATTAAGGATACCAAGACAAATTTTAAAACAATATTTTGACATTTCAACAAAGAAAATATGAATAAGTAGGGTAAAGGGGGAGAGGGAGGGGGAATAAGGATACCAGGACAAATTTTCAACAACATTTTGTATTTCAATAGGAAATACGAATAAGTTTTGCATTAACGATTGATTATACAACCTATAGTCTGTAGCTCAACTTCTTTTCTGGGTCAAATATATTAAAACAATAATGATATCTACAGTACTCACTTCAAAAAAGACAAAACTGGAAAATAGATAGGTTAACATTATTTTTGTTTTCGTTTTAACTTTAAACTAAAATTTTAGAGCTTGCAAAATGATACACATACAGTAGTTGAGAGTAGACTAAATTGTGTTAGCCATATGGGTATACCAGCATGATGAATTGCAAAGAATGAAAGCGGGAAATCAATTTTGCGTCGTACAAAGACATAGATCTTTGCCATAGTATCTTTGTGAGATTTTATCAATGTACTTTAGTTGCTAAAAATAATAAATAATGATACATACCTATGAGTGCATGATCGTAAGAAATGACTAAAATATTATTACTGTACAATTCAAGGGATTTTTTTTTTGACTTCTTGCTTAAGTAAATATAGCTACAATTCAAGGGATTTTTTTTTAACTTCTTGCGCAAGTAAATATAGCCTACCTATCCTTGTATCCAATGCATCATCATCATAATGCATAAAATCAAGACAGTTAATATCTGCCTTGATTATATCGATTATAGTAATAATGAAAAATTATTATGATGATTATTAGTTTTAAATACGTCAAGATTTTGTTTGCTATTCTAGTGACTGCCAAGATTTTGTTTGCTTTTCTAGTGACTGCCATAATTAGCGATGATAGCTGTACAAAACTGGGACTTTGGAATCAGTCATATACTTTTTTTCCTTTCTTATTTTGATTGTGGCATGACAGTAGTAACAGATTTTTCTAACAAAAAAAGAATACACTTTTCTCAACCAACAACTTTTCTTTAAAGTTTTCTTCGTTTTGACCTAATTTTTTTGGCAAATTATAGCAGCAAAAAAATAACCAGTTGTTTCAAAGAGAACACAAATAAGAATTATTTATACAATTTCAATACAAATTAACAATTGCAGCTTAATGACTTACTCTCTCAAAGTAGTGAGTCTCGAATTCGTCACTAATTCGACGTAATGCTCGTCCAGCCTGTACCTGCGGGGTAACCGGTCTGCTAGGGGCAGAATTTGCTCTCTCCCTAAAGCTGACAACATCCGGTAAAGGTTGGTTATCAGCATCCGGTCCGCTGCCTTCCGAGTAAAACCTTGACCTTCCTTGCCCATTTTCTGAAATGAAACGAAAGACTGGTTAGATTGATCATTTTTGATATAAATTTGAATTCCACCACAATCATTCATTAAGTACTAGTAGAAATCCTAGAACTCGCCAAAAGGCAATAATACAAAAATAAAGAGGGTTAAATCTTCAATTTTGCTCAAATAAGTAATGGAATTACATTAATAACCTCGTCAGACCATGATTGAAAAGGGGAACTCTTGAATCACTTCACTCAATTTCAGTCTGATTAGGTTTGATAGGATCCTTATTGAACCCAGAACTGAAAGCGAGACCTACTCTTCGCTCATTTACAGCGTGACAAAAGGCTACTGCAGCATACATATTGTACTCAAAATTTGTCAGTAAAACAAAAATGTTCTAAATTTCCTGTCAATTTAAAACATCCCACACATCACTTGCATTTAATTAATAATTTTGAGATAATTCAATTTCATTCTGTCATTGACCCCAATCCCGAGTCGGATAGCTAACAAATTAAAGAGCATAAGTTATTAAATGATGTCGAAATAGTTCAGTGACTGAAATCTGTGTGAATCTCTTTGATGCATTTGGCAGGCAGCCATTTCGGCAGAGGAAGTTATAATCCCTCTGGAGGATACAATCAGCAGTTGTTTATGCCATTTTTTTAGTGAAAACATTCAGTGTAGCTCAGGAAACACCTTGATTGTTGAGGTCGATCATCCAGGCAGGTTTTAGTTGTTTCAAAATCAAAAATGATAAGTTGTTTTTATTTATGGGTCCCAATGATGATGAAATTAGAAACTGAACTTCAGAAACCAAAGTGTCAAACTTTATTGGTGTTATAATTGATATATAAGTATTGATTTCTCACCAAGTTTTTATCTAAAAACAAATATAAAAAAAATAGAAATAAGTACAGGTATGGCTCCAGCTTTGTTGCAGCCAAGTGATATTTTGCCTAAAACTGTAATTTCAAAAGATAATCAATTTAAGAATCATATAACTGAAAGTCTAAGCAGGATTTTGCCTAGAGAAGGGGTGGGGGGTGGGGCAAAACCATTAAATCACGCTAGGATGCAAACAAATTACCATACAAAAGATACATCTGAAAAAGTGTGTGTGTGGGGAGAAGGGGGTTCTCCATTCCTACCTATGACTGAAAGTGAAAGTCACCCCCCAAAAAATGAATTTTATTGTAAGTCTACTGACCCAACAAAAATTCTTATAAAAATAAAACAAACAGATTTTAAACAGCAATGTTTCGAGTGTGCAAAATACATATGCAGAAAAAATAATATTTTACTAAGAGAATGTTGTGTGCTCCTACCTAATACATATTTGAAGCAAGTTGTGTAATATCCCCTCCCCAGCTAAAAAAACCAAAAATATATAGATACAAAACAATCATTCATTAAAAGTGACAAAACTGGAAAAATTTAACAACTCAATAAAATTATGAAAAAATGAACAAATTCTAAGTAGCAGTTCCTGTTGATTACTAACTTAAAATATATTCTACCTACTTTTAATTTCCTACACATAAAATAAAATACTTCCAACTTTCTTGAACACCATAATAAGAATAAAAGTCAAGCTACCTGGTGGATGCACCGTACCATTCCTTCGCCTTTTCGACTCTCCCATGATAGCACACATCAGTGAAAATAAGCACTCCCCAAATCCTAACAACAAACAATCCTGACTAAAAATCCAAGGCCACGCCACTATTTCGCTCTTATTTTCCGAAATGTATATTCCAATAAATACTCAATGCCAGATGTGCAGTTTGATCCTTACTCACCGAAACCTCAATAACAACTGAGCCAAACAAGTGAACCTTCACTGTATACATAATAGGTTGTAAGCCTTAGTGTGTATTAGGCCAGGGATTCCCCACCTTGTTATGTTGTAACATGTAGTTCAACTTCTGGTAAAAAAACTTCGGTTGTTTTTTTTTCCTTTCTGCTTTCAGGTTTGCTTTAATTGTGTTGCAAACAGAAGAGTGTAACCAATAGGAAGTATTGATGGCAAAATGAAATTATTATACAGCTGCTCTGTTGAGTTGTCAAAATCAAGTTGATTCTTGCTCAGCTGATAATACTAAGTGTTGAGCACAACCAGCTACAACTATTAATTAAAACTAATGTTTGTTATGAGGAAAAGTATTGACAGAAAAGACCTTGAGATGATTCACTATCCTGATATTTCATTGGCTAATGACCCAAACGTGATCTTTCTTCCCTGCCTGATGATGTCATGTTATTTTATTGACGTGTATAAAAGAATGAATAAAGAACTCTCAAGCCTTCTCTATTTTCTATGAATCACTCCCTCACTTGCTTCTCTTATTTGCATACAATAAGATTAAACTTTCATAGGGAGGAGTCAACACTCACAACAAATACTTTCTTCTCCCTGAATGGTCAGTGAGTGTAAACTTCCTCATGAATATTAATTAGCAAGAAGACAATGCACAAATTGAACAATTAGTTTTGAGTTGAGAAATTTAAGGAAGGTTAAATTGATTTTTAAGTAAGAGGATGAAAGGCTTCGGTTATCATGCAACATTCTCTGTGTATGATAGGCACGTATCTAAACGGAAGGGCTAATTAAGTATTCTATTTTGCATTATGGATTAAATGTCCCACCTAAAATAACTTGTGAATGGTTTGGGGCAAGAGGAAATGAACATACCTTTTGTTTTAGGATTATATGTGGTTCTTAAAATACATTATAATTCAATGGTCTGAGAAAAGAATTCATAAAATACATTGTCGTTTGTCTTAACAGTTCTTGGTATGGATGGTTAATTCAATGGTATACGCAGCTTCATCCGTGTGGGTGTTTTTTCTATTCTTAATTAAAACAATTACAGGAAATCTTATAACCACAACAATTATGATTGTTTCGCTTTTGGTAACTAATAACATAGGATGTGTTTATATTGTTTCTTCCATTCTCTTTATCGTTCTAAAAACGTTACTAACTCTAAAAAAGTTGCTTAAACCTTCCAACATTTTTTATTGCACTACAATTCTCAGAACTTGCTTGAAAAGTTTTGTAAAACGATGAAATGATGGGGGTACAAAATGGACTTCCCCCAAAACAAACCAAAACACTTTTTTACACAGGTATATTGTAACAATTGACCAATTAGAGACGAGTGGCCTATTAAGCAAATAATAATTCCAGGTAGTAAATGAATGATATTCATTCATTTTGCATATTCAATTTCTTTAAAATAGTGGTGCATCCCCCATCATTTAAATAATATGTATTTGCTTTGAAAATCAGGCATGTTGCAAGACAGAAATTTGACATAATCACCTTTTAACTTTTTCTTACAAGGAAAACAAAACTTGGAGAAAAAAAGAAGGCTTTTTAGAATTTGAAACCCTTTTATATCAAATTAGGCTATTCTATAAATAAACCATAACAAAACTGGTTTGTTTGTAAATATTATGACACACAAACAAAAAACTTGGCATAGGACATTATTTGTTCTTTACAGGGTGTTTAATAATGGCGTTTTATTTACCTTCTAAACGCAAAGTTCTCTTTCAAAATTGTGTTTAGAAAGCCCTGTTTAATCAGACATGCATCTATTTTTGCATGGGCAGCAAATTACACTATGCAAACAAATTTACATTTGTCACATTCATAGTTTGTGATACAACTTTTAGATGCATTTCTTATCAGGCATGAATTTCTGGTATTCAAAAAAAAGTACACAAAGTATGACAAACCAGCATCCTTGTCAACTTCTGAGGGTGTTAACAATTTGGACAAATTTCAACGCAATTACATCACTACATGCGGAATGTCTGAAAATAGAATCTTTTAAATACAGAAATATTTGGGTGACATCTTGCCTCAAACTTGTACAATTGAAATGAAGTGACTGGGATTATTATTACTGATCGGTACCATCACCCAACATGATGATCGTACCAACACCCAACATGATGATCACACCAACACCCAACATGATGATCGTATCAACACCCAACATAATGATCACACCAACACCCAACATGATGATCACACCAACACGATGATCACACCAACACCCAACATGATGATCGTACCAACACCCAACATGATGATCGTACCAACACCCAACATGATGATCATACCAACACCCAATATGATGACTGTACCAACACCCAACATGTCAATCAAAACAACTTGAGGAAGCATAATTTTCTATTCATAACTGCCTACTGAACGGGAAATGATAAAATTAGGACATCTTGCTTACAGTAACTTAATTATACGAAAAAGGATACAAGAAGAATTAATTTATAGATGAATATTCTCAGTGACCATGAACCTAAACATGCATTGTATTTGAATTAAAATGTGATAACAGAAAGGATGCTTGTGTGCAGCTCAAGGACTTGTATATAAAAGTACTGCAAAGGCATTCAACAGTTTGACATGGTTGAATACTAGTGCTGTCATGACATGTTGATTATCACAATCTCTCTTTTCCCCATGACATGATGAAATATGCCTCTCAACACATACCGCGATACCAAAAACTAAGAAATTTTCGTGCAACTAGGCTAGGCTAGTTCGTACGTTATGGTGCAATCATTATGGTAGTAAATCTAAGTCATGTTTAGGCCATTAAAAATGTGCAAAAATTATGTGAAACATACAAATTGTGCTCCTTCACCCCACACTGGCACAAGTTGGCAAACAGAACGCAAAATTGGCGCAGAACATGCCTCTCACTTCAATGATTCATGGTTACGTAATTACCAAACGTGCGTGATGAACGTAATAGTCACACAATCATGTCAGCTGCTAGATCTGCAAATCATGTTTTTCTTGCGTTCATCATACAGTTATAAAAGAAATTACGTTAGTGATAATAACAATGTGTCGGGAGTCTGTTTTTCTCCATGATAATCGATATGTAATAGAGCCATGTCGTGACAGCACTATTAATTACTTGCAGAAAATAACCAAAAATAATTGTTATAACTCTTGGGTGTAGTGTTGCCAAATGATGTTAACAATAAACAAATTTTCATAAATTGATCATAAAAACAGATGATTAAAAATAATGAGCATAACATCCAGAAAGCAGGGCGTTTGTATTTTCTTTCATGTTTAACTTGTTATTTCAATTACAATTTAATGAGTAAATTAATTTGATCAACAAATATGGACAGTTAATTGGAGAGAGCTATCATGACTGAAATGGCTTTAATCTATTTATCCTGAACTAACCTTTCATAATTTTCCACGTACAGTGAAATTAATTTGATCAACAAATATGGACAGTTAGTTGGAGAGAGATATCATGACTGAAATGGCTTTAATCTATTTATCCTAAACTAACCTTTCATAATTTTCCACTTACAGTAGGTTAAAGAAACCTGCAGAGGCCCTAAAATTTGGAATGAAAACTGATACCCCAAAGTTCTATAAAATATTCAACCGTTCACTTTATAAATGTTAGAAATATAATTTTAGAAATATAACTGTTTAATCTCTACAAAAATTTAAAATGTAGCACTCTTACCCTTTCTGGGTGCTTTCTACAGATATGGATAAGAGGAGAATAAATTTAACGGAAAATTGTAGAGCGATGTTATCCATCTTTGTTGGAAGGTGGAGGAGGAGGGGGTAGTCAGGGTCATCTTTCCAAGTAATATTGTTTTTCTGTACCACAAGTGCTTTAAAAAATGGGTTGGTAGGACTTATATGAGTCAATTTAAAGATTTTCTATACATAAATTTACACACCAAAACTTTAAAAGAGAAGAAGGTACAAATTTAGTAGAGATTAAACAACATTTTAATGTAACTTCATAGAACATAATCAGGTTGAGGACCAGCTGGTCAAATATCCTTAGGCAGGCAGAGCAATTTACTTTTACATTTTAATTCAGTTTCGGTTTCAGTATCAGACTTCATGACAGATTGTACCATGAATGAGAAACACCTGTGATTGAAATCCGCTGTACATGTTACAAAAAAATATACCTTCAATGAATTCATGAAAAATATTTGCGGTAATTTTTTTAGATTTGAAAATCAACCCATTCTTTTGAGTGCAAAACCTTTGATGACTCGACACCCGAGATACCAAGTGACAACAGAACTTCGGAAAGCAGGAAATCATTGAAAGCAATAACCAAGACTGAAAGAAAAGTCCCTCTAACGTCAAAATATTTACACAAGTATCAATTGCTGAAAGGTGAAAGCATAAGTAATACCTGAATTAATTACGCATAGAAATAGTTTAACAAAATTACACAACCATTACAAAAGATTAATATACAACTTTTTTTCAAGTATTTTAAAATATAAGTTTGGTCAGAAAATAATCACATGCATATTATTTCTGACAATAATTTTCTATTGAAGTCAAAGCTCACAGATATTAACCGAATTCCATTTGATGCTTTGCTTGTTTTGTTCTTTCTTTTAGATTAAACTTTCAGATCTTTTCATATTGGGATCTTTATTCTGCAGTTTTAAAACAAAGGGGACATCTTTGGTAAGATACCCATTTCCTCTTTTCATTGAAATACAGAGAGAACTACAATGGTTCTGCATAAAATGACCATCATCACAATTAACAACTTCATAGCGACGCCAATAGTTTTCAAATTAAGCTATTAGGAAACTTCCTGCCAACCGACGATTATTGATTTTTGACATCTAAACCTCATAAACATCAAATTCACTTTTGTTGATGACACCGAAAATCCGTTTGCCTTCAATCAGATAACCTTGGCATTGAATGAACATGGGCGATGGGTTTGACATTTAGACATCTGACTCACTCACAAACAATTATACAAGAACTTTATACAATCAAATAACATAAAAACAAACCTCGGCCCGGCCCGAGCTGGGTTAAAAATCAATAATGTTTTCTGGAATGATTGTTCTTTGACAGGATCAATAACATTTCTTTCTTGCTTAATACCCTGAAATTATCCAAATCACAACTTTTTTATGCCATGTGTTTCACGATTTGGAACAAAGCTATCGTAACTTTTTCAAAAGGTGTTTGTCAGAAGAATTGAGCAGATGTTATAAACACCTCTGTAAGATTTATTATGGTTTAATATGACAGTTGTTGAGCTCATAAACAAAATAAAAACTGTGAGTAATATTTTGTTTTGAAATTCATTCAAATCAGATGTATCCTCATTATTTTTCATATTGTACTAAATTACCAATAAAAAGTCTTTTTTCTTTTTTTTAAGCCATTGTCCTATTAGAAATATAATTTTTTTAACCCATTTCTGTATGGGCTGGAAAAATAAACCTGTTACAGTAATTATCAAGTTACCACCTTCCAGTGACCCTCTAATTAGTAAAGACTGGAAGTGCTTTCATAGAGGGTCAAACAGTTTTATGCTACAAACTGATACGATCCTACAATCCATTTAATAAATCTAAACAAAGAAACTAAGTCAATTAACCAATAATGGTCATTCCATGTGTATCATAAAGCCACATCTTTAGTTGGTTGTTACATGGAGCTGTTAACTGAATAGTTAACTTTCGATTAATAGCTCCGTGGTTGTTAACAACAAATACCAAGATATATTTAATTCCTTCATCAATAAAATTATCAACAGAAATAAGATACCTCCTAGATATGGACATGTAAACATTGATAAACAAGAATGAATCCATGCAGAATACTGACTGATGCCTGTTTTTGTACTTGTCTTAGTATATGTCCATTTATAGTACAACACGATCAGCAAGTGAGTCATCTCAAAGGTTGTTGTTATGCAAATTAGATTCACAAAAGAGGGTAATAGTTACACCAGGGAAGCATGATACTCTTTTTTAATCAGGGTCAGTTTATTGTGCAATACTGTTGAAACAAGAAATCCCTTCCCTGGATGAGATAACTAGGGATACATGGTAGCACTCTTATAATGAATAACATTGCGTAGCTAAAATTAGTCCGATGACATCATTCTCCCCAACGTTGTAATAGTGGGTCTGTCTAGACTGTTGGCAGGCACTACCTTGCTACTAGCAATATTAAAAACACTGTCTGTCTGATTGGCTGAATCTCTTGGTTTAGGTGATAGTTATTGATGTTCATTTACACTTGTATGGTTTTACAATTAACATTGTCCTTTAATGGGCATAATCAATAATCTTTTCATTTTTCAAAACAGACAAATCTTTTTGACTTCTCCAAGATTGAACAATGAGGTAATGGAAATATCACAGAATAATCACTTAGTTTGAAATATGCTTCACCTAGTATTTTATTGTTCAAATCAAAACATAAATTTTCAAGCAGTTCTGTGGTGGTTTGCATTATGATAAATATGGAATGGCAGCATAAACAGCCAATCAAATTAAGTTAAAAGAAATATCTTTTTGGGACAATTAAATAAGAAAAAATATCTTTTTGGTAAAATCAAATGAAAAATATGAAGGTTTTACTGCAAATTTAATATAATTTTTTTAGAAATCAATATTACTCTTTATTTTGCAAACCTCAATAATGTTTATAATTCAAACTGATATGATTTTCGAGTAAAGCATTTTCAATCTCCAATTTACCTTTCTAATCTTGCAAGATATTCACTTCCGTATGTGGTACTGCAGGAGAGGGGGGGGGGGATCCCCTCATCTTTTTGACTCTTCCCCACTTTCAGTAGGTTTATTTGATTTGAGATTTCCCCCTCCCACTTTTGGTCTAGACATACATCTCCCCCTCCCATGTCCACTTCAATAATTAATATGATGTTCAATTCTGTTCTCATTTCAACAATTTTTTGGAAGTTATCATAACCTGGTAACCCTGGTAACCTACCAAAATAAATTTTAATTTTCTTTTTTATATATAGATATAATCTAAATACTTATGTTTAGAATTTTATACAAACTTTTCCCTACTCATTCTAAAACCACAGTACGACTACAAAACTTCATAATATGACATTGCTACCAAACCTGAACCATAAATTTACCCTAAGGGCTATAATCCCACAACCAGCAAATCCAACTATGGTACAGTAGTATATGCAGCTCCAAAACAACAGACAAACCAAATAACATTGAAAAAAGTGAGTACAATATGAACAAAATACAATGTCACAGAAAGTCCAGGACAGCAAAATGTAAACAAACCCAACACAAAAGCAAAGGAACCAATCCCTTTTTTCCATTTTGTATGTTTTCTTTCCATTATCCCAGGGGTGTGTTTTCTTCCAAAAGAGAGTTTGTATTTGAACAAAAGATTTGCAAAAAACCCCAAAAAAGTTGTAAGACCTAGACATAAAGTGACTTGGAGCAAGCCTAAACTTGTCTGACTTTATAGTATAGGTATGGTTTGAGATAAACAGTCAGCGAAGCATAGGTATGGTTTGAGATAGACAGTCTGCGGGAACATGTCCCATAAGTCATGCAGGGAGGGTGTGAATGAGAATAAAAGAATCACAAGCCGATCATGTGGTTCTAGTTACAGCAGTGACAAAATCACCTCTGAAAAAAACAAACAGAAAGAAACAGTGACAATAATTGCTTCAAGACCATTATTTTGATGGTTTAGGACTTGAGCCGCTCTTTCATGATAGATTGAATCTAAAAAAACTTTACAAAAGGTGACCTTGAAAGAACTTGCCCCCTTTTTATTATTCTTTAGAGATCACTTCAAAGCAAAACTTTTACAAAAGATACTTCCACAGTTTAACCCAGATTTTGAAATTGAAAATTTATCAGGTAATTTATCCTAGCAAATTGGTAAAAGGAAGGACTTCTGGAAACACAGAAAGTTCTATGACAAAGAAAAATTGTGATTAGGGGCAAGCCTATGCATGTTAGATTCAAATAATTTGTAAAAGTGACTTATAAATGATCAAAATCATAAATGATTTTGAAATTGAAAATTTATCAGGTAATTTATCCTAGCAAATTGGTAAAGGAAGGACTTATGGAAACACAGAAAGTTTTGAGACAAAGAAAAATTGTGATTAGGGGCAAGCCTATGCATGTTAGATTCAAATAATTTGTAAAAGTGACTTATAAATGATCATTTTTGACATCAAAGTATAAGATAAACAATAGCATATGAACATCATGCATGTGGTACTGGATGTACCTGCGTGAGGAAAATGATGAGGTTACAAATTAGGGATGTCTAGATTTAAAATTTTCCCAATCGAGATCCCAATTTTCCCAACCGAGCCCCCAATTTTCCCAACTGAGCTCCAAATTTCCCAATCGAGCTCCCAATTTTCGCAATCGAGCCCCCCAATTTTCCCAATCGAGCCAGCAAGAGCCCCCAATTTTCTTATCACAGGTGGTTGTATGTTACATGACCTTTTGCCCTTGTTGCTATGCAGCCAAATGGATAGAAGAAATATAAACAAGTTTCTCTAGGCTATAGTGTCCTTGAACTGATGTAAGTTGACAGGAAACCTACAATAGACGACAATGGTAGTATTTACTCCATTTATAATGTTGTCTAACCTTCCCTTTCAAACAAAGTGACCCTCACCCCCATGCGACCCAAACTCCACCCTCTTGAAATAGCCCATCTTCACACCACAATTCATACATGACATCCAACTGAACAACAATACAAACCCCATTATCAAGATATTTCCACATCGTAATTACTTATTTGCCATCTGGCTACTACACTCACACACACATTCATTATCGTGCTACAAAACAAGAAGTACCTCCCTTGCCTCCAATCAATAATATTCTTGACTGACACATCTCTTCCACAACTTCAATAACAGCATCAACAAAAAACACTCTGGCCCAAGTGACTCCTGTTCTGCCCATGAGGTCACTGTAGTAAACAAAGGTCTTTCTCTGTTGACCCTAAACATCTTGTTGTCCAAACTCAAAGACATCAACACTGTCAATGAACTGAGATGCTTGAGTAACTCAAGCATGGCTATATTTAAATCCTCCTGATTTAGCCCTCTGTTATTGTCCAGAGTAACTGGAGCTTGTGTAAACAGATTTCCTTGCATGAGGTTTTGAGTGAAACTCACCAGAGGCACAAAGACCTATTGTTATGAATGGCCTGTAAATAGGGCAGTCTGAAATCCCACAATTCAACTTGGTAAACAAGTAAATGAGGCTTTAACATTGCATAAACCAAAAGTTGATTTACAACTCCTAACATAATTAAGTGACAGCACACAATTATTGATGGTTGTCTACCTACTGTGGTGTAGCGGTTATCATACATGTCTACAGACCACGAGGCCCCAGGTTCAAGTCTGGGTTGGGTAGACCATGGAGCTCTCAGTTAATAGCTCCATGGGTAGACACGCCAGTGCACCACAACTGGTTATCAAAGGCCGTGAACATTGACTTGGTTGTCGATGTTATGTCTGTCTGTACGTCGTACCTGTGTTCTCGTCCAGGTCGTATTAAGCGTTTTGTAATAGCATTGTTACTATCATAACCGCTACGCAGCCGACAGCCTCGTCATTGCAATTGTGTGTTCACTCGTCAAATTATTGATGGAGATGTAATGTTATCAGTTATTTAGCCATGTTAAAAAGATAAATGCAGCATTTTTTTACTAGAAGTTCTGAATTTTTTTGGTTGTTTGTTCAGTTTCAAAATGCTTGTAGAAAGTGAATCACAATCAAAGTCTGAGATATCAACTTGAAGCTATAAATATGAAAACGGGGGGAAAAAAAGCTTTTTTTGGCAACATTGCACACAAAGTAGTACAAGTTAAAAGCGTCTTTTGTTAATTCATATAAACATAGTGAATCCAAAGTTCGCAAACTGTTTTTTTCCCCTTCTTCAGATAACACAAAAAAGCAAAACACGCTCCATTCTCTGTGACACAGGTTTAAAAAAAATAAGTTTTATTTCCAATATTTCAAATTTATTTGGGCGTTTACCGTAAATGTTCCATCATTACATTGCTGCTTATGTTTTTTTTATATAAGAATTATGTTTTAGCATCATGTGACAGGACAGGATAGAATTACACATTCCTGTTCTTTAAAGTTGTAAATGTTCGAATGCTACCATCAATACCCACTATATAGGCTTCATGACCAGCAACTTAAACATAAATAAGATTTGATATATCTAAAAAATTAATTACCGGAAATTAATTTGGTATAACTGGTATCGTGACTCATGATGGTTCATGTGTACTGTGCAGCAGATTTGTCATACATAAACAATATTACAAAAACATAGTTCAGGGGTCAAGCAAGTCTATCTTATATGAAAGAGGACTTCAAAAGAAACAAAATGGTGAAGAAAGCATTCAAAAAATCTTATTCCTTTAAGGAGATATTTAAGTTTAATAAACTTTTGTATCATATGAGTAGAAAGGACTGAAATCAGACTAGTTTGTGATGTCAGAGCCTTAGATTGCTCAGTCTTGATGTATTCTATCATATTTTGTCCTGCGATTTTGTGGCTTCAAAACCAAGGGATATGCCAAAAAAGTAGTAAAACTGAATCAGGAAGGGTATTTATAACATGCCACCTGAAGAAAGTTTTGAGGGAAAATAATTTAAATAGTGAAAAATTAGAACAAAAAATTAAATAAACTTTCTTTAAAATACATCAAGAGTTTGATGAATCTGAGGCTGTGACATCACAAAAAGTCTTGATTCAGTCGTAACTACAGAAATGATACTAAACTTTAAGCTTGATTATCTCCTTAACAGAATGAGATTTTGAATGCTTTCTTCTCCATTTTTTTTTTTTTTTTTGAAGTCCTCTTTCCTATAAGATGGACTTGCTTGACCACTGAACTAATTGTTTAATGGCATAAGATTTTTGAATACTTTCTTTACCATTTTGTTTCTTTTTGAAGTCCTCTTTCATATAAGATGGACTTGCTTGACCACTGAACTAATCGTTTAATGGCATAACATTTTTAAATGCTTTCTTCACCATTTTGTTTCTGTTTAAAGTCCTCTTTCATATAAGATGGACTTGCTTGACCACTGAACTAATCGTTTAATAACATCAGATTTTTGAATACTTTTTTTATTATCATTTTGTTTCTTTTTGAAGTCCTCTTTCATATAAGATGGACTTGCTTGACCACTGAACTAATCCTTTGATGGCATAAGATTTTTGAATGCTTTTTTCACCATTTTGTTTCTTTTTGAAGTCCTTTTTCATATAAGATGGACTTGCTTGACCACTGAACTAATCCTTTAATGGCATAAGATTTTTGAATGCTTTCTTCACCATTTTGTTTCTTTTTGAAGTCCTTTCATATAAGATGAACTTGCTTGACCACAGAACTAATCGTTTAATGGCATAAGATTTTTGAATGCTTTCTTTACCATTATGTTTCTTTTTGTCCTCTTTCATATAAGATGGACTTGCTTGACCACTGAACTAATCGTTTAATGGCATAAGATTTTTTGAATGCTTTCTTCACCATTTTGTTTCTTTTTGAAGTCCTCTTTCATATAAGATGGACTTGCTTGACCACTGAAGTAATCTTTAATAACATAAAATTCTTGAATGCTTTCTTCACCATTTTGTTTCTTTTTGAAGTCCTCTTTCATATAAGATAGACTTGCTTGACCACTGAACTAATCCTTTAATGGCAAAAGATTTTTGAATGCTTTCGTCACCATTTTGTTTCTTTTTGAAGTCCTCTTTCATATAAGATGGACTTGCTTGACCTTTGAACTAATCGTTTAATGGCATAGGATTTTTGAATGCTTTCTTCACCATTTTGTTTCACTTGCTTGACCACTGAACTAATCCTTTAATGTCATAAGATTTTTGAATGCTTTCTTCACCATTTTTCATTTTTTTTTTTGAAGTCCTCTTTCATGTAAGATGGACTTGCTTGACCACAGAACTAATCCACTAAGCATTTTGTTGCTTTTTGAAATCCTCTTTCATATAAGATGGGACTTGCTTGACCACTGAACTAATCCTTTAATGGCATTAAATTTCTAAATGCTTTCTTCTTCATCATTTTTCTTTTATATAAGATGGACTTGCTTGACCGCTAAAGTAATCCTTTAATGGCATAAGATTTTTGAATGCTTTCTTCACCATTTTGTTTCTTTTTGAAGTCCTCTTTCATATAAGATGGACTTGCTAGACCACTGAACTAATCGTTTAATGGCATAAGATTTTTGAATGCTTTCTCCACCATTTCTTTTTCTTTTTTCGAAGTCCTCTTTCATATAAGATGGACTTGCTTGACCACTGAACTAATCCTTTAATGGCATAAGATTTTTGAATACTTTTTTCACCATTTTGTTTCGTTTTGAAGTCCTCTTTCATATAAGATGGACTTGCTTGACCACTGAACTAATCCTTTAATGGCATAAGATTTTTGAATGCTTTTTTCACCATTTTGTTTCTTTTGAAGTCCTCTTTCATATAAGATAGACTTGCTTGATCCCTGAACTAATCCTTTAATCAGCAAAATATTTCAAATTGCAAGACAACTTAAGTAGTTTGATCTTCAATTTACAAATAAAACAGAAATTCCTAGGGAACCCCACCTAAATAACAAAAATTCTTATGCATTACTGTCATGAAAACATGGTACCTAATGGTTTAGTCATGTTCCAAAATATTTGCCTAGACAGCTTAAGAAGATAACAAACATTCCTTAGCGTTAAATTGTTTTCTATAATGTTATTTCTTTAAAACAACTCCAAATTCCAGGTACATGTGAAGAACCATAACCAGTTGGATATTACAGGGATACAGGACATCTGTTTAAACACATTTTTGTGAATGAGATTTTGAGTGGTATGTTAACATAGCCACTCGTGGGTGACATGTTACTTAAACAGGGATATCTTCCCACAAATAAATAATGCCAACGTGGATATGGATACCATGTAGTAATTGGATGCAGGAACAGTGCTGTAAGTAGTAGCATAGATCAGTCAAAAAATAGTGGGGGTATAATTAAACACTTACAATTTTACTAGGTGAAAAAATGTTATGTAGGTTTTAGGGTTTCAACCAAAAGTGAAGGTGTACATACAGTACTCTCCCCCACCCCCCCCCTCCATCCTAGGATCCACCCCATTTGGTGTAAGTTCTTGTCAGCTTAAATAAAAACAGTCATTCTCAGAGCAATAACACTCAAGAAAAACAAAGGATTTAGGAATAAATCTTTAATTGGGAATGAAGAAAGGAATAAAATCAAGTGATTGTAACACAAAGTAGTTTTAATTGTGACGAAAGAAAAAAATCCCGGAAGAACAAAATAGCAACAGAAAGGTAATGGGATGTGCTTCATCATTTGTGTGTGGGTATGAGTGGGAGGGAGGGGGTGAGGGGGGAATGGGAGGTGATCACTACCAATAGTCAAATGCTATTGGTAAATTAACTGCCAACTTTGAACCTTCCACCCCCCAACAAAAATAAATAACCATAATCAGTTAACAAGTGTTTTACTTTGTATTAGTGTAAACATATGCCTGTCTTTCAGGAAAGTGAGGTGTGTGCCACCCCCCCCCCTGCCATGACACCTAATTATGCTATCTATCTACCCTATTTCCCTATTATATCATGAACATCTATCATGATGAAAAAGTAAAGGGAACAAAAACTACTAAAATAACTAAACATTAATGATTCACTCATTCACCATTCATAATTGTCCACTTGACTCACATAAAAAATGAACATACATTAGGTTGACAATTCATCCTAAATATTTAACTCCACCTGGTATCCCTTGCATAATTTTATGTTTTAAGTGATTTTTTTCTTGAACTTCAGTCAACAGATGACATCACACGTTACATTATGATTCACTGACTATTAGGCAACACTGTGACACATCCCCTAAGAATCATAAATAATACATCTCTACCAGAAAGAAATAGTTCCATCATGCCCTAAAAAAAAAAGAATAAAGAAGATATTTGTGAATCACGGAATAGATCCAAATTGGGCTCTGTTCCAAAATACACATGAAAGTCATGTTCAAACTGGTCTGCTGGTAGAATTACGATGACAATGTATGAAACACCACTCAATTCACAGTGACTAACTTCCAATTTTATTTAAACAAAACCTTCCAAAGACACAAATTGGTAGGGAATCTTTCTTTACAACACCCTAGAATTATTCACAAGTACTTCTATGATTTCCAATTGGACTGCTAGTTATACAGACTAACCTTCAGAAGTTCAGAAGAAAAAAAAAAAAAAAAAATCGTTTTTATGTTTTTCTTATGATTGTGAAATGACTATCACTACCAAACTCCCTAATTCTTAAGGCAAAAAATAGAGTCAGTCAAACGCAAAACTCAAACAAGGCTGTCCAGAACTACAGGACTTGGTGATTAAATCTTTTTTGCAGACCTCTAGTCATTTGAAATATCACTTTATAGAACAGCACAACCAAACTCAAGATTATGAAGAAATCAGTATAAAATCTCATCACAAAAAATAAAATAGATAGTTATTGTCTATATCTATCAAAAGAACAATTCTGCCCCATTGGCTTAAAAATGAGATAATGCAGTATAATAAAATTCCTTTCTGGCTTTTCCCTCCCGTGCAACTATCACCCACGTTCCCTTTTGTTTTACTTTGTATTCTCCTTTTAAGAATTTGTGATATTTTAATCCATTTTCAGGCAACTTGTTTTTTCACCCTGTTGACTTTATACTCAATGAATGCCACTTGGTTGGCCAGACTTGAAACACCTACAATATAACTGTTGACTTTATACTCAATGAATGCCACTTAATTGACCAGACTTGAAACACCTACACTATTTCTCCGAGAAAAACTTGCATTCTTATTTATTTTTCAAGAAGCCAGGTTTAATATAGGGCTATACAGCCAGTGAGCTGTACAGTACTAAACAACTGAGAGGGCTTATTCACCAAAAACCTTTACTGAGATACCAAGCTGCAGAAAGATTTCTATGAAAAAAGGCAGTTTTAATAGTTTATTAAAATATCCTGTTTAAAAACCACGGAAGAGCCAAATCTTTTAATAACTTGCTCCTCCCCCATCCCAGCCAAAATCTTGTAATTAATCAAATTCCACATCAAATAGTGAGACACTTTCACACCTTTGCTCAAGTAAGAATCGAGCAGACCTAGACGAAGTACCATGAGTTTCCCTCATGGGAAATAGGCGTCAATCGTCTTAAAGGAATATTTCCATATTTTTTCATAACCTTTCATAAGAAAGAAGAGAAATTTTAAAAACAATTTAGTACAAAAATCATGTTGATATGTTATTCCTACCAGGATATATTCAATTTTAAGGTTCACAAAAAATGCCAATAAACGAATAGGAAAAGGCTCAGTATGACATTACAGCAACACATTCTCCCACAAAGTTGATGTATTTCTTTAAAATTTATCATCCTTTTTATTAGTAAAACCTGCTAGAAAGCTATATTGATGAAAGTTAGGTATTTATATACATTGCCAAATATACCCTACTTCAAGAATAACTTTTGGAAAATTGTTTTTAATCATACAGAAACAAACAATTAAGGTTCAAATACATAAACATTTGCAATGAAATTGTCTCTATGACATCATCAAACACGAATTCATCATACTATACAAAAACTTAAGAATGTAACTGGGAAATAAAAAAAAATCCATTTCTCTTGAATGGAATATGATATCAACCAGATTTTTGTACCAAATTGTCTCTAAAAGTATGCTCTTTCAAATAAAATGTTACAAAAAAACCATGGAAATATTCCTTTTAACTCTTATATATCCATGGCAACATTATATATTTTTCGTCCTTTCGAGAAATTCTTAATATCGCACACAACCCTTGGCAACAGTCAAGTACGAATAAGATTCCAGCCTCCAAACGGTGACCTATTATGTTCCAGTTCAAAATTGCATGCATCCATTGGGAGTTGAAATGAGTAATGAATATTCATGTCAAGTAACATATATTCGCAAGTCTGGTTCAAATTTGTGTCATACTATTTTTGGGCTCTGGTATAAAGGCCAAGTTTGATTTTAAAAGTGCAATTCAATTTCTGGTTTGTTGAAGGTGACAATGTACAATACAGTAAGATTGAAGATTAGCAATGTCATGAAATCCTTATATACCACCACCAGATTAAGCATCAAAAAAAGGATTCATAATGAGACTAAATCAAATAGTGTATTGTTTATGGTTGCACTTAATTATTATGTCAATAAGAAAGGACTTGGAAATATATGTAAAGTAGAGTGACATTTTCCTTCTACCTCAAATCAGGTATTAAAAACAAAATTTGTATTCAAGACATTTATTGAGAATAGTATTTGTAAATAAAAATAAATATAAAAAAACCTTTAAACCCATGAGGGTCAATAGAGATAACTGGAAAACAAACTATATTTTTGATTTGGCCGAAATGCCACCCTCGCACCCATAATTTTTCTAAAATCTGTACTTTTGATACTAAGAAGTATGTATAGTCAGGATTTTAAATAACAAACATTTCCAACTAATAATAACTGTCCTTCGTATAACTAAATGAGAAAATAAAAAGATACAGTTGAAAATAATCTCTCCAAAACAGTTTATTTGAAACAAGGAAAGAACAGAACTTTAACACTCTAGGAAAAAAGCTAGTACATTACAATGTTGACAAATTATTTCTTTCTTTGGAAAGAAGCGGTTGGATATCACACATCAAAGGTGTAATTAAAGGAAAGCCTATTTGAGCAAGAAAGTCATTATTACTATGCAGTGCGCATGTCTGCCTTGGCTAAGCTTGTTACTAAGGCTGCGTTCATTGATAAATGTATGTTGTCGCTACGGTGGAACATATGATTGAGGTTGGCATGTTGCCATTCTTAAAGGCCGAGTGTAAACACTGGAGTGTGAGCTGTACAGTGATTAATGATTTATATCAAAAGCGTTTACAAAAGGTTGCTTAACATGTGTCAATACTTCAGATACAGAAAAGAGGGTGACTAAACAAAATTTTGTAAGTATGTATGATGAGATTGAGATACTGAATAATGACAGGATTTCATTTCTATTGATTTGCACTTTCTTCATAAATATTTTGGCCTGTTAAAGAAAATCAAATGGAGGTCACTCGCCGTATGGCAAGGGAGCGGTGCACTTGTATTGAATTATAGGTATAATGAAAAAGATGTTAGTGCAAAAGCAACTTGTGCACCAGGCAGTGGGTTCTACATTTACGGCTCCCCCCCCCTTCCCGAAAGGAAAACTTGCCCTAGGTTGCCCTAACTAAGAATATTTGCCTATACCAGGAACACATTATAAAGATTAAAACCATCCAGATATGATTTTTAGTTGTCGGATTTTCTATACTTGTTTCAAGGAATTTTGAACTCAATTGTGCAACCACTCAATAAATTGTTTTATTCTATTGCTTGTCACCAACGTTAAAGATAATGTACCATTTATCTTAAAGGAGCACTAGACCGAAATGTGAGGGTAATTATCAAGGGTCCCCCAAAAATCAAATACATATCTAGCACGCAACTGGTATAGCAATTTTCTGGTTAATACAAATATTCAAGTGATCTTTGTCCTCACGTCATCTGTGGACTATGGAGGCATGAAGTTTATTGATCTGTTGTGTATGATACATCTATGGAAGTCTCAAAACAAGCGCCCTCACTTTTCCACCTAGTGCTCCTTTAATAAAATATTCATTTGGGAGGTACAAGTTGATAACCATAATATTTGCTTTTTCAAATAGAGGGTAGCAAAGAGACAATGGACCCCACCCTATACAGACCATAACAAACTTGGACCAATCCCAGACATTTGAGCAAATAATGATCAATCAAACGTGGGATGTACAAACATTCTAGTCTTTGTACTCAGATCAAACAACGTGCCACACTGACTGTTTGTCATGTGTATTTCAAAGTTTGACTGAGCAGTGATTTTGATTATATAGCCAAGATTGAAAAATCAGACAAAGCATGACAAATATTCAGCAACTTGAGCTTCAAGTATAATTGCTTAGCCACTGGCACTGACAGAGTCAAAATACATTGCCTGTAAATGTATTGAACATCATGGAAATAGCAGTCTCTTGTACATTGGTTGAAAATTGTCCATTTCACAGGTCTTTTTAATTTTCAGGCTGCATTATTATTACAAAAAAATGTTCTCCTGCAAATTCAGTCTTTAAATACCTTTCTTTTTTATTACAATAGTTTGATGAAACACAGCTGTACAGTATCTGAGTATTATAATTTCTTTAACTTAATCACCCCCCCTCCTCCACAATAATATTATAACAATATATTATAACACATAAGTTCTGAAACTGACGAATTAATTTCAACCTTTATCTGCATATCTGCAAAATTCTCCCCACCTACTGTAATGTCTTCAATTGCGCACCTTTCCTTGACCTTAACATGCATATTTTGGGAAACTAAATGTGTCTACATTCATAAAACTATCCTAGTGTGTTCATTGGTTCAGTGAATTAAAAAAAAAAAAAAAAAAAAAAAAATAATTCACCTTTGTCAACTTTTCCCAAAACAGATGTTCTTGCAAAATATAAAACCAACATAATAAATTAACAAAAACAATAAAGACTCTCTTCGACAATAGAAAATGATACACAAAAATCCTAATTTTTGTATTGGTGTCCCTTGTGTCATAACACTACTACAAATGAACAGTCTCCTGTATACATTTAATAAAACCAGAATATATACCCTCTCTTTTGTCATTTAAACTACTCATTCATAAACAATATGAAACTCATCAAAATACTGTAATAAAAGGCAAAAATTAATTTGCAATCTGGAAGTAAAGCTTCCTTCAGATGAAAAAGGTTTATAAATAGCTCAGCATTAGAAGGTATCCCCCTTGGCCTGGTGCCAACCTTCAATATTTTGGATACTTCTATCTTAGTCATGTTCAACAAAAGATATTTTTTATGAAATATTGGCAACCGGCCCAAGTGATCTCTGGTTTATACATCAAGTTTGTTTTCAAAATTTCTTTTGTTCTATGATTAGAAAGCTTGTTTACCTTTTAAAGGACCTTGTACACACCCCAGTGATGTCACTACCATGTTGTAACAACAGGCAAGAAAATCAAAACAAAAACAAACCGGCTACATAACATGTAGCTTTTGATGACAACTAACTATATTAGTGTTGAGCCAGATTTCCCTACTCGATATAAGTTCACTTGGTGGTGTGGTGTGTGAATTCTAACTAAATGAACATTTCTTAGAAACTTGATATTTTTAAGCTTTTAACTTTTCAAGCTTTTGTTTACCTTTATTAGGTGAGGTGGTTGAACCCTGTTGACCTTCTCATGAATCACATGATTTTGCGAGGTTATTGAACTTAATGTTGACCAGATAAACAAAGGTGCACTGTAAATGTGGTTTCAGTATGCACAACAATAAAACCAATCACATTAATAAATAATCATGTTAAGTCATTGTTACCTTTTGTGAGGTCATCAAAACAATTCCTGCTTTAAAATTTGTCTGGCTGCATGCACGAATGTTTCAAAATTACTCTTCTAAAATGGTTTCAAACCTTATTGCTCACCTTTCCGGCCATGTTCAGGTAAATTTTGTGAAATTCATATTCATAGATCTTGCAGCAAAATTTAATTTATTATTACAAAAGAAGAAAATGAAACGAGTAATGATATTTTGGCAATTGCAAGAATATTTGTCTACAGTAACTTACCTTATAGGAGGAGCACAGGTCTACAAAATTTGGCAAATCATTGTCTCGCGTCCATAGAACAATATGGACCAATTTGTCAAGAGCATATGTTGCAATATTTTTCTCTTTTTCATCATGATGTAAAACATTTAACATGAAAAGAATAAACTCTTGTCTTGAAATCAGTTCATTTGAGTTTTGTGCATGTAGGTACCAACATATTGTAGTGCGAGATGTTTCACTCAAGCAAAGTTTATTGTTGAGAAAGAGGGATGCAGCCGAAGCATGCTCATTGGGAAAATTTACCCAATAGCATGCCACCGCATAGGAAACAATAGCTTTGATTACAAGACTACAGTATGTAGACTAACATTTTCAAAATTTACAGTTTATAAACAAAATTAAAGTCAAAAAAGAAATAAATTAAAATACATTTAAAAATTAAAGTTACCTTGTTGAAAGAGTCTCCTTCTACTTCTTTGTCTTCTGGCCTCAATCGTAAGATCGGCAGTAAAATCATTCCCTCGAGGCGGTATCGGTCTTAATCTTATATGTGTCTCAAAAAATACTGGTGTGGTTGGAGGTGTTTGCGTTCCTATAGAATTAAAAAATCTTGGCGCGGATCCGTACCCTGAGGATATAGGTGAGACGGCTTCCAGTGATCCAAACGGGGACGGCAGTCCTCTGAAAAAGAACGAGCCCTGCGTCGTGGGAGTCATGTTGGAAAAAACTGGGGAGTTTGGGCTTTGGTTTGACGGTATCGCTATAGGATGAGTTCCTGGTACAATTGAACATGGACTTCCCGATGTAATATCTTGTAAACCAGGAACTCGTTCCAATTCAAATGGATCGCTTTCCTCGTCCTCTGATAATTCATCATCTGATAAGCGTTCAACGTCCGCCTCTTCCTCTTTTTGCATTCTGTATTCCCTTCTCCCACTCGTCCCATATACATCTACAATCACGCGCTGTTTGCACTGTCCAGCTGACAATCCCTCTCGACCCAAAAAGTCTGAAGTGTGGCGTTTGGTCACAACACAAATTTCAAGTTCATTCATAATACAGCAACATAGATCTGTTGAAAGATTGAAAAGCTGTGAGTCAATCTTGATGAAGATATTGACGATATTGTCAACGTCAGTCAGAGAGGATAGGGTGCCCGCACCTTATGATGCTGACCTTGATTTGAATTGATTTTGCTCTCCAGAAAAAGTTTTCAAAAAGCTTGTATGAACACAAAAGGAATACTATTCAAGGTAATGTTTTCTTCATGAAAGCAAACTTTTGAAGTATATCCAGGGTCACTTTTTAATTGTAAAAAAAAAGAAAAAAAATCTTTAAACTTTTTGAGATGTGATGGAGAAATGGACATCAAAGATTAAAGGCAACATGCATCAAATTCTTAAAGAGATACACTGAATGAAGTAGTTAGTAATTGTGTCTAAGACTGACACGCTAATCCTCTTAGTATAAAAGGCAACAGTGAAATCGTTACAAATGCCGTAAAAGTCTCAGTAAATTCCAGAGTTGAATCAAAATACCCTTTATCCAAAAAATTAAAATACATCTTGGATGCTCAGTTTTAATCTTTAAGGCTCTTTGTAAATGAGTCTGCCAAATGCCGTCAATGATAATGTAATTAAACTTCACCAATAATTGATCTGCAGCTTTAGGAGTAAGGGGTAAAAAGCTTGTTTACATCATCTGGGCCGATTCAAGGTTACTATCAAGTCACATGTGTACTACATGTGTCAATAACTGCCATTCATGAATGAAAATCTAAGCAAGGTTAGCCTTGTTGAGTAAATATAGTTAGTAGGCAACTGAAACAAAGAAATAGGAAAGAAAAAAAAAAAAAAAAAAACATCAGAGTATCTCTCTTACAAAAGGGTAGTAAATATTCTTGGAACTTTGCCACAAGCTTGCAGCCGTATGATACCCAGATTTTTGAATCACTGATGCAATTGTTTGCAACATTTTCTTTAGTTCTTGTGGAGTGGTAGAGCTCAGCTGAACTAACGATTCTTACGGAGTTCGCTTAAATACTAGTCACCAAAATAAATCTGCTCCAAGAGCAGCATGTCCAGTTCATCGAAACAAAGGAAAGACAAAAGAATAAAACGAGCAAGAATGAGGGTACATGGTTACTATCTAAATCCTGGTGATAATGAGCAACCATTGTTCTTTCATGTAAACATTGTTTGTGTCATTTCTTTATTTAAAGATTCAAACACTTGGTGAAGATGGGGTTTGGATCAGTGGCATACCTAAAGGGAGGTGGGAAGGGTAGCCGCTCACCCTTATTGGGCCCGGCCTGGGCCCTATAAAGGGGGCTCTTAAAAAATTATGCCATAGGGGCCCACAGGGACCCACTGGCGGCCTTAGTTACGCCACTGGTTTGGATTCTGACACTATTGCTTGAAAACTTGAATATGCAATACCATTTGAAAATGAATATTCATGATTGAATCTATCATCCTAGCAACATTCTGAATTCAGCGGTTCCATTTCTCAAATTTAATGACCTCTGAATGGTGGGTGTTAACTGCCATTCTGATATGCTATAATCAAGTAATGGCATTATGTTTATCCACATTAGTATAGTATTAGGAGAGAGCGGTTATATTTAGTAGGAGAGGGGTTATATTTAGTAGGAGAGGGGTTACATTTTACATTTAGTAGGAGAGGGGTTACATTTAGGGGTTACATTTAGTAGAGAGGGGTTATTCTTAGTAGGAGAGGGTTACATTTAGTAGGAGAGGGTAACATTTAGTAGGAGAGGGGTTACATTTAGTAGGAGAGGGGTTACATTTAGTAGGAGAGGGGTTACATTTAGTAGGAGAGGGGTTACATTTAGTAGGAGGGGTTACATTTAGTAGGAGAGGGGTTACATTTAGTAGGAGAGGGGTTACATTTAGTAGGAGAGGGGTTACATTTAGTAGGAGAGGAGTTATATTTAGTAGGAAAAGGGTTACATTTAGTAGGAAAAGGGTTATATTTAGTAGAAAAAGGGTTATATTTAGTAGGAGAGGGGTTGTATTTAGTAGGAGAGGGGTTACATTTAGTAGGAGAGGGGTTATTTTTAGTAGAAGAGGGGTTATTTTAGGTCAAGCTAATTAGCCTCCCATGAACAGGTTCCATGTATACACTAGACAATTTGACCTCCAGTATGTTTGATTATCTTAAGCAGTGGATTCAACGCACCCCTGCCCTGGTGAAAACAAAAACTCAACTGACAAGATAATAAAGAAGTGCAAACATTATTTAATTCACACCAAACTGTGAAATTAGTACCAGACCGCATTTCATTTTTAAAATATACTTTACAAACTTACAACTTGAGAATCGGAAAATGATTTTCCCAAACAAACAAAACACAGGTCTGCAACAGAGGTCAAGATTCAAGATGACCATTACAGGATTTTCTCTAAGGTAAAATTAGTAATTACTTATTGCTAACCACCCATTTGACCTTTGTTTGATTAATTAAAGGTATTGTTTAACAAGTGTGCTATCAACCATGGAGCGGCATCAACAATCTCATCAGAGATCAAAATGATGAAGACAAAGTATCAATACACAACTCCTGTTGTTGCTAGAACTTCCTCTTCAAAACAATTGGATAGGACATAAAGGAAAATGGAAATATTTTTCAAAGTAAAGCGTGAGCACTTTTTGGTAAATTAAATAGGACATTCCTAATCATAATTTTGTCAGTCATAGCCTCAAATCAAAATAAGAGAGTTGTGTGTGTGGGATGATGTGGGGTGGGGGTACAGGAAGTGCAATTATGGATAAAAATCATTAAATAAATTTGCATTTAATAAATTTGCATTCAATAAAGTTACATCAAAATCATTCATTATGTTCCGAAACAAACAATCTTCACCCCTTCTTGTTGCAAACATTGAGATAATTTTAAAAGGTTTATTTTCAAGGTAATAATGCACTTGTCAGTTGTATGGCTCACCCCTACTACCCTTGGTATTTGTGAGTCAAAGGTGAGTCACTGACATAAAACAGAGTGACTCAAATATATGTCATTGTACCAAATTGTCAGTCACCAGAGTGACTCTGGGGTGAATCAATTTAATTCAGACCCATTGATTTGGACAAAGATAAGTAATTTTGGGTAAGTCATTTGCACAAGAAATGTCAGTCACCTAAGAGTTTGACGGTGTGTAAATGTACATGTCTTGACCATCCACCTTGGTGCAATGACTCACCTTGGTGCAATGACTCACCTTGGTGCAATGACTCACCTTGGTGCAATGACTCACATTATCCCCGGGGGTGTAGGGGTGAGTCACACAATTGACAAGTGCATAAAATTAATTTTTCTGGACCCCTACATGAGGTACAGCTTGTACAATAAGTTGGGCAATGGGCAGCATTAGCCTTCTCTACCACATTAAGGTTACCACTGCTAATGCCGGAATGGTCAAAACAAAGCTGGGAGAAGAAAATGAAACTGCAGGAGCTGTTAATATTTGTGTCCAGAATTTTTATATCAAAATCTTTAAATTGTTCACTTTTGATGATATGAGGTAAACAAGCCTAGGTTTTACCAAGCCCTCCACAATCCACATCAATTTTGGTCTGCCGACATTTTATTATATAATATATATAATATATGTAATACATATATAATATATATATACACACACATATATATGTGTGTATATTTTATTATATAATATGTGTATATATATACATGTGTATATATATATATATATATACATATGTATATATATACATATATACATATATATATATATATATATGTGAATATATATGTGTATATATATATGTTTATATATATATATATACATATATAAATATTTATATATATATATATATATGTATATATTATAGTTGTAAGACTTTGAAAAACGGGGAAGACGTTGCTTAATACTACTAGGGTTTATTCAAGCTTGCAGCCTTAGGCCTTGATCAGGTGCTGAAAAAAAACAAAATGATACAAGAATAGTCTTAAATAGGAATGTGTAAGAGATATAATTAGTGTAATAAGGATAGGCCAAGTGAAGCCAATTCCTTGAAAAGTATGTAAATTAAATATATACACTTTAATTCACAACGCCACACAATAGACAATATTAGGATTACCGGCATCGAGACAATAACAAAGAAATCACAAATCACAATCCTTCACAGAAAGTCTTTCTGGATAAATAAACTCTGAACACTTTAACCACATAGAATAAATGCAGACCAATAACTCCCCACCACATGATATATACATATAGATATACATTATATATATATATATATACATATATATATATATATATACATATATATATACATATATACATATATACATATATACATATATATATATATATATATATATATATATATATATATATATATATATATATATATACATATATACATATATACATATATACATATATACATATATATATATATACATATATACATATATACATATATACATATATACATATATATATATATATATATATATATATATATATATATATATATATATATAGATATATATATATATATAAATATACATATGTATATATATATATAATGGAAAATGTGGACATAAGCCTCAAACTTCCATCAGTATCATGTGCAAAACAAATGCCACACCGAGTCAATAACAACCAAATACATCAATGCTCCGTTTGGAAAAACAACAAAAAACTCACTTGCACTTTCAAAATTGTTCCTCTTTTTAAAAACAGATCAAATGGGAAATCATTTTTACAAAATCATTTCTTTTCTGTGAAAAATACAGAATAATAACTCCCTTCAGCAACAGGAGGGTGTAGTTTACTTTACAATCATATTTTCACAAAAGATTGGTAAGACTACGAGAATAAATAAGCCCAGGTAAAAATGAACTAATATTGATAAGAGGCAACATTTTCCGTTATTGTCTTATTTCTGGATACAGATATCTGGGTACAGATACAAAACTAAATTGTGCATGTCCAGACTTGTTGTAAAGCTCTCAAATAGCAGCGTGTGCCAAAAACATAATCATTTTTTTACTGACCTAGCTAAGTTTGACCTTGTGCAAACCTTTCTGTGGTATGACCTTGCACAAAGCTCACAAAGCTCACAATGCAGGTGCTATTTGTGAATCCAGGCAATGTCCAATTTTATCATACGCCATAAAATCTCTCCAGGTTTATTTCCAAGAGATGACATCACAAAACAGTATTACTTAAACTAGAACATCAATGATGTAGTAGCTCAACATATATTTTAAGGCGGTTACAAGCCTGTTTTTATTGGTGGGTAGTTAATTCGAGTAGGAAAGTTAATTTGAGTGGGAAAGGTAATTCAAGTAGGAAAGTTAATTCAAGTAGGAAAGTTAATTCAAGTAGGAAAGTTAATTAGAGTGGGAAAGTTGATTAGAGTTGGAAAGTTAATTAGAGTGGGAAAGTTAATTAGAGTGGGAAAGTTAATTAGAGTGGGAAAGTTAATTAGAGTGGGAAAGTTAATTAGAGTGGGAAAGTTAATTAAGTGGGAAAATTAATTAGAGTGGGAAAGTTAATTCGAGTAGGAAAGGAATACACGTTTGATGTTTATTTTATTTTGGGAAAATGCAAGCAAGAGCTATAACGTTGTGCATGGTGCAAATAATATATTTGCCCAAAATGGCTATTTTTGACATTTTTTTAATGGGGGGTGGTGGGAGGGCAGGCTGTATCATTGCAAAATTGTATGCTGCTATGCTAGATCGTTCATAATCATTCTAATTTAGTTTTTAAAAAACCCTTTATTGCACTATTCAGAGTCTTTTTGGGCAAACTTGGAAAATGCAAGGTTTCCTGGGGGCTTCTCCCCCAAGACCTCCACTGTGGCTTTGTCCCTGGAACCCTTAAACGGGGATCTTGATCACATGCCGAAAAGGTTTGTGCCCCCCCCCCTCTCTCCAATAAATACCAAACGCCTGGCAGTGCCACTGGTTGTGATGCTAGAACATCAACGAGCTCAATATATGTTTTGGGGGTAGGTACAAGACTGATTCCGACATTGCTGCAGAGCCCAAAATCCCCACAGGCATGCCAAGACTCAAGTTGCCCCACTGTGCATTGGAGCTTAAATTATGGTTTTAAAATGTGAAAAGTGTTTTCAAGTAAGCCTAAGAAATTAAACCTCATCTGTAGTATGATGAAAATTTTATCAACAATGTTTGCTTTTAAGTGAAATTGAAATCATAAACAGACAAACTAACAGCAAAATACTGCTGTATAAAATCAAGATGGATTTTGCAACCTTACAACAAGACATGATTTTAACTATGATATTAGTGTTTGCACCGGGTCTAAAAATCAGATCGGGTACCCGACCTGCATTATTGGTCAGGTTTTTGGGTATCCGACCTGCTGACAAGGCCGTTTCAACATTTTTCGCGGAAGTAGTATGTGTTAAAATCTAACAGTATATCTTGTAAAATCTTGTGATATTTCTTGTTTTTTCAATCGTATCTTTGTTTTTGTGAATAAAGAATTAAAAAAACAAATGTTTTAGTCTTTTTTATTGACATGTCTTCACAAAATACCGTACAATAATAATATACTCAATTCCTCAAAATTTCACGGAAAGGGTGTTTTCTGGAATAAAACGTGATTTCACAGTTCTGTTATGCGCACGCTCAGTAGCACGTAACAAGTTCATTTGAACACAGCTTGTAATTGGTTCATAATAGGTTTTACATTTATTTTCAGCAAATAGCAGACACGCTTTCAAAATAGTTTGGTAATGTACAACCACAACATATTTTTTCTGTAGTATACTACACATACTGCTTGTTGCGTGCTGGTTTGTATATCTTTTTTTTTACAGCAAACTTTAGAGAGTTTAAGTTTTATGCTACTAGTACATGTAGTACTACTAGCGTACCTACATTACTAGCCTCTTCGCTCGTTCAACATCATTTCTGCAATCTGTGACATTATTTTGTGATTGTTTTATTGCATTGCATTGGAATAGACAGGAAACAAACACTTTTATTATTCTTGTAAGTTAAGATTTATTCTTTTAACATACAATTTGAAACAGAAACAGTCTGCAATTGGTAATATTATAAAAATCTACACCCAGGTTGTTTTTTCGGAACCGGATAGCAACACAATCAGTCGAGTGCCCAGATATTTCGGGTACCCGTGTGCCCAGATATTTCGGGTACCCGTGTAAACACTATATGATATAATTTACTTATACTGCTAACTGGCTAATATATTTGCCATTCTGATCAAATGATTAATTATCGCATTAATGAAGCACAATTAATCAATAATAGCATCCCACAAAAACACTTCAAATGGCAATCATTATAACAAAATATAACTAAACAGATTTCAAATTTTTTTGAGGTCAAGCAAATGTATCTTAAATGAAAGAGGACTTCAAAAGAAACAAAATAGTGACGAAAGCATTCAAAAATCTTATTCTGTTACGTAGATAGCTAAGTTTAAAGTTTGGTATCATTTGTGTAGAAACGACTGAAATCAGACTAGTTGTAATGCCAAAGCCTCAGATTTCTCAAATTCTTATATATTCTATCATATTTTGGTCTGCCATTTTGTGGCTTAAAAACTATGGGATATGTCAAAAAGTAATAAAATTGAATTAATCATATACTGCCTGAAAAAAGCGAGAAAAGATAATTTAAATACTAAAAAAAATAAATAGAAATACATTAACAATTGTTAAGAATGTGAGGATGCATACGCCAACCTGGACATACTACACCAGTCATTGCTACAGATATGATAGAGCTTTAAACTTGAAAAACTCCTTAGTGAAATAAGATTTTTGAACGCTTTCTTCACCATTTTGTTTCTTTCGAAGTCCTCTTTTATATAAGATGGACATGCTTGACCACTGAAGTAATCCTTTAAAAATTTCTTTCGCAGTCCTCTGTCAAATATGGACCACTACTTACTTGACCCCTAAACAAATACACACCAAGAATAAACTCGCGATATTATGCATCAACTATAAGCAAACAAATAATTTCTCGAGAATAGGCAAGTTATTGTGGATAATATTACTGCAGGCCAGCTCATGCATGTAATGATTGATTGATTCAAACATTTATTCAAGCACACTTTGATACAGAGTACAGATATATACAGGTATACATATGATACATACAATGAAACAAAGATATTGATATAAACATTCATTACAAAAGTGGCTTAGAAGCACCACACAGGAAGTTGGAGTAACTTATAAACATGTGGTCTCCAAAACACAGAACACATAAATGAACACATTCCACATCAACAGTAAATTCGGTGAAAACTATCTCTGGGAATACTCTTATCAAACGTCCTCCCATTGTTTTTATTTGTACTAGTTTATTCTGCACAATTCTTCTGAGAGTGATCGAAAATAACCGATCCATTATTGAACATACGATACATAATTTGTATGCATAACAGTTACACTACATGCAGTCTAAATGGGATAAAAATACAAGCCATCATCAGCCGTTAAAAATCATACCAACCAAAATGACATATTTAAATTTTGTTTAGAATAAATTATTTCACGCAAGATTTTTTTTCTTTGTTTCAATTTATGCCTTTAGAAAAAACATATTTGTTGTTATTGAGAATATATATCACCCGTTTTTCCAAGCACAGTTGACTAATACATTGAAAGAAATTGCTTTATTTGTATGGTCTGCAGAACCCGTTTTACTACTTCATTTGTAAACCAATACTCACTTTTTTATGTATATGTGTTGTGGCATTTGAGTTGAATCCTAACTGTGCTCAGTGCCGACGAACATTTTAAGGAATACCGTAACAATTTTTCTTTTAAAAAGTTATCTTTCCGAAGTATAAATTTTAAATATGTTTACCCAAATCGATATACTTGATTGAATATTGAGTGCTGTGAAACGTTTTAAGGTAAGATTTCTTTTCAGTTGTCATGGTTATTGTGTTCACGATTGTAGGTTGGACGCAACTGGGTTGCAAAAAATGAAAATAATATTGATTCAGGGGGTATTTTCAACTGGCCAGTCAAGTTACTCCAAACCAACAATTTGTTTAAGGATGGCCTGATGTTCGGGTTGTGCCTTATGTAAGCATACAAACACAACAACAACATTTAGATATACACAGAAACCACCAAAACAAATGGAAAATAATTTCGTCAAAAATTTAACATTGATGCATATAGCATGAGACACTGCTCATGAAATCATGCCCGTCACCCAGAATCTCACTGGACTCAATAGTAAAACAAATGTTACTCTCAGGCAAATAACGTCTTGGACATAAGCCAAGTGAGGTGTGCAATGAAGTGGTCAAGGATATATGAAGAATGAACACAATATGGGAGGGTGTTCCATCTCATGTGACCCCAAAATAATACATCTTTTATTACCTTAGTACTTGAAGGCCTATGTGCAGCTTTGTTCCTCACTCCAAAATAATCATATTAATTGGACACACGAGACTTGCATGCTTTCAATAATTCTTCTATGGTTGTGTATATTCACCCCCTCCACCCCTTTTTCTCCCTCCCACTTCCAAAAGTAAAATTTCAGGGTAATTTGATATATTCACATAAAGTCTGGTCTTATCTTCCTTCTAATCATGCAATCATTACCTTAAATTTTGCACCATCATTTCAACTTTTATTCTGTAGAATAGAAATTTCACTCGCTTCCAAAATGATGTAAATTTAATGATCATTACGATCTATCATCAAAGACTAGGTAGCTCCTATCCTCAGAGGCGACTTTTTTCAATGAGTACACCCTTAGTATTGTCATTTACACCTCCAATCACGCACAAGCAGCAACTGCCGCCATTAGTCATTCAAACCAGACTCTGTGATTGCAAGCTATTTCGTGGTATCATTCAACTGTCAGTTAGGTGAAGTTAATGAAACAAAGTCCATAGGTGAGTATAACTGTCAGTTCTTGTAGAGATAAAGACTTTTCATGACTGTCAAAATGTCTGAGTGATTGCAGATGCTAGGAGATGCTGTTAACAGCTTGTATGAATGAATCTTTTACCGGCTAGTGCTTCAGGAGAAAGTTGAGCCAGGAGAGAAAAAAGGTTACAAGGTGATTTACACCAACGTTTTATTTTTAGGCTTGTGTAGTAAAATGAAATTTTACCCCCCCTCCCTCAAAAAAAAAAAAAAATAGCTAGCAATTTCAGCATTTTTCTTTCTTATTTTCTTTCCAATCTTCAGAAAAATATTTTGTTTTAATAAGGAAGAAAATTTTACACGCCATACAGATTTTGAAAATACATTTAAAAAAGCTTCCAAGGTTATTAGAAATGGCATACTATCTGAATGTGAAATAAATTTCACTGAAAGAAATAAAAAAGAGAAATTAGGAAGGACCACTTTTGATCAACTCACAATCCATTCACGCTAAGCCCAGGAGTTTTCAGATTTATGAAAATTAATTTTAAAAAAGCGGAAAGATTCTTTTTGTTCCAATGTCAAAATTATCATTTTCTAATCATAAAATGGATTTTACAGTCAAATAATTTCCTCTCCAATCTGACAGTTTAATTTGTTAATTTTCCTTAATTGATCAACTTGCCAATTACAAAAGTTAATGACGCACATGCACACATATTGTATCTGATCGAAATGTTGTAATGCGTGAACGATAATAACAGCAAAAAAAGTAGGATTCAAGATTAGAGAGAGAATCCTCTGCAAGATCTGAACACACTAAACCATCTCTCGATAAGCACTTTACAACTTACTAGAACCCACCCAACCACTTCCTGAACAAGCTTCAGCCCTTTATTTTGACTGGAACTTTTTCAAAAAAAATCCAGACAATGGAGCTTGGTTTGCTTCAAGCAAAACAGGAAAGAAAGTACAATAACAGGGGTTCAGGGATAATACAGACTGGCCAGGCTTGTTTTGTCAGACAGTATATGTCAAATTAATCTTCCAGGCAAGCTTGAGATCAAGGGTTATCAAGCTATCCAACATAAACCACAACAGGTAGTTAGTTATCACTATATCCCACCAGTTGCCATACATCTGTTGGCTAAACAGCTGACACGATAGTAAAAATCACTTCCTTCCACAGTATGTGTGTAATTCATATCGATGTTGACAGTATTTTTTTTTTTTGAGAGTTAATCAAACAGGCTAAAAACTCATGATTTTGTTTCAACTTGGTTAGAAATTGTCTCCAAATGGGATATTTTTTTCTACTTTGGGGCAAAAGTTGAAAACAAATTACCAGCCAATTCATGTTTGGGCTAGTACTTTTAATTTTGTGGGCAATTTCTACTTGCACCCCAAACAAATTTTGGGTTCCCATGCCGATGTAGGACAGTGGGGTGCTGAGGAGGGGGATGGCAACCTTTTGTCAAGAATCAAAGAAGGTCATTTCCACACTTTTCTACAATCTCCTGGTTATATTCCATATGATCCCCATGGTTATATCAAAGAACTTTTTGGGAAAGCTTCTTAGTACCTCCTTTGAACAAGTTTTCAGCCTCTCACCAACCCCCTTACAGTTGCCCATGTATACATTTTATTAGTAATTTACCCATTTACTGAATACCATTTTCCCACTAAAATGTGAAAAAAAGAAAGAAAAAAAGTTCCATCCCTGTAATGCTTAAGTTTAATTACAAGGAGTAAGGTCAGGATTTCTTTTACACTTGACTCTCTCCGCTAACCTGCAGTACCCCATCTGATACTTATAGTTTAATACCCTTTTTTTATGAGCTATACTGCACCATCTTTCATACCCATCATCTTTGATGCAATGTATTTCTTTTCACTCTTTCCTGTGCTACCCCCTTTTCTTACAACCCCTCCCCAACGTACATGTACATGAATGCCACATCATTAGTCTCAAGATAATTGCATTACCAATAAATAATGATACATACTAGAAACGTCAGGTTGGTGATTGATTAGTATAGTAGCTATACCTTCATCAGCTTCACTCCACAAAGTTGGCTGAATTTAGGTATAGGAAATCGCCCATTGAAAAATGAAATAATGCACGCTGAAGCAAAAGTCAATGGGATTTAACCTGTTAACAAGAGCTCAAAAAAGTTACCCTAAAATTTCAGGGCAACAAAATTTTCAATGTCATACAGACCCCTAGCTTGATTTAAAAAGGGGCAGGATGCTAGAATTGTTGAGGGGCACATTAATGCGCATGCGAAGCGCTGTGTCTTTTTGGCATGGAGTCCAGGGGCTCAATCCCATGGTGAAGAAGCTCTGGGATTTTAGCTACAATCATACCTCAGAATGAAACTATTCTGACTGATGTTGATAAGGACCATTTATGAGCCAAAAAGGACAATTGCTTACAATGCTATCATTCTGTATCCATGTAAGGTTTTTCATTTATGAGGGTAATTAAAATTATTAAGCTTAAAAAACAAAAAAATCTAATAAAAACAAAATAAAATTAGATATACATTTTTTCTCATGAGGGGCAGGGCGGACCCTAGGGGGTAGGGCGGACCCTAGGAGGGCAGGGCGGACCCTAGGAGGGCAGGGCGGATCCTAGGGGGGCAGGGCGGGCCTACAGAAGGGCAGGACGCTCTTGTAAAACAGCAAAGCTAGGGATCTGTCATAATAAAAACACCAACATACATGAAAATTCATACTCTTACTTCAGCATGTTTTATACAATCACACCTGGAAATGAAAACTTAATTTACTTAAGAATATGTCAAAATTTGGTAAAGAAAACAAAATTCTGACCCATTTTGTTTCCACACAGGGTAAAAACAATAACACAGTGTCACAGAAATGCATCTTTATGAACCTGCACGATCGATCGCGCGGACGCTTTTTAAGTCTGACAGCATACAGTGAAAAGATTTGGATTGCATGCTTTTCTCTGGTATGCACATTTGAAGAAAAGACAAAAAATAAGGAAATGTTAGCACAAAACATACAAAGGTGGATTCTTTAAAACAGCTGGTGGATCTGTTGATCTTCCATTACAAGAGTACACTTACGTCAATCACATTTGCTTAGTCACATTTGCTTAGTCGTACATTTGCTTAGTCCTACATTTGCTTTGTCTGATTACGCGATACTTATGTTGTTCAAACATTTTGAGTCAATTTTGTCAAAAAATCATCTACTTCCTAGAAACATTTTCGCTTAAATAACCAGCCTACCGAGTTTTTGAAGATCCTAGCTACAAGGTAACCTAACATAATTTTTGAGTTTATATAGGAAAGCCAGAGTTACTCAAAAAACCTTTGAGATCATCGTTAACTTTGCACAGAGAAATCAATGACGATTTCCCCATCTAGTGAATGATAATACTTGTTGGTGATTGTGGAAACATTTTTACCAATCATAAACGTTGGATTTTAGTATATTTTGTATCTCCAAGTTAACATGTAATCTGGCCTTTAATCTAAACCTTGATAACTACTCATGTTCCAAATCCTCTTAGGACGTAAAGAACTCCAGATCGCCTCCCTGGACCATACTGTACCCGATATATCCCTTATTATTCATCAACACAAAATACTTAATTTCCCTTCACCATCCCTCTTCACTAACAATTTAATAAGATTCCAATCACATCTCTATGTTTAAATTTCTTTTATTTCTAAATGCTGTTTCTTTTTCTCATTTTACACTCCAAAAATAGCAAGACTAACAGATTCAGAATCCAAAGGTGAAACTCCACATGAAACCAAAATCTGTGTTAATCTAAATACAGGAAACTAGGCTTATCACTTTAAATACAAACAAATGGACAAACACACTGCCCTAACAGTAACACACTTCATTATCTGCACCACCATACAAAGCCATACCAGTGGTAAACAACACCACAAAACTAAATGAACAAAATCTGAACTTACTTGTATAAAAGTTCTTGCAATATAAATCCAAATAATTTGATCCAATTTCCTTGAAGATATTGTTCAAAAACAGTAGTTACTTTTTCCCTTTCAAAGTATTTTTATTTAAGTTTGCAAGCTTCTTGATAACACAATAAATATATTTTCAGAAACACTAAGAAACCTACTTAAGAAGTGTTGAAAGGTCCCAACTAAACTAACCTACGAACTAAAAATATCACTCACACACATGCAACAACAAACATGTCCTGATTTGTTAGCTTATGAATATTCATAAGACTTACCTGGTGCTTTATTTTTAGTGGGGCTACTGAATGAGCCAATAGAAAGTTTTGGAATTAAACTTAAATATTCATGAGGCAATCGTAACAAGTGCTCGTAGTTAGATCCCTCCCACTTGAATAAAAGCCAAAGTGCATATAACTGCATTTCTAAATGAGAGGGAATGTGCTTCAGCTTATTATTATTTTTTTTTTGAAGAAGTTTGGAATAACTCTCCACTTTGCTTTTGAATCTGTAATGGTTAAATATAGGGGATTTTTGCTTGACCTAGATGTTTCACCCTGTAGTATTATCATGTAAATTAGCATAGTACAGTAACCCATTGTGTGTAGCATAGAAGTGAGTGATTTGCATATTTATGAGTTTGACAAAATGCCAAATTATTTAGGAAATGACAAGGATGCAAAATATCTCTGGGTTTGCCACATGTAACATCAGTTTTCTAAAAAGAAAATCCCCATTGCAATGCTTAAACTGCAAAGAATGCTCATGTTAGTCTAAAAGTGATGTGCTGTAATGAATGAATGATGAAGTTCAAGTTTAGTGAACTGTGTTTCAGTGGTGAAACCTGAGCAAAACACATAAGGGATCAAAACATATCAATAGAAAGTGTTTTGCCAAAATAAAACATCAAAACAAACATTTTGGACATTTGAATGAGATTGCGAGGCAATGAACTTTCCTTTAATAACATTTTGACCAAAGCACTCTTTTTGAAATGGCCATTTCCGATTGGCTCGTTGCCTACTTTCTTATACTCAAAATATATAAACATGAAATGTTGCTGTAAACATTCATTGACAACTTGACCATTCAATTCTGACAGAATCCTGTTGCAACGAAACTTTCGCTTACGTTCAAAATGAATCAGCTGATATTTATGGGTGTTTACAATGAAAAACCTTTTTGAGTTCAAAAGGATCGTGGAAATTGGTAATTCTGAAAGTTGCTGACTTTTTGAGCTCGTATAACCTTGCAAAATTTCTTCTAACCTAAAAAAAGAACATTACAAAACACACTAACCTTTCTGTTGATGAAAATGTGCTTTTAAGATTGTGTTTAAATGATGTGTATATTAGTATTAAACTCCTTGAAAATATGAGTTAAAATTGGCCTAGTTGCGGATAGTGGAATTAACTTACGAAAAACATCATTCCTAACCAAAATCTCCTAAACCTATATTTCTTTGGGCTATAAATCTTGATAAAAGGCATTTAAATTGGTAGTACCTTTAATTCTATGCTGCCAATTTAAACTGTCAACTCTTGCACATTGGGAGAAAATAATAACTGAAACTCCTTAAGATTGATTACAATAACCTTCTATATTTACTCAAAGATGTTTATCATTTTGCCCTCATAAATTTGATAAACATCTCAAATTAACCTCCATAATGACAATTTTGAAGACAAGTTTACAGATGAACTGATAGGTAGTCAATAATCATGCAGACATCAAGTCTTCTAGATTGGCAACACCTCTTGACCTCACCACTGATTGTTAAGGTGAAATTGATTGAAAAAGAGAGGAATTCATATCAAAATCAACCCCATGTATTGATTCATCAAAAACAAAAAAAATAGGTGAAGTTACAGAAGAATGAGGAAGACACACACCCAAATGTCAAACAACTTTTTAACCCTCTTGTAAACAGCCCAGGATTTGAAACTTCACTTATTGTCCTGAAAAGAAGCCACAGTTTTTCATGACATGCATAAATAAACCTTGGAGTTTGATTGACAGTGTCAATCATTTGAGTGGGCAGGTTCAGCTGTGTTGGTTGGCCAGCTGATTTGGCAAGATGCCAGAGTAATTTTACTACTCAATGGGGACAAAACAGCTGATCAGCTCTTTGTAAAATGGGGAAGTCTTCTGTGATTACTAACACAGATTGACTATATAATTTAAAGAGATAGGCCTGCTTGGTTCAACTTGTGCATACACAGCATGGCATTGGTGGCTCGAATTGTCTTTTAAGTGTTAATATAATACATATGGGTGTGATGGTTCAGATCAGATTGACTATATAATTTAAAGAGATAGGCCTGCTCGGTTCAACTTGTGCATACACAGCATGGCATTGGTGGCTCAAATTGTCTTTTAAGTGTTAATATAATACATATGGGTGTGTTGGTTCAGATCAGATTGACTATATAATTTAAAGGGATAGGCCTGCTTGGTTCAACTTGTGCATACAGTTCAACTTGTGCATACACAGCATGGCATTGGTGGCTCGAATTGTCTTTTAAGTGTTTATGTAATACATATGGGTGTGTTGGTTCAGATTAAGTTGCAAAGAAGATTTTCTTGAATATAATGTGGAAGAAAATGTCATTTTCAAAACTTGACTTGAATGAAATAGTACTCTTGTATTTATAAGTAATAATGAACTGTTTTCTACTAATGACATACAAATTAGAGTTAAAAATATAGAAGAAAAAAACCCCCCATACATTCAAGAATGTTTCTAATGTATACCAAAAAGGAAACAAAATTCACCAAAGATTTCATATTTTACAATTTTTGATTAAATGAATAACAAAAATTCTCGGATATTCAGACTTGGCATGCAACCTATGAAACTGTTGTACAACTCAGTAAGGCAAAACATAAAATATAAAAGCTTTCGTAAATCTTTAAATTAATTGACAAATAATCATAATGTACTTGTCAGTTATATGACTCACCCCTACTACCCCCTCCCCTGCAAATGTGGCAATGTCAGTCAAATGTGAGTCATTGAGATCTGAACTCACATGTCAGTCAATGTACCAAATTTTCAGCCACCAAAGAACGAGTCTAGGGTGAGTCAATTTTCTTCAGACCTATTGACTTTGTACAGAGGCGAGTTAATGTTCATTTTCTTCTGCTGCCCCCTTTTATGGAACAGACTTCCAGACAACATCAAACTTAGTCCTTCCCTCAATTCTTTTAAATCATCATTAAAGACATTCCTCATGTGTTCTGATTCTGTTCAATCTTAAGCTTATATTTGTTCTTGTATGTATGTACTTTGCAGTATTCTTAATTATTATTTCTTTTTTGTTTACATTGTTTTGCATTAATTGTTGTGTCGCTGCCCATGACCATCACTTTTGATGGACACTGGCGCATAACAAGTATTCATTATTATTATTTGGGGTATGTCATTTCATAAGAAATGTTATTCACCGAAGTGACTGAGGGGTGCGTCAATGTACATGTTTTGGTCACCCTCTTTGGTGCAATGTCTCACCTTGTCCAGGAGGTAGGGGAGGAGTCATACAACTGACAAGTGCATAACAAGTCCAAGCAAGAATATTCATTTACTTTTTGTAAGTTCACAAAAAGCCAAACACAATGGCACAAACAGGCGCAATTTCTTCTTCACCTCAAACTCCTTGAGAGAGAGAGTTGAACACACAATTACCTCAAACGGTTATGATAGTAAAATGCCAACGCTCGGACGAGAACAAGAAAAACAAACATAACATTCCAAGTCAATGGCCTTTGATAACCAGTTGTGGTGCACTGGCGTGTCTACCCACCCCAGGATTGAACCGGGGCGTGGTTTGAGACAGGTATGAAGTGCTACACCACAGAAGGTAGATGTCAAACTCCTTTAAAATGCCAACTCCTTTAAAGAAAAACAAACACTTCCATCCAGGGGCTTGTTATTATGAGCTGAGATATGAAAGTGCAAGCAGAGAGCTCAGCTCTTGTTGATAGTGTATTGTAATAGCTTGGCTTCTTTCATTTGAGCAGGGTGGAGCAAACTGACCTGGATTAACCAAATATAGGACTGATGATAGCAGGGATGATTGAGTGTCATCATATTGGCTTTTGTTCCTTTTATTCTTTAGACCGCCAAATAAGCCAAATAATACAACGGTTGTATTGTTTGCGGTTATTTCATCTGTTCAAGTGTCAGGCCATTAAATTTATGATGATATTTATCATGTGACCTTGAAGATTAAATACTGTTTGCCAACACCCTGAGCAATGGGAGTAGGTCACTTTTGATATCTGTTATTGCAAAACCTTTCAGGATGTAAACATGATCTTTCTTCCTATGATTATACCAGCTACAGGGGTCGAGATTTTACTGCAAGCTTGATGTGGTTTAAGGGGAGGGGGTTGGCTAAGCCCTAGTGTTGTTTTAAGGGTGAGTTGGATAATCCTTTGATATAATCACCACCCCTATACTTACAGCTGAGTCTTAAAACAATTTTCTTATTTTTCAGAACTTCTGGAGAAAAAAAAAGAAGGTGCCCACCTCACTCAACAAGCTAGGGATACTGATAAATAAGTACCCTTGCTGGGGGAGGGGAGGGGGAGAAGGGAGGGGGTGGAGGGGGTAAAGATACAATTTGTGGTGACAGAGAGCAGTGATATAATCAATTTGATGAGAGGGGGGGGGGATAAGGAAAAGGAAGCGATATTCCCCCTCACCAAAATTCAGTCCAAATCAGGGAGGGGGTAAAAAATTTACCTGATTTCTTAATGCTTTCAAATTGTATATTTTACTATAGATCCCATTCCCATTATTTTTACAACTGGTCCAGAGATTACGTAAAAATGGGGTAGGGGAAGGGGAGGGTAATGAAACAATATTCTCCCTGTAGAAATTCAGTCTAAGGCGCCTGCATAGGAGGGGGATGGGGGTATGTTATTCATTTGTGTATTTCAGTTTAAACAGCAGTTGCTGTACATCTCTTTCCTATTATTATTCTTACAATTAGTATGACAGTGTGAGATTGGAGACTTGTGAGGAAAATGGGTTAAAAGGTAGAATTTGCACAGAAGAAAGGAACAAGGATATGTGTTGACTGCAGTCAGGGCAGTGGGTTGAAAGGCAGCTGGGTGTAGGGTAGAAAAGTAAGGGTTATAAAAGCTTAAAACGACCACATATAAAGAAATCATCAAAACAGTAAGAGCATTCTATTGGTTAGTTGGTTTATAACATCCCAACAGACCTCCATTGAGAGTATTTACGTCAAGACGCTCCCATGGCCGTTTTATTAACAAGTTGTCGAGCGCTGGTTGGAGACCCACCGGGAATCAAACCCGAGATGCTAGATTAGAAAGCTGAAGCTTTACCGCACTGCCATGGAGGTATTTCTTTGATAGAAATAACTTTATGTACCTAATCGTGAAATCAAATCCTTTCTGTAGTCTGTAGGCGTTTCAGGTTTGATTTCTTTAGCATGAAAAACATGATGATATAGCCACCGCATTGAAATGTTGTCCAAATTGGGGGAATACCTGTCTAATGATGTATGCAACATCTCACCCCCACTAATTGGAAAAATCCACAAAAGTAATATCGACATTCAAGCATAGCAGGATAATTTCCAGACACGATAACTTGCCTAACAATCATTGAAGTTAGTTTAATCACTTATGTGTGAATCGCGTCGCAGAGCTTGGAAACTGTATCCTATAATCTAATGCGCGAGTAAGTAATTAATGCAAATCTGAAGCAGGGGCAGGGGGTATGTAATATGATCAACCGACTAGTTTGCTGTTAATGATTGTCTTTAAATATCACATATGATAAGTCTTTTAATTCCTTCTTTCACTTTCCAGTTATAAACATTTGACTGTTTTCACACATTGTGACTCAAAAACAAATATATCAAGCTTTTAAACACACCCAAAACTGTTTTGCATATCTTAATTCAAGGTAAATAGATCTAAGCTTCCTTTTGAGGTTTCCAAAATAAAAACTTTCAGCTGACATCTATTCAGCTAAGATATTACCCTGTAATACAACTTTAGCTGAATATCAAAAAAGATATAAAACATATTTTTCTTGCAAGAAATTTAGTCTTCCTAACTTAGCAACCTTAATGTATGTATGGGATACTCACTTGCGGTCACCTCACTCCTTGTTCCTTTCCACAAAGACTTATTTTATGCTAAGCAATTCCTTATTTTTTTTTGTAATAACCACTAGTTTCCATGTTTAATCCTAGATTATTTCAGGTAAAGTCAGGTCTCATAGAGACAACCTCCTACTTTTGATCAAATTATATGAGTATCATAATCAATTATAAAATCAAAATAAAATAAAGAGAAAACTTAATGATTACACGTGTCATAAGCCCGTTTGTCAAATATGACAGCACCGTTATATTTGACTCCTTTTCCATCTAATCACAAGCATCTTCCTTTACATAACAGGTGCCAAAGAATGTCAAACTCAAAATAGCCAAAATGCGCAGTTGATATCCCTGTCCTTGTAAAAACACAAAGATTTCCTGTTATGAAGGTGACGTCAATCCTGCAGTTTCTATATTAATGTTTAGGCTCTTAATTCTAAACTGGATTGATAAATATGCAAACATTTGATGAATATGCAAACAAATATGTTTTGCTCCTTAACTTTCATTATCTCAGTTTCATTTGTTTTAATTTTTAGAGCATAAGCAATGCAATGGTATAGTTGAAAATAGGGTAATTAAGTTCACCTAATGATCACAAATCAATATTTCATTTTGACTTAAAAAAAAAAAAAAAAAAAAAAAAAAATCCTTTTTAAAAACATTTCCATTTTTATTTTATAAAAAAATGAAAATAGCAAGGGAGTGCATATCAACACCATCCATCGTATTTTTAAATGATATGTTAATCAGAACAGGAATTAAAGTGTATTATATAAGGCTATGCTGACATATAGAAGTATATCTATGATTATGAATTAAGATGAATTCTATAACACTTTTACAGAAAGGAAAGAATTATATTCAGCTTCCATACCAGCCTATATCACACATCCTATAAATTTTACTACCCAAGTTCTAACATAATAATTTCTTGCATGCATGGGTTTTATTATAAGCTCCATAAAAATCAACATATATTAACCACAAACTATTAACCTTAAAATTACCAAATATTGTTAGACATTATATGATATTTGATCTCCTACCAAAAAAAAAAAAAAACTTCACTATGTCTTACGAGCTGAGAAATGAAATAAACAGCAACAATGCACATGTTCTTGAAAAGAAGGTGCTATATTCAACATAACCCTCAATACTTGGGGCTTAAAAAAAAGGTGGTATATTCAACATGACCCCTCAATACTTGGGGTTTAAAAAGAAGTTGCCATATTCAACATGACCCCTCAATATTTGGGGTGTAACAAATCTGAAAAAGTTACACCTATAAATAAATCTTCAAATACAAGTTTGTACTCGATTGCAACTTCAATTTCAAAGACATTTTTTTGTTGACAAAAACGTTGTAATTTCAACATCTTCAAAGCCAATGCAAAGCAGATAAGCTAATTTGTGAACTTTGGTATTGCCATATTGAAGATATCATAATATATGAAATTGATTTCCAAGGACTTTTTAATAAACTTATGTGTAAAACATTTACTATAAGTTTCTCAAGTCCTTGAAAAGATGCAAGAACTTTCAGTCTTCAAAAAGTTTCAACGAATCCTATTTTACTTTAAATTGCATCCTCGCTCAAATTGTACCCTCCCTAACATTGCACCCTACCGCAAACTGCAGTGCACCCTATCGTGTACCTCTTTGTTCTTACTTAGGTCGCAGAGTTCTCTGTTCATAAACCTAAGAGATTTATCACCTCCAGGCTCGATACCAGTAAGGCATCGTAAAATGCCCAATACAGGGACGCTATGTTGGTTGTGCATCACAGCAAAGTGTGAATGAATATCATGTCCCAGACAGAAATTTGTGAAACAACTAGAACTCTATATATTTAGAAAACCTTCTAACCCACTTCATGGCAATTGCTTTCAAAGTTTGCATTTGGATAGCAAAAAGAGATTAAACTAAATAGGAATTGATATTTTATTCATGCTCACATCCTGTGAATTATCTCCATCACTCCTCTTTTTGAGATATTTCCCCCACCTTAACATTCTACAACTTACTTTGAAATGGTTCACCTCCCAAAATATCCACACAGGCAAAAGTAAGAAAATAGAAATGCTACCAGATTTTCTTTCAAGTTTAAAAATAAGATAAAAAAAATAGTATGAATTTAGAATTATCATCTTTTCACTAGCAGCACACTTGGCCTGAGGCTCAAAATCTTATATTACAGAATGAAGATTTAAAAAATACATCCCTGGATTTAACTGGCCCTAGGAAAGTTGTGGTTTCACCATTTTACCCCATGTGTAGTTTTTCAACTGTCAAGGTGAATTTATATTTACTTCACTGCATCTAGGATTCAATTAGAATTAAAGGAAGAAAACAAAATGATCACTTAACTGAGAATTATCGGCCAGGTTACTGTTGCTCAATATCTTTAAAGTAAAAATGTATTTTCAAGTTCAATATTTAATTTTTAAATTTGATACATAAAACAATGGTATGATTTGCATCCCAAAAGTAGCTCCCTCTTAAAACATCCTCTAAACAATTGCTTAAAAGTATTTCTTCCACAAAACATAAATATCCGACAAAAATTTGCACCTAATAACATGAAGCACTTGCTGCACCGCTATGCAATTCTATGTTATGTCTGATCAAATTATTCTTAACGACCAAATTACCAACCAACGACGATCTTGACACAGCTATACAAACAGAGCTATAACATTATCTCACATCTGACACACTTTCCATGTGATCACAATCAAAACACGCTTCTTCTATATATCGTTTTTTCTCGTTGAACCGTTCTCCATCCTTGAAACAATGGACATCCTATCCTTCATTAAAACCTGAATGTAAGTGTATGCCGCCCACGCAAGTACACAACAAACTAGAACTATCGCCGATCACGTACAAGATGAAAACACAAACCAAATACAAATGTTACAGCTTGTGGTATTATTTAAGAGCAATTGCTGTGGCGGCGAGGAGTGTAATGTGTTTTTCAAAATAGATTATTGACGTAGTAATGATACTGTAGACATGTGTCTGGCAAAATAAGACAACTTGAGCATCTTAGACTTACTAATGCATAATTTACTAGTAAAATTGCAGATGTATGCAATAAATGTTCCATTAATATCTAAATGTTTTTAAATTCATTGTAAGGAGTTTTTGATAATCAAAATTGTTAATTTCAGAGCGAATCACAACAAACACTAATACATTACATTTCTGTTTGACTTTTCATTACACCTCATTTAAAAAAAAAAGAGAACAAGTTTTTGGAACAATGTGCTAAAAGTTGGATTCATCAACATTACAACATTTTGATTTAAAATCTAAGAGATAAAGCAAGTGATTTTTGTTGTTGTTGTTGTAATTATTAAGCCAATCCTGCAAATTTCATCCACTATTTTTTTTTTAAAGCTTTGACAAAAAAAATTGGGATTATTTAAGGGAGTATCTGTAATATCCATAAAAGAAATATTGTTAGCTACAATCGAACTAGAAAACATTTAAGAACAGATAAAATAAACAGAGAAATGCAATTTTTGTTACTAAAAATGTATACAAAATAACATTTTACTGAATGTCTCATGGTAAATTTCCATAAAGTAGGTCTAGACCAAATGCAGTAAAATCGTCAGAATATAACAGTTTTCAATAATTCCAGGTCCAAAGGGTCTCAACAATATTATAAATTTAAAGTATCCAAATACTGCAATTACCAGTGCCAAGCTCAAAAAGAACGCTAAAACCAGGATCCACTAAATGAGATTCAGCAACAAGGATAAAAACCCAACTGTAAAGGGCAAGAAAACCATCTTAATTGCTTAGAACCACTTAATGAATAATGTAAAAACCAACGCTATGCTAAAAATACAGACTCACACCCACAAACTCACACAAACAGCAAAATTTCATTCAGTCCTGCTGAGCTACCTATCAAGGCAGATTTATTCAGCTTGTGAAAAGAAAAACTATGTACTGTACTTACCGAAATATCTGTAATAGTATATAGCCATCACTTGTAATATCATATGAAAAAATGGAAAGTACGTAGTGCATCCAAAATAAAAAACATGATCTATATCCTGTGAGAACAACGTGTAAATACTTAATGGCAAGATACTGCTCCACGTCTTATATAAATATGAAGACATTGAAAAATCTTTGAAAGCGTCCAGTCCAAGGTTGTTAAAGACATTGCCATACGTCTAAAGGTCATTGAACTATTACTTTGTTTTGGTCATAATCACTGTAAAATAGCTACTCACAGCTCTCGCTCGACGACTGCCATTTTTACTCTTCGACATGGCACCACTTGCTGTCTCTACGCTTACTCTGAGCATCAGAGGCAGCTGATTGGTCTACTTGTTTTGTGATGTCACACACAAGCTGTAGACGAATCACATTGATTACACTGTTGACAACGAGGAGCTATCTCTAAGCATGGTGCACGACAATGATTCATAACGAGATTGCCATTTGTTTTAACATCGTTGTAGGTTTGAGGAAGTAAAAGACTCGGTATGAACTGATGAATGAATGAGATATAATCTGGCTTGGGTGCACTATACACAGGGTAAACATCAGTAACAAATCATGACTTAAAAATACTCTTGTAGAAATTTGAAAAGCCACCAAACGGAATCAACTACAAATTTTGTTCACCTGCACGAAGATCAAAGATCTATAGCATAATGTATATCGAGTCCTCATTAAATTAAATAGTATTATCTCAAGTATTCTTCAGTTGATGTGTGATAAGCTTTTGGGCAATTATAAAATAAAATGGAGGACTGTGTATAATTGAATGTTTGTATTGATCTATAATACTTGGTGACAGTTGGAAAGTGTGGATAGGTGAGAATAATTAATTGAAATAACAAAACAAATAAGTTTTGAAAAATATAAAAACATCTACAAGAATGAAGGGAACAAAACCCCCTAATTTCTCAGAAAGACTGTTTACCAGTCTAGCATGACCTTGAAACTAATTAAAGAGATACACAAATCAATTAAGCCCAATGTCATGTACACAGCATCAATAACAATCCAACATCACGCTCTTGTAAGTTCTGGAAAAACAAAACCTTGAAAAGGTATCAGGCTGGTGTAAATTAATTTGAATATGATGACGTTTTTAAGCGATCTTGCTTATTAAATCGTGTTGTTTGTTCGGTTCACTGGTAAACAATTACAACAATGTAAAAAGCATGTTATTTTTGCAAAGGTCAACCATTTATGTACAAAACAATAAACTGAAAATGTTATTAGAAATGGAAAGCATGTATATTTGAGATACAAAACAGATGGCGCCATAGGTATTGATTTTTTTAGCTTTCAGAGTTTGCTTTAAACGATGAGCAAACTTAAAATGGGGTAAGAGGGTTTGTTCAAACTAATGCAGCACTTCTAAAGGTCTCTTAATTCTTGCAAATATTTTAAACGGATATATTTTTTCATTGTTTTACTTTTCATCCAAGAAATATACATGAAAACACAACACTCATAATGAAGAAGTGTCCCAATTCTCCTGCCTCAAAGCTTTGAAGAAATTCATTTCAACCAAATTTGGGAAGAAAATGAATAAGTTGAAAGTAGGTGAATTTGTGATGAACATACTTTTGGAATCAACTTATGATTACAGACTATTAACCAACTGGTCGATTAACCTTTTCAGAGAACGAAATAGGCCACGCCCACCATAGCAACGCAGTAACTATGTGAAGCAAACAAACCTCAAATCTGCAATCATGCATTGACATTTAAATGTTCATTCGGCCTTCCCACAAGTTTTGATCCATTTATGGCACTTCTCTCGATCTTTAAGATTTTTAGCAAAAGGAATAAACAAAATTTTGTTTGCTAACCATTCTGGATAACGGGAATCGGATTAACAAAGCCCGTAGTGGGCTCGTAAGCGCAATTTTTGTTCACCATTTTGCGTCACTCGGCCGGTGTGCAGAAATTTGTTTTGTACAGTATATGCATTGACAACATGTGCGCGCGCCTGCTAGCCAGCTGTACTGTACCAGTACCGCATAGGGTGTTTGCCCCCACTTAGTTATGCAGATTTTGTTGCTTGGCAATTTCGTGTGGTGATTGGTTAAAACAAGCTGTCAATCTTCAAATCCAGAGAGGCTAAATAAGTGTTATAGGTGCAGTGGCTTAGTGGTTAAGGAGCCATGCTCGTATTCGAAAGGTACCGGGTTCAATTCCCATTGGAGCGCTGCATTGTGTCCTTGAGCAAGGCACTTTACTCTACTTGCACTCAGCTGTAGAATGAGTACCAACTTTGCTGGGGAGTTAATCTGTAATAGACTGGTGTCGCGTCCAGGGGGAGTCATGTACTCTCATCTGCTTGCATCATTGAAACCGGGAATAAGCACCGGCTCTATGAGTCTAATGGCTCGGATGGATTTGGCTTTAGCTTAATTAAGTGTTAAACAAAAATTGATTATGCAGAATATATTAATTTAGCTATATTTCCTAGAAAAATATTTTGTCTTGAATACATTTTATCATTTATTCCAATTAAGATGAAACAAATGACGGATCACTAAATAAATATTGTGGCGATATTTGGGGTTAAGATTGATAATGTTCAGAGGAAGATCTAGAGGGGAGGTGGCGATATTTGGGGTTAAGATTGATAATGTTCAGGGGCGGGATTTAGAGGGGGATTCTGGGGGTAGGAACCCTCCATCCTCTGAAAAATTCCAACAATTTTCATTACTCAAAAATAATAAGCAGAACCCCCTCCTTGTAAATTACCTTCAATTTTCCAGAAATTTGATCGATATCTCTTTCAATCTTTGGAAAATTTCTTTAATTCTCGCGCAATTTTGGAAAAATTACTTTCCTTGAATGTTTGTGAAATTTTTCTTTGATTTTCAACCAATTTTCTTAAATTTTTGGGGAATTTCTTCAATGTTTGGGAAATTTCATTCAATTTTGGACAATTTTCTTAATTCTCATGCAATTTCCTTCATTTTGGGATAATTTTTCTTTGATTTTCGGTTTATTACATTAATTTCATTCAATGTTTGGAAATTTCCTTAATTCTCATGTAATTTTGGAAAATTTCCTATTTTTCTTCTTCTATTTTCAGTAAATTACTTCAATTTTTGGAAAATTTCATTCAATGTTTAGAAATCAATTTCAATAATTGAATTTTTTTCCATTCTCGTGTAATTTGTGGTCAATTTTCTTCATTTTTGGGGCAATTTTCTTCGATTTTTAATCTATTATTGTAAAATAGTTCCAAATTTTACTAAAATTTCCAATGATTTTGCCAAATTTTCCTTTAATTTTTTGTTAATAATTTCCCACTCAAAGAAAATGATGCAATAGGGAAGGTGAAATCTGTCAGGGAGTACGTTTACCCTGCTGCCCACTTATAAGAATATGTTCCATTAATCATGACAAAACTGCTCACAAAACAATTTTATTGCTTGGTCCCCCTGATATTTTATCTGGTTCCGCCCTGGTACTGCGGGGTTGGAACCACCTCCCACCCCCCGAAAAAGTTCCAACATTTTTTATTACTTCAATAATAACCTGAGACCCCTCCTTGCAATTTTCCTAGATCCACCCCTGATGTTAATACCCACACTTGATGTGTCCATCGATGCTTGATGAATACATTAAAGTGTGGTATTAAAGATTAAATCATGAATAAATTCATCAATAAGTCTTTAAATTTCGAAAATAACTTTCTTATTTTACAAATTAGGGCTTATCAAAGTTTGATGCCTGATATTTTCAATGTGCAATATTTGTGCCGTAATTCTAAAATTCTTGAAAATGTGGAGGGGAGGAGGACATATTTTCCCTTCACAAAGTGGAGGGGAGGGGGACATATTTTCCCTTCACAAAGTAGGGGGGCAGTGTTTAGCAAACTGTGTGTATTATTCTTCCAGAAGGTGTGTGAGTGTGTGTGGGGAGGGGAGGGGGGGGGGGAGGGGCATGAATTACAGCTAGCCAGCTGAGGTCTTTAAATTCTACACATTCCATGATGGCAACATATTTTCCATTCTGGGGTTTAGATATGGTAAAGATTTAAATACTTCATTGGAATTAGCTGCTTTCCTTTTTGGGAAAAAGGATGAAGAGAATGCTTTACATTAGATATTAAAGAGGGCTGTCTTATAGATTCCTTCATTACATTTCTTGCAAAACAAAAACTGCAATGAACAAAGTTGAAAATAATCATAAAATTTCCCTCAGTTCTGAAAAAAATCATGTCAAAAAGAAATAATATTAGTGTAGTAAATACACTTGTATATACTTCCCTCCTTCACAACTGAATACACTATTCATCACAAAATTATATGGGGGATAATTTTAGAGCACATATTTATTACAAATATTGTTGCTTACTCAAAAAAGTTTTCTTTTTAAAGAAATTTTGTTGGAATAAAAAAAATGTCTTCCCGGCTATAACCTGCTGGGAACCCTAGATTTTTTTCAGGGCTGCATATGAAGAGGTGAAAAAAAAAGACTTTCAGTTCTTTAATTTGATTCTTTACTTTTTTTTTTAAAACACTTGAACTTATATTGTCTCTACATGTCCACGGATTACAAATACTACATTAACAAACTATCAAACTTCTGTAGAGTAGTAACATATAGACCCCTAGCTTTCTTTGCCCGCCCCGCCTCTCCGTGGGCCCACCCCACCTCTCCGTGGGCAGGCCCTGCCCCCCTGGGGGTCCACTTTGCCCCTCATGAGAAAAAAATTAATATATATATACTTTTTTTAACTTAAATCTTAGTTAACCTCATACATGAATACAGAACACAGAATGATAGCATAGTAAGCAATTGTCTTGTTTGTAAAGGCCCCTGGACTCCATGCTTCGAGCATGCATTAATGTGCCCCTCAACAAGTCTAGCACACGGCCCTGTTTAAATCAAACTAGGGGTCTGACATAAAAAGCATTCTCTTGTTATGAAATATCTTTACTTGTATCTTTTAATCTGAGCATTTAATAATCAACGAGCAACACAATTTCACCTGATTTAATCTAACATCAAATCAATTGCACAACAATTAATGCCTGCTTATACTGTCTTATGACAACGTCTTGAGCAGAACTCTGTGATTAGCTGCAATCAATGTAACAGAGGGCGACATTTTACACTTAAAATTGGCAAATTACTTGGCAGGTGTTGTATTGATAAATCAAATCTGTGATACATGCACTTTCTGATAGGAGTACTAAATAGAAAAAAAGAATGGATGTATTACTCTATGGTGCCTAGAATAATTTAAAACTTTTTGACCACTATGGTTTAAAATAATTGGGAGGAGTATACTAAATCAATTTTGACCTAGTAAAATATTAGTTTCTGTTCTTTTCTTGAACTTCTTCCTTTTAGTTTGGATGACAGTCTAGCATGAATGTTCATCTTGGCTATGAAATGCGCCTACATGATAGGAGTAACCATCAATTGTAATATGAGGTCACTTGTGGTAAGAGTTTCAAAAAAGAAGAAAAAGACAATACTAAGGACAACTTAGTAATTGTACTTTTATGTAGACTAGTCAAGAAACTGATTATTACACACACACAAAACAAAACATTATTAAGGAAGGACAACTTAGAAGTTTTATTTTCACTTGTCAAAAACCTGACTATTTTAATGACAATGACCAAGCCTACACTATCTATTTATTCACTACCAGTTATGTACAGTATTTCCTCCCTATCAACAGGTTAAACCACCAGGGTCAATGTTTCACTTAACTTAGTTTCATAAATCCTGATCAAACAATTTGCAAAACTGTGGTTTCTAAATCCAGTCACAAGCTCTTTGCTAAATTATAGTTGTTTTGCTGTGGATTTAAAACTAAAGCCATTTATATAGTAACAGAACCATCAAGGGTAATGAATTGCAAGATATTTTAGTGTGGGAGGAGGGAGGGGGTGGGTAGGTAGAAAAGGGGGGTGGGTGAGTGGGGTGAGTAGAAAACAGAAGTGCTGACACTATTAAAATCTAGAAATTGTCTTTATCACACTAGCTTTTAGAAGAGAGGGTGTCTGTATGAGTAGGGTAGTACCTCTCTGAAGCCCGTTCGGCAGTTTTATGGGGGAAGGGGTGAAGAAACAGTTGGCCCCCTACTTGTCATGGTAAATATTTGTCAGAATTAAAGAAAAAAGTGTTTGTCAAAACTCTTAGCCCTTGAGTAGATGGATTTGATATCTTTGTTTTGGAGGGACAAATACCTCAAATTAAAATTTTCTTAATCAAACTTGTTCAACATAGTTGCCTTAGGTTATGAATTTCTGCATTCACCAAAATCAATAATAACATGAAACAACCCCACCCCTCCACCCTAAAAAAAAAAAAAAACTCCCCTCTCCCCCCCAAAAAAACACATTGATAACATAAACATACTTGTGCTTTAAGGTGATGTGCAGTTATAATAGAAATAGCGAGTTATTCTTCTCACTTTTGATAAATTGAGAATAGTTTCCTTTCTTTTAACAATAATGTAACTGGCATGAAATATGCTGAATCATACATGAAGCTTTTTGTGAAAAACCCACTTAATTTCCGTTTTCTGCAGATAACTTTCAAACGTTCAATCAGGTTAAACAAATGCGACTGGCTTTGAACAAAGGAACTGGATTGCCAACATGCCGTAAACATTGCACATCTGTATATATTTGATAAGATTGCATATATCTTATTTATTGAATAAATATTTGCAATGAAAGGTTGAGAATACTGAAATGTACAAAACGTCCCACAAAAAGATATAGATTTTATGTTCTGATGAAACGTCACAATGGTATGACACCAATCCAGGCAGGAGTAGATAAATAGCAACTTATAAATCTCTTGTATTTCCCAAAAATTAAAATCCCAAATTTGTTTTTGGCCCCCAAAAAAAACCCCACATGGTTTGTAGGTAGAAGTAGCTTAGCCAAGTAAGGGAGGGCTGGCAAGTTGAAATTCAATCCCTCTAAATTATCAAACAGATATATCAGAATTGTATGTGAGTATGTAATTGAAGATTACCCCCCCCATTAGGACTTAAAAATAAAGTTTTTTGTTTGCCCTCCTCCGCTGCCCCTAACTTGCTGAAAAATAGGGGTGACATTTTTATTACAAGTTTTGTTTCAATTTTCAAAAATCCCTACGCTTCGTAAAAGTACTTAGTTGGCATGGCAACCACTTTTACCTATTACTACAGAGAAAATGAAGCCCACTCAGACCTACAAAAGCTTGACAGTCAAAGTTGTCCTACCTGTTTGTGACGAGTGTGTCTGAGGCGAGGAGCTTACCTCCATCGAGGAACCCTCAATGCAGGAACTTTTGCTGTCACGGGCGCAGCCATTTTCCAACAATTACCCACAATCCTACACTTCCCTGCTATATATATACTGTAGGCGGTCAACTTTAATGGTCACAAATATTGTACAAACAAGGGGAAACTTGAAATATTACGTGGCTATCGTACAAACATTTTTAATGTTGCCAGTCCTTTTTTTGCAAACAAAGAAAAACCGTGGGAGTCTTGCCATCCCGAGAATGGTGCACACTAGCAGATTTGTGTGGAGTGTTCTAAAGTGTGGAAAAATATCTGTGATACTATTACGACAAACCTGACTGTGATAGCGAGGACCAAACAGTGATTTTAAGGATGTTAATTGAGTATTATATTTATTTTGACGTGATAGTTTTCATCTCCATAAGGACACAAATCATAATTTCATTTTAAGGCAGAAATTGGTGATTGTGTATGTTTTTGACTGCTGATTTACCAAAGTATTTGAGAGTGGGACAGTTTTGTGATTGTGAATTTTAATCTAGCCTAAGTAACGTTAGAATATTTTTTTCTTTCTCCCATAAATTCATTTTTATATGGAACATTAATTCCATTCCACCAACTGCAAACTGTTTTCTGTGCATAATTCTAAGATCTCCACTGGATGTTGGGGTAAAATCCCCTAACCACAAGCCCATGAGGGAGGTCGAAAGATGCAACACATTTTGTGGCGCTTCAGTCAGACCATAGAGTTAATAACTCCATGGTCTGACTAACTATACTTCAGTCAGTCAATACAAAATCTCCTTGAATTTGATTCTTTAAAAATTGTAGTCAAAACAGTTTAATATTTTATCTCTCGCAGTAGGACCGAATTCAGTACAAAAAGTACTTTCTTCATCATTGCATCTACAATCTCTTCATTGTTTACACTTAACTTGAGTATGAATAAACTCTTCATTGTTTTGTCTGTCTGTTTCATATGCCTGTTCTTAACCACAGAACAGAGCAAGAGATATACGCAAGGCTATGCGCACCGTGTACATGTGTGCTTAATGTTGCGATTGGCAATACGCATGCGTGGCAATTGAATGAGAAAGATTCCTCGATGGAGGTAAGCTCCTTGGACTGAAAAGGGAAATAAAATCCCAAATCACACAATAAAGCATAAATGAGATATAAAAACTGAGCATTATAAAACCAACAATCTGAAAATGAAATGAAGTGTTTTAATTGATTGGTTTTTAAATGTTCTTAATAGTTAATCCTGAGGGAGCAAAAAAACTAACTTTTTTCCGCACACCCTTCCCTTACAAATTTCAACAAGAAAATCAAACAAATAGGCCTTATTTTATCTTGTTCCCCAAATTCCCCCTCAACCACCCACTCTACTAGTACTGGATTTTGTCATGATACCCAACTCCATAATATTTTTTTTCTGACACCCCTCCCGGTCCCCTATATGTCACACATTAAATGATTCTTTAATTGTAATAACAAGCACCCCCTAAAAATTTAAAGGGACCAGGCTATATATGTGACCCCACAATAAGAATATTACCATCAAGAACAAAATTTGAAAAATGTTTCCGCTTTCCTGAAGCCAACATGTCCACATAATACATAACCTCTCCTACAGAAGAGTGGTCACAAAAACATAAAAATTTACACTGATTGCCTTAAACTTTTGCCTAATGTAACCACAGAGACATAAAGCTGAAAACTTTTTTCAACTTACGTTTTCGTAGATTTACTGAATTTTTTGTGAAAAAGGGTAAAAATGGTCAATTTTCTGGCAGAAATTCAGTGTCTTGTGCACAGGACATTTGTGATGCAACTAATGTTGCAAACACGTGGGTACAACTTGAAAAAGGGAGGGGCAAAAACCGAAGCAGATACAAAAAATATTCACCATGTGCGATCGTTACAAGACGTGATAATTGCATTGTTGAGCACTATTTTAATAATTCAAATTTGACTACCTCAACGCCCTTGTTCTTTTGTTAATATTAACCCTGGATCGACAATATTATTGTCGATTTGGAAGTGCTATTTTAAAAAATTGTCAAAAAGCTTCTTTTTTTCTCTTCAAACACTAATATATTTCAGGACCTTCGCTTTGCCCCAAAACATGTGTACCAGTAGTGAACACTTCAAAGAGTACAAATCCGGTCAAATTTTAACAGTACCTATTATCATTCTCTTTTTTGGCAAAGTTCTGCAAAATTCCATGATTTTCAGTCTTTTAGACCAATTTTTTCAAAAAATTGTAGCTCCTGGAATGGAATAAAGAAAAACATCCTTTTAATGGTAGCTCCGCGATTTTCAAATAATATGTAATACGGTATTATCTCATTTGAGCTTAATGTCGCTATCCTGCTCGAAATCATAATATAAACAAACACAATGATTTCAGTCTGTTACAGCTCAGCGCGTATGCGTGTTATGTGGAAGGTCACAATGCTGTGTTGAGTTATAGGGGTTTGTCTTTATAGTGCATAATTTTTTTGTTTGTTTTTTGTTTTATTTTCACGTTTTACTTTGGAAAAAAATTGAATGGTATCAATGGAAAAAGAATGTCAAAAACTACTTCAAACATCTTAAAAAATCCTCCATTTTCATTATTCATAAGCAAAAAATACAAGCTAAGTTAAGTTGAAAAAATGCCATATTTTTGCAGAAAAATTGCAAAATTATCATATCTTTGTCAACATTTTAATCATTTTGACTCTTTTATTGAATAGTTCATTGTCTTTTTATTGGAAAGTTCATTGAAATTTTTGAAAATTAAGCTTAAATAAAAAGTTCTGAAAATATGCAACCAGGTTTTGAATTTGGCAGACGTTTAAAGAGGTCATGACATGGGCACATTTCACTTCTTGGAATGAAATTTTGTTTATTTGTCTATCAAATTGTCCAATTATTTCATTCCAATAAATGTGCCCATGTCATGACCTCTTTATTGACCTCGTTAATACATACAAATTGTACGTGTCATACATAAGTAACAGGCACGGAGGAAGCATAATGGTGCATTCATACGCTCAAGGCTGCACAGAGGATGCAGATACGCACTCAAAATATGTCAATAATTTCTTTACGCAGGCGTGCCATCTTCTTATTGGTTGGAAATAATGCTTACGTGTGTTACATTTTTGTCAAGATGCTCATAGAAAATGTGTCAAAACTTTATTATTGAATGAAAAATGTGTATCGTTTTAAAAAAGCAATCGAGTTATTTTGATATTTGCAAGGTGTAAAACCAATTCAAGTTTCCATGTGCTGATTTTCAGGTTAAAATATGGAAGTCTTCATACCAAAAATCAAGTTGCCCAGAATTTCAAGTTTTTTTAAAAAACATGTTAAAGCCCATTGACTTTTGCTTAAGTGTGTAAAATTTTGATGTACGTCATCGTTCATATTCATAACCCTTACTCTACCACGCGGCGATATCGCCATTTTGAAACTACCTTTTTCTAAAAATAAAATCAGGACCTTACCAAAATTCTATAGGGGTGCAAATAGTTATATTGCAAAAATGTCGGAAAGTTCGTTCATAAAATTTTATTTTTTTGGAGGTCTATACTCACTTTTTAAGCAAATGTTGTCCAAACATTCAGAAATTTAACTTTTTGTTTAAAATGTCCCAAAAAATGTACAAAATGTTTATTTTTGTATAAAAAATATTTTCTTTTTATATTTAATATGTAGGCAAGTCATTTTGTCCAAATCTAATCACATTTTGCTCATAGCTGGTCATTATTTTTAAAATATTATAATTTTTTGACCCTCTTTATTTAAAAATCGTGTGATCCACGGGGGAAGGGCATTTCCCCTGGTTCCCCCTCCCAATATAAATAAGCCACAACCCCCACCCCACCCCCAACCTCTGTATTTCCCTGGAAACAAGTTGAAATTGTATTTCTCTGAAGGATTTTCCTGTATTTGGACAAATTTGTTGACATTTCATAAGCGGTACCAACTGTTACTAAAGCCTGAAGGATACCTAGTTTGGCAACGTCAACATGATTACTGATGCTTTGAACCATTTTTGAGTACCCCCTCACCGAGAATTCCTACAGGAATCAACAAAAGTAAGTTTCTACAAGACTTTCAGTATATCTTGAATAAATATAAGTTTTTTAAGTTTCCTTTTGTAAAATTGGCTCATAAACTGAAAATTTCAAGCCTGCGCATAATAAATAAGGTAAATTAGCTAATTTGCATAACGTTTCTATTGAAATATTGGTGTAAACATTTTTTTTTTTATTATATTAGTTTTGTGCATCATAGAAAGGGACAATGCATGTTTATAGGAAAGTATAGTGCCAAATGCTAACAGATAGATCATTGGCAAAATCAGAGGTCAATTTTCAGCCCCCCCAAAATAAAATTGACATATAAATTATTTTCTTGCTCCAAAAAATCAAGAGTACTATCAAATAAAAGGTCCTTCTTTCAACAATTCATAAATTCTATCAATATCTTTTTTCTAATTAGCCACAAGAAAGCAGAATATCACAAAGATAGCAGCTTTAGGACATCTAGTAATCTGAATTAATGACCTCATTTGCATAAATAATCAGAGAATTATGCAAACCAACGTAAAGTCAAAGTCTTACTCTTAGCTTTTATATAACACAAACTTATTACAGTAGAAAATGAAGATAAATTTGTGAAAAAGTCCCCTTTCCAAAAGGTTCCCTAACATAATTGTAATCTCAAATGCTCTGGTAGAGTAAGGGTTAAATCAGAGATTAAGAGCGCAGAATTGATACGAACTACATATATGCCCCTGCTCAGCCTGAGAGGCATAGGATGCAGGTGAAACATTAATTAGGCCTATAGATTATGAACAATACTGAAAATGATACATTCATTGCAAGTGTAATCATTACGTCTAGCCAAAAAAAAATCAATAATCTAAGTAAAAAGATGTGACCTATTTCTATAAGCAGGAAAAAAAAAAAAAAATTGGGGCCAGCAATTCCCACATTTTAGGCCTAGGCTACATGCTAATAACATCATTACATAACCACAATGGCACAACCCCAATCAATCATACATTCGGGAGCCTAACGTGAGGACGCATAAAAACAAGGAGGACGCATAAAAACAAGAAGCCCATCCATCGGCATGTTGCCAATAAATTGTTGATATCACATGGACACCGATTGTTCAATAATCCTAATTTAAAGCATGGCCGGCCATACCAAGTTGGCCAACCCTGAAATGCCGACACTATTATTAAACAACAACCTAACTAGGCATAGAACTTGTAGAACAGAAACGATATAAACTTCTAGAATTCTTAGCTTTCGGCTCACATGTGATGTGGAGAGTAGTCCTATGCTACATGTTCCCTAGGCCCTTTTCGCTACTCCTACATGTTCCCTAGGCCCTTCTCGCTAGTCCTACATGTTCCCTAGGCCCTTTTCGCTAGTCCTCCATGTTCCCTAGGCTCCTTTTACGAAATTAGGCTGGCCTAGGCCTACTACTACCACACAACTGTGCCACACCAGTCGAAATCTGAACCATCTACTGCTGATCAGTACCGTACATGCATCAGATCTCCGGCCAGCGATTCCCGTCTAAACAAACTCAGTTACAGACTCGTACGTGTATGAATCATTTCATCATCATCCAACGCCCACGCACGCAAACAACAGCAATATGGGTGTTTACGTGCAAAACTTTCAAAAACAGAAGTTTTGCAAATTTAACTTAAAAGCACTAAAAATAATAATTTAAGTGTTAAAACTGAACGGATTTTGGTTTAAATATACGACTTACCGGATATGGGTATTATCACGTGCGTAGCATTAAAGTAAATTCTTCTTTTGGGTGTTTTCTTTCCCTTCCTGTCGACTCCGTGTTTCGCGCTCATTTGGTTTCCCGCGGAAAAACTTCAGATCTTTGTTGCTATGCTTCGAAAAGGAATATGTATTCCACTGGAACACTGCCCAAATATAGAAAGATGATGTAATGCTTTTTCCTTTTAAGGATTCAGATTTCCCATATAAGGTTGGAAGGTTCGAACAATGCAATTCGAATAATATTTCTAACCAATCAGGTGATTTTTCATTCATCAAAACAACAAGTCAGAACATGAATGCAAAAATGTTTTGGCATTTATCCCAAAATGCCCAACAAAAATTTGGCGCGAAACTGCTTGCTCAGTAAAATCTGGGAGTTGTTATTATCAGAGCCCTGGTGAAATCTAGCTTTTTTAACACGGGCCGGCCGGCTTCCAAAACTGTGGCGCACTTACAACAAATAAATTTTAATTCACAATAAGTGCAATCCATATCATGCATCCAAGAACTATAACGCTGAATGAACGTTAGCAATTAGCAAAGCTAGCCTAAAGCTAAACTGTACATATACAATAGTTGCCACTTAGGCCTATGTTGAGCTTTGAATTGCACAGCTCATAATTAAGTTATCAAAATCCAGTTTTTCATAGCAGTGAGGTCACCTTACCTAATTTTATTATCCATTATGATTTTTCCTCTGGAAAAAAGGTCCAAATGTATGATGCAGTAGTATCAGATATCAAAATTATCGTTAAGCTAGATGTATAACTTCTGTTGAAGCTCCTGATAGAATTTATGTTCGGTGGTATACAGCCAGAAATTTCTATCCGTTTGGGTCGTTCAATTCATCCCTTAAAAACCATTTAGACCAGATCCATGGAAAATGATATTACCAATTCCAAACGTCGTATTCTTAATTCAATAAAACAGACATTCAATTAGGTATTCACTGTTGTTTTTAGCAACCCATTGGCCCTCAGTTTAAAGTCGAAAAATTCAGTTTCCATTCAATATGTCAGTACATTTTTTGACAGATGATACTGAACTTCCTTTTTAGTAGGTTGCAAGATAACGAGATAATCAAGATCCATTTACTGAAAATCGGTACGTTGTTCAACGTATTGTATACGTCCATTCTTTCAGAAATAAGTTATTTTATCGTGTCGACAATATTATATCTCACGAAGTATCACCAAGTACACAAACCGTTCTGCTGGTTTGTTTACAAACATTTCCCGGAAATTTAAGGTACTGCCCACAAATCCGTGCACATGCGTACAAATAAAATACAAAGCATACACGAAATATCAAATGGCGGCGATTTCCGACCGTGGATTTGAATGGAGAACTGCATTTCGTAGTCCAACAAAGTAAGTTCCGTTGTAAAATTTAGGGCACTTCAAACTTGTAGTCAGACATAGCTTGTTTAATATGAAAGGTTTCGTAATTGTTATTTTTTTTTTAATGAAATTAGCAAGTTTATTTGTTTTCGATGTTCTGCTATTGCTAACGAACGTTAAGTTGCAATGCACTAATTTAACGTTAGGCCCAAGGATACATTTAACGTAGACCTTTAAACGTTCAGACGTTAGGCTACAAATTACTGCATGCACGAATATTCACTTTCACTTGGCAATCAACGTACAGTCTTGTATTTTAATGTAATTGTTTTGATTATGGTTATGCCATGATGCAGCATTTAAGTACATTTACTGTACCTAGGCCTACATCAGCTTCACCAAATTTCATCAATAATTTGTTTCAGAATCCGCGCCCTCTATTTTGGCCTAAAAGAAGTACATTTTCTCAGCTTTCCAAATATGTATAACTTAGATTGGTCTCGTTGGGTTCCAGATCGCAAATTGGATGTCAAAGTTGGTGGGTATGAACAAAATGTCTTTCTATAAATAGTGGAACTAGTATACATGTTTGTTATTATGTGAATAAAACGGGTAATGCAATATATTTTAAAATTTGATAGATTCACTTAGTAATGGAATTTCATTAACAAAGTGTTTCTAAATTATATTTTTGTAGAACGAAGCCAGGCTTAAGTCACTGTGTAGGCCATAACATAAACAGAGTACAATAATAGCCTAGCCTAATGTTACGAAAGCAATTGGCCTACTACGTTAGGCTACCCTAGCTTTGCTTATGGCTTAATTTGTACACATTTTTTACAAGTTCAAATTTAGTATCACACCTAGTGCACTTTGTTAGGTGTAATTAATAATCACTTGAATCATTTTTTTAAATTACCAAGCATAAATTAGGCCCCTGGTGCTAGATCATTTTTTCAGTAAATTCATATGCCCAAATTGTAAATTAATTTGTCGTTATATTTTATGTGTAATTTTTAAACATTACAAAGGTCAACCTTAGGCCCTGGTCCCCCTGCAGTATGTCTACTACCCCAGAAAATGGGGAAGTCTTGGCCCCTATTGTGAAAGTGCTGGGTTGAGAAGGAAGATGTTTTAATTTGTGTTGCGGCTGGGGAAATGGGAGGTTGGTGTTTTCAAAATCAATACGGGAATGGTTCTGGATTTAAGGGTGGGGGTTGAAGTTTGTCTTTAGATCTTGGCGTTAAACATGTTTTTGTATTAATACTTGTCCTTATTGTCAAAACGGTATGTATTGTTTGTTAAGAAAACTTTAGAAAATGGAAAGAAAAAAAATTGCAGAACATATTAGAGCAAATGAGTAATGGTCTCATGTGATCAGCCTCCTCGTGGCAAGACTGGATAGGGCCTTTCAAAGGTCCATATGCAGCTGAACTAATGGTCACAAGTGTAACATGGAAACGCTTCTTCATTAAGATTGTCATATCTTGAACTTGAAATTGAACTGATTCTGATTTTTAGGTAAATTAGGAATGAAGCGTATGTAGGCCTAACATTACGTATCAAAATGAAAACAAAACCATGTTAGCATAGGCTTATTACTAGCATCAATGTAGGCCTAGTACAATTTACAGCTGGTGTAAAATTGGTCAACAGGCTTTAGAGGCAAACATCTCTACCTCTACTTTTTAGGTTAGGATTTTGCACAGGAAAATGGTTGTAATAATTGCTGAAGTTGGAGAAAAAAAAAGATTTACTGGAATTCACCAGCAAAAAAACCCTGTCTGCTAAACTGATTATTTGTCACTTTATCTCATGTGGATGATATGGACTAACTCACTGTTACTGTGTTAGGCCTATTTCGAAAATTAGTAAATAGAATAAGTCAGTCATTTTGTTGCTGTGTACGTTCAGCGTTATAAACATCTAGGCTACATTTGGGTGCGACTAAACGATGTTTAGGGCTGTGAACATCAAATCATTAAATGTTGAATCAAAGAATTTGCAAGAGTTGAGCTATTAATCTTGATTATTTAAGCCAAAACACGCTCACAGTGCAAATACCTTTATGTACAATTTTGCTAATATAAAAAATAGTGCAATTAGCAGGGTGTAAATAACAATTAGATTGGGCAATGATAAAGTTGTTCTTTCATTTAATGAGGTATATGGGACTGCAGAATTTACTAAAGATTCAAAATTAGAGTACTTTATGAATAATTGGAGACTTACAAAGATTGTAAAAGATAGATAAAAGTTGTTGCCGAATGAATTCAAACCATGTTACAAACGTACTAGAAATATGTAAATATTCTATTATGCATAAATAAACAGAAGTGGCCTCTGTTGTGGTTTCTGTTAGTTGCGCTCTTCATCCAGCATCCTAGCCAGGAGCATATCGTATTCAACTAATGTCAAATTAAAATGGCCTAGGTTAGGCCTAGTTGAACAAAACACTCCAATGTCTCAAAATGATAAAGAATTCATTCATGAAAAGGGTAAAAGATTTACTTACTATTCAAAATATTGTTAGACAATACTTTGAACTTACCTAAATTAACTTGAACGTCCTAAAACCGAAACAAAATAGCATTTTTATCAAAACGTTATGCAAAATATTTTCTTGTCCATTGCGTATAAAATGACTAACTGCGTATTCATGTACTCGTATCGCACAGGTGTACACAATTAAATGGGAGGGTACAAAACTTTCCATGTGCGCTCACGCAATGGTCTATTCACGATAGAAAATATTTGAAATTGAGTTGCGTGCAAGATTGATTTACAAATGAAATATCTTATCAAATAATTGTGCAAATGAATTAGCATAGCACATACTCTAATCACTAGAAACATGGAGTACTGCACAGTGTGTACGCAGATACTGCGGCAGAGAAAAAGACTCGCTTACTACTAACATCTGCAAGTATTTTTGATTTGTTTAAAAAAAAACCATGTATTGTATTAACAAAAAAGGGTACATTTGTATGCACACAACACGCTTAGAGCTGAGAATGCAAACACAGTTTACAAAAAATTGGGCTGCCATCCAAAAAAGTGTCAATCACTTACGAATACTCTTGCATTTCGTTTTGTACTTGCGATCATAGTTGGAAGCGTGCGTATGTTGTTTTGGTTGAATGCAGATCATTTTTTTTTTTTAACAAACTGTTTTTTAAAGAGGGATAACTTTGTCTTCCGAATGGCCTATCATTAATTTTCTTTGATGGTTTACTAAAGAAGGAATCAAAGTTTGTATGGTCAAATTTTTAGACGAAAGTATGAAAGTTTTCATATTCTAATTTGAGCTACATTCAATTTTGAGTGCAAGTTTTTGGGATGCGTGTTGTATCCCATTGACTTTTGCTTCAGTGTGTGCTTCGGTTTTTTCAATACATGTGTGAACATGCCCTTATCCGGAGGATTAGGTCACTACGTGATTTTGGCCTGAAGATTCGTGCTACCCGTATCCTAAAGAGGATTTAATACACTATAACACTAGCACTATAATGTGACTGCAAAACTTCAAAAGAACTTATGAGAATGATCATTTCTGATCTTTCATCGATATCAATCAGCAGTTTTTGATAATAAGCAATCGCAAAAACAATTAAAGGGTTAGGCTCAGGGGTCAAACAGATTCATCTTATCTGAAAGAGGACTTTAAAAGCAACAATTGGTGAAGAAAACATTGAAATAGCTGATTCAATAAGGAGATATTCAAGTTTAAAGTTCTTGTCTTAAATGTGTGAAAATAGCTGGTGTAGTAAGTCTGGTATGGAAGGTTGGTGCCCTCATCCTCACATTCTTAACAATTTTTAATGTATTTTATTAAAGTAAATCTATTCAAATTTTTACTTTTTGAAATAATTTTCCTTAAACTATTGTCAGGTGGTATATTATAATTATCCTTACTAGATTCTGTTTTACTACTTTCCTGACATCTCTATATTTCAAAGTATGTTATACTGCAGACCCCTAGCTTGATTTAAAGAGAGGCAGGGTGCTAGACTTGTTGAGGGGCACATTAAAGCGCGCGCGAAACGCTGCGTCTTTTCGGCATGGGACCCCAGGGGCCCCTTAAGGTTTAATCCCCTGGTGAAGAAGCTCGGGGATTTAAGCTATCATAAATCTTAGAATGAATATTCTGACTGATAAGGACCAGTCATTAGCCAAAGAGGACAATTGCTTACTATGCTATCATTCTGTGTTCTGTATCCATATAATGTATTTTATTTATAAGGCTAATTAAGATTATTACATGGAAGTTAACAAACAAAAAATTAATAAAACAAATAAAAATGTAATCTAAAAAAAATGTAATCTAAAAAAATAATAATAATTTAATCTAAAAAAATAAAATATATATATACTTTTTCTTTCTCTTGAGGGGCAGGGTGAACCCCTAGGTGGCAGGGCGGACCCACAGGGGGACAGGACGGGCCCAAGAGGGGCGGGGTAGGCCGCCCCTGTAAAACAGTAATGCTAGTGGTCTGAAACAGGTCATTATTGCTTTGTTACTGTTACAGTAGCTGAAGTTGTCTGAGTGTGTTCCACATTGTTGATATTCAAAGTTTAAGTAGAGTGGTATTAAACTGTTTTTCATGTCGTCTTACAACTACTGGGTCTCCTTATATGGTAGAGAGCACCTGGCCATATAGGATGTAGAAGTTCAGACGTTGGCCATTGTAGACATGTACAACATGTTCTGCACTGCCTATTCCCAGCTAGCCCAGATTACAGGAAATATAAACACTGACTTGGAAGCAGGAACGCTGTACGACTGGTTGATTATTATTATATTTATTCATGTGGAAAACATTCGGAAAAGTAGATATTTGTTAAATGAATTTTCTTGTCAGACACCCAGAGACAGATCCTCTCTCATCAAAAGCTGGAACAAATCTCTTGTTCTAAATGTCGCTCTCTAATTTGTATGGCTCCTGTGGGCCTAACGTTATCTTTTAAGAATAATAACAACACAATATTAGTACGCCGCTCTCAGTGCGTAAAATTACTAATTCATCAATTGATTATGAATAAGTTTACACACCTGCAAGAATTACATGCTTATTCAAAATACAACTGATGATTAATTTTTCAAATTACCAAACATAACTGTTCAGAAAGTTTTTCTATTTTAATATAATCCATTAGTAAAACGGATTTGTATTACACTCCGGTGTACCAAATGTACGAAAACATGCTATAACTCTAATACAAGTAGCCATAAAAAAGAACTGATGATGTCTTTAGGAGGGCGCTCTTCAGGTGCCTGTGATGTCACACGCACACACATACACACCTTATTGCTTATTATGCAGGGAATTGGCATCTCTTTGGTTTGGATCAGATGTTTAGCCAGGTAATGATCTCACTATCTACAGCCTAGCCAAGGTCAATTTTATAACCTACTGTACTGTAGATCATCAAGGTAGAAGAGACCTTCATGGTAGATAGATTTTACAAACATTACTAAGTGATAGGGCTGTCACTGATAGGGCTATATCAATTATTACGATAAATGGCCGTAGCAAGCAGTCCGGTTGGTCTGGTTTTGGCTAGGCCAATATTCAGCAGGTTGTTTTTTTAAATGTTGTGTGTAATGTAAAAGAGAAAGTATAAATAAGACATGCTTGTAAACACATGGCGGCACATTCTAATTTTCATGTGCAGTCTCTGGATGTGTTGGTCGGAGCATTCAATATATGCTTGCTACGGGCCTGTGATATTGTGTTTTCCATGATATCAAAAATACTGTGATCAAGCAATTTTCCGAAATTAATAATAACACAGATATCGCGATATTTTTGTGTAAGAAATCGATATCTGATTTACCCTTATTGTGACAGCCATACTAAGCATCAGTATCAAGCCTTTTGGATCCCATTGAAATTTTTTAATCGACAAGATCTTCTTTCTTTTGCATAGATCGGATAGCAGTCTACTTTACTGTGTAGCACCATCAAAGCGACAGATTCTGCCATGTATGACCGGAGGGTTGGTTGGTTTCCAAGAGAAAATACAGTTTGGCTGGAATCAGTCACATGGTAAGCATAATTTCTGCTAAGTAGCATCTTTTGTAATAAAAACATGCATACAGTATTCTATGTAGTAAGCAGGAGGGTGCTTATGAAAATAAAGAAATGTTTTTCTGTAAGCAAGTATTCTTCTCAATGGGCACCTATGCTCAGGTGTCATCAATTTGGTATGTATGCCCAGTGACATACAGCTATGATGCAGTGTTTGGGTTCACAGCTCAATATGTCACCTCGAGTTACCAATCTCATTCTTCCATACTGACGATCACAGCACCATGCTGCGAAAATCTTGATTGTTGCTTAACTTTAATTGAGAGTACCTGGGTCAGACTCATATTCAAAAGGTACTGGTGTTTTACTCCTGCCATAATTTTGCATTGTAGCCTTCAACCAAGTGGAGCTGTGAGCATTTAGGGATTTTAGTAAACGTGTACGCTCCCAAAAAAGCGAGAGTGTATCGTTTACATGCGTTTAGTACCGTAATTTTTGGAAATACACCAAAATTGCTCCAAATTTACTCTGTGAAGTAAAAAAATCGCGCAACTAGTATGGCAAAAGTATTGACTCCATTGCCCAAATAGACACTGGAGTTTTGCTTTCCAAATTGTAAAAAGTTTACTTCTACAGTATAAATTATCATTTTCATGGAAAATATACTTGAAAATTCAGTTTAGAAAGAACAGAAACCTTCCTTTCAATGTCATTTAAACTTAACATCGCGTAACTTTTTTTGTCCTATTCGCTACAGCTTTCAATGTTCCACTGAAAATCTTTCTTACTAGGCCTATGATACCTCGCTGTAAAACATTACAAAACTATGCCACCACCACGGAAGTTCTGGAATATCAGTTCTTTTGAGAGAAAAAATGGCCACCATCTTTGCGAAGCACCTAGAATTTCAGTTCTGTCAAAACCTTTTTTATGTTTGTTTATTTTGCAATATTTGTTCTTTCTTGCAAAATTTATTTGACTCATTAGGTAATATTTCCATGTAAATGTATTGATTGTCACGATTGAGGTATTTTGACTGTGTTTGTTGGTCGATTCAACAGCTTGTAAAATGGGCCTTGATTGAGTGGGATTTAAAGCCTTAGTAATTATGGCCTAGGCCTATTGTAAGTTTCACTGTTTACTGCTGCACATTTGCGGTGCGTTTCACAAGTTAGCCTACTCAGATTTCAGCGAAATCAAAGTGCATGATTACTGCGCATTTGTGATTCTCACATTTATAAAGGATTAGGTTAATCGGGTTTACCATTTGTTAAAAGTCATTGATTGGAATTTTGTCAGCCGAATGTGTGTGTGATTTGAATTATGAATGATCATATTGATTTTCAACGGCACCATGAAAAACGATTACTCGCAATGAAGTATTTAGTAAAAGTTTACAAGGATTTGCCAGCGTGTACGCGCTAAACGGTCACAGCTCTAAAACCAAGGCCATTCACTTGATAAGAATAAATCCTTATGGTGAGTTCACCTGCGATTCACTAGTGTCCCAAGCTGGGGAAATTGCATCATGTTTTTACCAACTCTACTGTCCTCATGGCTTGTCGGCTCACTTAAAGATAATTTTTAATTACAAAAATTGTCCTTATGACCTTAAGGCTATCAGTACCAAACCCCTAGCTTGAACCACAAAGGTGCAGGGTGGCAATGGCAAAGGGGGGCATTTACAAAAGAGCAAGAGCCATGCAGCATGAAATTGGGGGTACTTTAAGCATATTGTATGAGGAATCAATGAATTAGTGTATCTGCGAGTACACGCTTAACGGTCACAGCTCTAGTGTACAGTAACAATTAGCACCACTGAAAAAGATTGTAAAATACTATATGGGTGGCCTAGTGTACAGTAACAATTAGCACCACTGAAAAAAGTTGTAAAATACTTGAAAATCACCTTAAAGTTTTGAGCTATAAACTGAACACAACCCCCTCTATGCTTAAAATGCATGAAAAAGACATTAAAAATCAGCAAAATTCTTCATTTTCTTGATAATCGATCGTTTAGATCTTTCCACGGTGTGTTAATGGCCAGAACTGAATTCAATTTGTTAAATTTAAATTGTTGTCACACTTTTAGAACTAAAAATTGATTTACAGCAGGGAAGTGCCATTTTACAGGCCTTAGCTAATACTGTGCTGGGGTATGGTCGATGTACAAAAATTATTTTGTGACAGCAGATGGAACTTCAGACTGCCAGAAATCGGCAACATTTCTTGTTAGATTTTTATTTCTACGCCGGTTTAAATGCCATCCAAACCCAGGATCTTTATTTTTAACTAGTTTTGTCAGCTTAACGGGTAATTATAAGACATTAAATTTGCATTTGGTGAGATTCATGGCCTATTTTTGGTCCGAAAATGCATGGTATGTTTGTGTGTGTGCAGTGTACCAGTTCCACATAAAAAAAAGATTGTGCTGAGTTTTGGATGAAGCTTGGTTGCGATTAATCGCTAAACGCTCACAAATTTTAGCTTTTAAACGATTGAGTGAAATAATCGCTAATCAACAGCACCTACTAACAAAGCAGCTTCACTTGTTGTGCTCACTGAATACACATGTAATATGAGTCAAATAAATTGTACAAAAACGAAACAATGTTACAAAATAAATAAGAACAAAAAAGGTTTAAACAAAAAAAAAGGTTTAAACAGAGCTGAGTTGCAGCATGCTCTGTGGAGAAAGCGGCCATCATGGCTACGGATGTACGGAGAAATTTTTGGATGCGGCCGGAACTAGATTTGGCTGGATCTTAGATGAAATCCGGCCGGACCGGATTTTTCCCTTACAAAAAAATAACAAAATGAAAAACAAAATTAAACAAGAAAGCAATCCATGGAGTTGCAGATCTCATCACCTTAAGTGTACAGCATAGTGGGAGAAATAGCTATCAGGGTCACTATAGCTCTGACTTTTGATGGGTTGCACTGCCCATGTGAGTACAAACAGATCTTTGACCCAGAGTCTACAGTCTACAGGCAGGGGGAAGGAGAGTGGGGGACACAAACAAATTCATGTACCAAGGTATCATGGTGCAACATAGTGTTGGTATAGGTTTTCTACTTTTTGAGTTAAAAATGGTGCAAAAATGTACAAATTAGTACATAATTACCCCCTACAATCACACATTTGACCTTTTACCTCTGACCTTGACCATTTTCAAAGTTAGACTATACAACGTGCTTAGTGTTGCTAAAAATTTAATAGTTCTACGGTAAGTTTAATTTAGAATGGTCATGAAGAATGTATTTCAGTTTTCAACTATTATGCTGATCAAATTATGTTTTTTAGATGAATGGGCGATATTTCATTGTACTGTAACATCCCATGAGATGGAAACTTTCCTGCTCCATCTATCTGAAAAGAGACCACATGTATTTTATGTTGCATTATATAATTAGTTCAGATGTTTAGCAATGTATTAAAGGGTTACACACAGATGAAAAGATAAAGAAAAGACAAAACCCTACAAAAAGGGGTTAAGTATAGAGGCAAACAATGATAAAATTCAAGAATGTCTATGGTTAAATTTAACTATCCAAATTTATCACAGGCCCCTATAGTTTCGCTTTTTCAGAGGGGTGCTCCACCCTCCACCCTGCCCCCTTTCACTAAGAGCCCTACATTTTATTCACAAAAACAAACTTTTGTTAGCTATTTTGTCTTCTTTTCATGCTGATTATAGTTTCCCTGACAATACAGGGACACTACTTGTTGCATTGAGTATTCCCTTATTTACATTTCAATTGCCCTCACACCTGCCATCAAAGTGCCCTTGATGCCTTGTAAATGCCCATTTTGAGCAGTGCCATGCTTCCCCCTTTCTGGATTAAACTAGGTGTTTGTATTACACTGATAGAAACTGCCAGAAATGCTTCCACTTTATACTAACTGTTTGTTGTCATGGTTGAAAAAGCTTCAGTTTATTACAATAAATAGTTGTATCAGTTTGGTTTAATATACAGTACATACTTGGTTTGGTTGATTTATTCTAACAGTAGCTCAAACTTCAGATTATTAAATAAAATATCATGCTAAACTGTATCTTTCTTTACTTTGATAGTTTTTATCAATTTTTAGAAAATGTCACTTAAATTTAAGCTATTACCAACATCTTCTTAAGAGATAATTCTAGACAGATATTTAGAATAATTTGGCTGGATTTTTGTGCAAATCCGGCCGGAACCGGATTTTTTGTCACTATCCGGCCAGATTGTTCGATTGTACTCTAATCATGGCAGAAGAATCAGAATTTGATTTCTGGGTGGTGGCACAGTTTTGAAATTTTATACGGCAAGGCATATTTATGATGCATAATGTAGCTTAATCACAGTAAATACGGCAAAGGAGTAATAATAATAATAATAATGAATACTTGTTATGCGCCAGTATCCATCAAAAGTGATTGATGCTCATGGCGCAGCGACACAACAATTAATGCAAAACAATGTGAACAAAAAAGAAATAGTAGTTAAGAATACTGCAAAATACATACATACAAGAACAATTATAAGCTTAAAATTGAACAGAATCAGAACACATGAGAAATGTCTTTTGATGATTTAAAAGAATTGAGGGAAGGACTAAGTTTGATGTTGTCTGGAAGTCTGTTCCATGAAAAGGGGGCAGCAGAAGAATAACGTTTACCCCAGAAGTACGTGGAATAGCTAATTGAAGTTTGAAATTAGAATGCATGAAGTAGCGCGAGATCGGGACTAAATGACATTAAAGGCAGCTGTTCTGTCTGTCATTTCTAAACCAAATTTCCATTCATATTTGCTATGAAAATGATTTTTAATATTGTGGAAATATTTTTTTAAGATTTTGAAAATAGAATTCCAGCATTTATTTGTACATGGGAGTCAATACCTTTCCCATACTAGTTGCATGTTTTTTTAACTTAGCATCATTTTGGAGCAATTTTTTTGTGCCTACGGAAAGTTTTGGTGCTAATCCTGATTAATCGCTAAACGCTAGCAAATTTGGGCGAATACACGTTTAGTAAAGTTGCTAATCATTCACAGCACTAATAGTTAGTCAAACTATTGAGAAATGATCATATACACATTTATACCTGTCAGACAAGAATTATTTGATTGAAGAAATTTTAAGCACATTTAGGATCTTCAAGTTTTCAGAGTAATTTTCATTTTATGTCAATCTTAGTCCTGTTCCAATAAGTGGTGTCGCGTCACCCTAATTTGAATATGTGATACAAATTTGATATACTGTACATGAATCGTATCATGGTGTATCAAAATGACATTGGTTGATATTAGTGACATAAAATAAAGGCTTGCTGGGCAGCAATGAATACAAAATATTTAAAAAGTTCATTTGTTATTTATTATTAGAGTAGCGATTTTCCCCCTAAATTTCTGTAAATAATGTTTAAAAATCAACAACAATTCTTCTTGTCTCTTGCAGATGAATTCAAAGTGACTGATGATGACGGCTGCTTTGTCCCTCCAAGTAAAGGTAAATATTTTTTATAAAATAATGAACTTTTGCATGTGAAAGTAATCTCAAACTGGTGTGGATTTTTTAAAGAATAAAAATAACATTGTTCATTTATTTACTTATTGCAATAATTACACAATATCAAGAGTACCAGTTGATATCCATAACTAAAACAAAAGCAAAAAATCCTTTTTCCATACTTTACATTTTAAAAACAGGATTTCAGAGGTTATATCATGTCCCAAAATTAAATAGAGAAACATTTAAAATAATAGGAAATGTGGTTACAGAATGAAAATTTAATTGAAGAACAAAGGCTTTCCATTTATATATTCCTAGAATCTTAGGTTGGTGAGTAGGAGACAGAAATCATAATTAAATTTTATTTTCAGCCCACTTTCTAATTCAAGCCTAACTGCTTATAGACGTAAAGGATTAGTCTAGTGGTCAAGCATGTCCATCTTATATGAAAGAGGACTTCAAAAGAAACAGAATGGTAAAGAATACATTCAAAAATCTTATTCCATTAAGGAGATTTTCAAGTTTAAATTTGGTATCATTTCTGTAGAAATGACTGAAATCAGACTGTCACAGCCTCAGATTCTTCAGTCTTTATGTATTTTAAAGAAAGTTTATTTAATTTTTCACTATTTAAATTAATTTTCCCCTAAACTTTCTTCAGGTGGTATATTATAAATACCCTTTCTAGATTCAGTTTTTCTACTCTTTTGACATATCCCATGGTTTTTAAGTCACAAAGTCGCAGGAAAAAATGTGATAGAATACATAAACACTTTGAGGAATCTGAGGCTGTGACATCACAACCAATCTGATTTCAGTCTTTTCTACACAAATGATACCAAACTTTACACTTCAATATCTCATTAATGTAATGAGATTATTTGAATGCTTTCTTCACCATTTTGTTTCTTTCGAAGTCCTCTTTCATATCAGATAAACAGACTTCACTGATATAATCCTTTAAACAGATTAGTTCAATTGTCATGCAAGTCAATCTAGTATCTTATATGAAAGAGGAGCATTGTTACTATCATAACCGAATACGCAGGCGACGACCCCGTCATTGTAATTGTGTGTTCACTCGTCGCCGTCGAGGGTACAAAATGGTGAAGAAAGCATTTAAATAATCTCATTACGTTAAGGAGATATTGAAGTGTAAAGTTTGGTATCTTTTGTGTAGAAATGACTAAAATCAGACTAGTTGTGACATCACAGCCTCAGATTCATCATATTTTTTCCTGCGATTTTGTTGCTTTAAAACCATTGGATATGTCAGGAAAGTAGTAGAATAGAATGTAGTAAGGGTAGTTATAATTTACTACCTGAACAAAGTTCAACAAAAAGTAATTCTTCAAGTTAGTGAAAAAAGTAATAATAAGAAAATAAATCTGCTTTAAAATACATTAACTATTAAAATACATTAACAATTGTTAAGAACGTGAGGATGAGGGCACCATTCTTCCGTAGTAGACTTACTACACCAGTCATTTCTACACAGATACGTCAACTTGAATGGAATAAGTTTTTGGAATGCTTTCTTCATCATTTTATTTCTTTTAAAGTCCTCTTTGATATATGATAAACTTGCTTGACCACAGAACGAATCGTTTAAAGGAGATATTCAAGTTCTCATTTGTGTAGAATATTGTATTATTATTTAATATCCTTGAGCTCAAGAGTTAAGCTTCCCCTTTGAAACACAGCAGGGTCTTTTCATAAGGGCTGCTGTATACCCAAGAGCCTACCACAAGGTACGCAGTTCAATACACTTGTAAATTAATGTATTTTAAAGAAAATTTATTTTCTTATTGTTAATCAAATTTGCATAATTTATTATAATAAGGCCTTGAAATTCCAAATGTTGTCAAATGGTCATTAACTGATTTTGATATTTTCATAAGTTATAGCCTATTTTCTTCCAATTAAAGTAAACTTGTTTGCTACCTGCCATAGATCTTTAACCAATCAGTACATCCCATTGCTTACAAAGTAAGTGTCATTAAGTGAACTTTTGAAAAACAGAGGAATGTTTTTAGCTGCTTATTTTTCAAAAGTCCAAATTTTTAAAGGATTAGTTCCGTGGTCAAGCAAGATCATCTTATATGAAAGTTGTGTAGAAAGCATTAAAAAAAAATATTCTGTTAAGGAGATTTTTAAGTTAAGAGTTGTATCATTTGTGAAGAAACAGCTGAAATTAACATCATGTGTGACATCACATCCTCAAAGTCTTCTACGTATTCTATTATATTTTTTCCTGCAATTTTGTTGTTTAAAGCACCAATGTTTGGATATGTCAGGAAAGTAGTAAAACATAATCTAGTAAGGATAGTTATAGTTCACCACCTGAAAAACACTTGTGGAAAAATAATTCAAATAATAACAAAATGAAATGAAATTTCTTTGAAGTACATTAACAATTGTCAAGAAAGTGAGGATGTGGCAGCTAACATTGCCTAGTAGACTTACTACACCAGTCATTTGTACACAAAATCATTTCTTCATTTCTTTCCCAGCTTTCTGACTTTTAGTTCTTGTATTTCTCTCAATCTCCCCCTGTTTTCTTTCCTTCCTACCTCTAAGAATGATCTAACCTCTCAGGCAAAATTTGACCCTCGTTGTGGTGGTACCGTTAAGCCCTCATCAAACAAACACATTTCTTCACCATTTTGTTTCTTTTGAAGTCCTCTTTCATATAAGATTGACTTGTTTGACCAAACCTCAACAAACAAAACCAAACTAAACTAAGCTAATCATTTCAGACCCCTAGCTTTGCTGTTTTACAGGAATGGCCCTTCCCGCCCCTCTGTGGGCCTGCTCTTTCCCCTGGGGTCCACCCTTCCCCCCTGGGGTCTGCCCTGCCCCTCATGAGAACACAAATCTTTTTGTTCTCCTTTTTTTTATTAAAAAAGAAAACAACTTAATAATCTTAATTAACCTCATAAATATTTACAGAACACAAAATGATAGCATAGTAAGCATTTGTCCTGTTTGTAGAGGAGCCCTTGGACTCCGTGCCGAAAAGAATGCAGCGCTTTGCGCATGCTTTAATGTGCCCCCTCAACAAGTCTAGCACCCTGCCCCTATTTAAATCAAGCTAGGGGTCTGCATTTTATTATGATTTTGAAGATAAATAAATAACTTACTCCTCTCATTTACCATTAGTACCAAAAGAAAAGTAACTTCACCTTCTTGCGATTTTATCAATAACGCCTAGTACGGAATCCCTAAAACATTCCTCTGTTTTTCAAAAGTTCACTTTGTAAGCATTGAATAAGATGTACTGTTCTGCCGTTTGGTTAAAGATCTATGGCAAGTAGCAACAAGTTTACCTTAATAGGAAGAAAATAGGCTATAACTTATGAAAAATCATTTAATAATTGACCATTTTACAACATTTGGAATTTCAAGGCCTTATTATAATATATTACGCAAATTTTATTAATAATAATAAGAAAAAAAATTCTTTAAGATATATGAACTATTAAAATACATTGAAATCTTGTGACATTGACATGGGAAAACCAATGAATTTCCTTATGGCAACTGATTCTTTTTGAATCCTTCACCAATGTTATTTGAATGGTAGAGGTTGAATATGGCGAAGAGATTTTGAATCTCAATCAATATTTAGCAAGAGAATGGTAATATTCAGTGACTGAAATTTCGTTCTGAAATTTAAAGAATTACATTACAGATTTTAAACTGTCCTTTCTTTCATACATAACAACTTTTACATACATTAGAAATTCTTTAACACAACTCAGAAACTACATCTGCTTTTGACATAAGTTAAAGATTATTTATAGCTCTTTTTGCTGAATGTAATATCTCTACCTGTCTCATATACCTTTACGTGTACATGCTGCACAGCAGCAACATCACTAAGCACCTATTGTGTATATCTTTAAGAAAGTTACGTGCTCGCGTGCTTATTGGTCAATCAACATCATTAAAGGAGCACTAGACCAAAAAGTGAGGGCGTGTTTTCATGGGGTCCCCCAAAAAGTTGATCGCTTATTCAGCACGCAACAGTATAACAATTTTCTGGTCAATATAAAAATTCAAGGTATCTTTGCCCTCATGTAGTCTATTGGTTATGGAGGCATGAAGTTTATTGATCTGGTGTGGATAGTACATCTGTGAAATTCACAAAAACTACCGCCCTCAGATCCTAGCTTGATTTAAATGGGGGAAGGGTGCTAGAATTGTTGAGGGGTACATTAATGTGTGCGCGAAGCACTGCGTCTTTTCGGCATGGAGTCCAGGGGGGATCCCTTTACAAACAGAACAATTGCTTACTATGCTATTATTCTGTGCTCTGTATTCATTTATGAGGTTAATTAAGATTATTAGGTCTATAAAAAAAATCCTAAAAAAAACAAATAAAAAAAAAACATTCTCATGAGGGGAAGGATGAATCCCAGGGAGGCAGGGTGGGCCCACAGAGGGATGGGGCGGGCAAATAGCAAATAGTATACAGCAAATCTAAGGGTCTGGCCCTAACTTTTCTGTCACTTGCTCGTTTAACAAATCGGCACTTTCCTTTGAGGTTTTACCTTGAAAAAGCACCTGTGTATTTTGAATTAAAGCTGTGTACTTTTGTAGCAAACAAACCACTTCAAACCAACAACAATATTTGAATATTAATGAAAAACTACCACTTTGTTTAAAACATTGTCAGTAGGAAAATATTGTTTGTTCATATGAAGCAGTTGTTTTCAGTTTGCATTTTATGAGAGCCAATATTAATTTTGTTGGTTTAAATGATAATAAATAGAATTTAGCCAACCAGACAAATAAATACTTGTAAGAAATCCAGACGTTTTGGCCACACTTTAGATTTAAAGTTTGGTTTAACCTACAAACCCAACAAACTTTCTACCTGCTGAAATTGTTATTTTGATTTGGTCTTGATTGTAAATGTCATAGTGTATAAGAGGTTATGCAGAAGATATTTTTTGCTTAAAAGTATGATAAAGAAAATACAAACCCAGTTTTTTTGCATGTGTACTTAAAAGTGTTATCGTTATTCTACCGATTTTTTATTTTAAAGCCTTATTCTCTAATGTTAAACACATTCTTTTCTTGTTTAACGTGTAATACTTACACAGTAAATGGCAGCAGAAGAAAAAAACTATGCAGTAACTACTACAATCAGGCGCGTTAGTAGACCATTTTGACTGGGGAAGGTAAAATATAAGATTTACCAACTGCCTTAAAAAAATAGCATCCTATTCTGAAGAGAAAAAATGCCTACCTGTAAAAAGTTAATAATCTTAATTGGTATTTTTACTGACCTAATACCAGATTTACCAGCTAATCTCAAATTTTGCCGACGAGTCTCAAAATTTGCAGTATTTACACCCCCGACTACAATTAAATTGATTTCATGTATCCTTCTCATCTCCTCTCAAACGCTCTAGTTAGTCTGCTACCTGCACATTTCCATTTAATCATCCAATTTTGAGCTACTTTTGTAATTTGTAGTCCGGTTATTGCACACTTTCCTCAAAAATCCTACTCTCTTTTCAAGTTTGCTTTATATATAGTCAAGCATGCTTTCCTCCTGACAGCTCTTTTTCTTCTGCGTTAATATTAGGTCAAGGTCTGTGAAGGGTTGTCTGTCCATGCAAGATTCCTCTCAAGTCGACATAACTACTCCTTGGTCTGTCAACCATTTTGAGACAGAGGAAGAATAGCATATTCAGAAGAAGAAAAAAACAAGTCTTTACAGTTTGAAAATGGAGGTTTTGGATTTCAAGTTATGGCTGTTTCAGGCTGATAAAAGTTTGACAGTTTTCTGTGTATGCAAAATTTGTAATGAACTGAAGAATCAATCATTGAAAATGATGAAGTGTCTTAAAGGATTAGTTCAGTGTCAAGCAAGACCATGTAATATGAAAGAGGAGTACTAAAGGCACAAATGGTGAAAAAAGCATTCAAAAATCTTATTCCGTTAAGGAGATATTTAAGTTTAGTGATTGATATCATTTGTGTAGAGAAACAACTGAAATCAGACTAGTTGTGATGTCATAGCCTCAGATTCCTCAACGACTGTATTCTATCATATTTTGTGCTGTGATTTTGTCACTTAAAAACCATTGGATATGTCAGGAAAGTAGTAAAACATACTCTAGTGTAGGTAAATATCATTTACCGCCTGAAGAAAAATCAACGAAAAATAATTTAAATAGTAAAAAGCTTACACAAATTTTCTTTAAAATATGTTAACAATTGTTAAGAATGTGAGGATGAGGGCGCCAACCTTCCATAGCAGACTTACTACACCAGTCATTTCTACACAGATAAGACAGCTTTAAACTTTAAACATCTTAACAGAATAAGATATTGAAGTAGTTTGTTCACCATTTTGTTTCTATTAGTCTTCTTTCATATAAGATAAACTTGCTTGACCACTGAACTAATCCTTTAAATTGTTAGAAGGTGATTGGGGGAACACTTATCCCTGTCTGACTAACCCACCTGTAGACCACTCTCTAGTCGTGGTCTGACAAGAATTACTATTAAACCGTCAGACTGAAATTGGGTGAAGCGAAGATCCCATTTCTGGACAAGGGTTATGATCCCAAAAAATATAGATTAAAAAAGTATAAGTACTATACTGAAATATATAGTTTTATAGAGGTGCTGTGGTTAAGGAGTCATGCTCGTATTCGAGAGGTACCAAGTTAGATTCCGTCGTGAGAGCTGCATTGTGTCCTTGAGCAAGACACTTTACTCTACTTGCTTTATTTCGTCCACTCAGCTGTAAAATGAGTACCAGCACTGCTGGGGAGTTAATCTTCGATGGACTGGCGTTCCGTCTAGGGGGAGTCATGTACTCTCATCCACTTGCGCCATGGAAACCGTGGATAAGCACTGGCCCAATGAGCCTAATGGCTTGGATGAATTTAGCTTATATAGTTTTTTTTTATAAAGTTGCACACAGTAAATTGAAGACCTGATTTATCAAAAAGCTATGAAATATTTACTTTGATCTGATTGTGACATGATTGTTTATGTATTTGACTCATAGTGTCTCAACTCAGTTAATATTGCTTCCAGTAATTTAGGAACAGGCAATTAATTTTGAGAGAAATACACAAAAATCGGATGTGCCTTTATGACATTACACTGTACACTGTGAGTTAACTTTTTAACACACTAACACAATCTTTGAAATTGCAATAACTCCTCAATGGAAAAAAAATGTCAACATGATTTTTATACCAAATTGTTTCTTTCATAATCTTATCATATACCATATTCTCTCTAATAAACGTCCATCTCCCATAAGCGCACCCTCCCCCCCCCGCCCGCTATTTGCTGAATCTGCACTTGCCGCACCAGTGCTGAGGATCTGTAGTGATATAATGCACAACCACTGAACGATTGTCTTTTGTAAGTTTTGGAATTTTTTTGTCCTGTAATCATTTATGTTATTATAAAGTGAAATTTTTTTAGATGCCGGGGTGTGTAACATTTAGATAATTATGATGCATTTGTTATTGGGGGAAAATTTATATAACGGTACGTAAAGCCGGTAAAGGATGTTTTTTGTAGCACTATGCCCAGTGCAATGTTTGTAAGGCTATGGAGTACACAGTATCCCCAAAGAGCGCCCACCTGTAGAATTTTTTTAAAAGTGCCCAGTTGCTTATGAGAGAGAATACAATGTATGATAATGAAAATTCATGGGAATATTCCTTTAAAAACTAAAAGCTGAATATTACTTTTTTTTACCTGGGACAGAAAACTAGTTTTGCCCATTTACAGGGGCGGCCCGCCCTGCCCCTCCAAAGGGCCTTCCTTGCCTCCGGGGTCCACCCTGCCCCCAGCTGGGGGTCTGCCCTGCCCCCTGGGGTCCACTCTTCCCATGGGGTCTGCCCTACCCCTCATGAAAAAAAAAAAAGATTATTATTATTTTTAAACTTAATAATCTTAATTAACCTCATAAATGAATTACTTACATGGATACAGAACACAGAATGATAGCATAGTAAGCAATTGTCCTGTTTGGCTCATGACTGGTCCTTATCAATCAGAATATTCATTCTGGGGTATGCTTATTGCTAAAATCCCATAGATTCTTCACCATGGGATTGAGCCTTAAGGGGGCCTCTGGACTCCATGCCAAAAAAGACAGTGCTTTGCGTGCACATTAATGTCCCCCTCAACAAGTCTAGCACCCTACCCCTTTTTAAATCAAGCTAGGGGTCTGTGGGACATAGATTATGCTTCAAAATGTTGTTTACCTGTTCACCTATTTACTTGTGTTTATGATTTGATAAAATACTGTATATCTTCTAGTTAATATTATTAGTTACACCTATTATGATACTCATGAACATGAAAATCAGTTGCTCAGACTATACTCAATGCTTTTGAAATGAGTTAACACCAACCCAATGGTGGCGGAATAAAAAACTATTGCGGTGGCTCAAATGGCCAATGGATTTTGCTGAAGCCGAAAGCTTTATTAGCTAGTATGTACTATGTAGCGTGAAGCTTAAAGGGCGTGCTGGCGCCTGGTGGTGTCCATGGGCCTGGTGGGGTCCAGGGGCAAGGGCCAAATTCCTGTGACCTTCCAGTTTCTGTTGTTTCATTTTGATCCTGTGCAATAACTTATTTTCTTGCAGTTTTAGATATTTTAGTGTAATAGTAATGTTTATGATATGATTAATACATTGTGAAATATATTAGTTACCGAACTCCTGATTACGTAAACCTCAACATATTGCATTATCTGTAGTACAATAACTATTACTAGTTGCTTGAGATAAGGGTCACAGGTGCACATAAGAGAGAAGTACTTTATATGTCAAGCTGGAGTGACTCCGTTTCGTACAATTATGAAATTCCTGAATGGAAGAACAGAAGTAGTTTCTTTTAGTTCTGATTGTATTGTTGTCCACTGTTATGCAGGACAGACATGCCTGACCACTGAACTAATCCTATAAGGCCCCTTGTCATAATAACAGCGGCCGCGGTATTACTGCAGGCGACGCAGCTTCGGACTGTTACTATTAACAATAGACCATCCACACTCAGCGCCGCGTATCACAATTTCTAATGAGCTGGATATTTCAAGCATGAGAGATTTCAACCCATGTATATTCTTTCAGATCAGATATATAGAACTTTGCCAACATGATAATTAACAGATGAGATGGATGTGTCGCCGGGGTATACTATAAGACTTTGTTATTGTGAAAATATAGAGATTTGATGGACACAACCGCCGCGGCATACGAGTTCACGATCTTCAATATAAATTCAAAAAAGAAAATAGTTGGACCTATCTTCTGTTTTGTCTTCTTTATTCCCAGGAAAGTTTCGATTTAGTTGTCCCATATGAAAAGGGTTATATTTGGAGAATTATATTGCGCCACACTCATGTCTGGGGTAGTGCTGTCACACTTGGACTATGTAAATGCAATCTTTATTGGACTTCCGGAGTGAATTGATCAAACTTTAGAGGGTACAAAATATTGTGGCCTAAACAGTTCTGGACTAACAAATGTATCATAGCAGTAAGGAATGCCTCAAAATCTTACACTGGCTTCCAGTTAAATTGAGAATCCAGCATAAGGTACTTACCTTAGCGTACAAGTTTGTAAATAACCAGGCACCAAATTACTTGAAGGATCTATTAATTGAAATAGACGAACACCAGGTCAACTACCTCATATAAAATGTTATTTGTACCATTTACCAAATGTAACACTTTTGCTGGTCATTCTTTCAGTGTAATGCAACTGACATGGTGGAATGACCTATCAGATTATATTAAACTTGCTCAATCGGTAAATGTTTTTGAGCGTCATTTGAAAACTTAGCTTTTCAATCAATTTTAGTGGTATCTTCTATTTTATTTGTTTTGTTTATATCAGTCCCATTGCACTGGGAGAGCGGTTATCATTCTTGTTTTGTCATTAAAAACATTATAATTGATGTTTTATTTGTAAAGCGCCACTGAAGATTGCCAGATTGAAGTGCGCTATATAAATTTATGGATTATGATTATGATTAGTATATTTGGAGAAAATTAAACTTATTTGTTGCATTAGATTTTGGGATGTGAGGGCAGGAAGAAAGTTAAATAAAACAAGTTTATGCTACCTCACCATGCCGCTGTGGTATAACTGCGATCTTTGTCATACTGAAAATACACATAAGTGATAAATGCCACCGCCGTGTTATAAGAGTTAATGATTGTCAAAATAAATTTTTAGGAAAAAAATAGAAATTTCTATTTTGTTGTCTTGTTGATTCCCTTGAAAGTTTCCATACAGTTTTGATATTGAATAAGGTTAAATCAAATTTCAGGATACATGTAAGGTAAGCTTGGGCGATATTGAGCATTATGCAATATCGATATATCTCTTGAAAAATATCAATAATATTAATTTATCTATTTGGAAATTATAGGACGTTGTTTGAAGTCGTACTGTATGTACTGTTCTGTGCATGGTAATCTTGTCTCGACTCAAAAAAAGTAAAGTAAAACTTTTTGTACAAATTAACAGAAATCACTGCAAAATATATACATAACATCTTCAAATAAACACCCACTATGCTTTAAAGATGTATTCTTTACATGGTTTCTATCTCAAAAGATCAAGCACAGAAACATTGAAAAAGTTTAGGCCTCGGCATATTTTAAAAAAAAAAATGTTGTGGAACTGGTACTAGACCACACTGTATGCCTTACCAAAATTGGCTCCAATTCTTGAAATTTTGTAATAAACCTCTTATGAATGTTCTACTAAAAAGGCATTATTTTGGTAGCATTTTATGGACTTCTAGACATTCAGAAGTCCATTTATAACGCATAATATCCAGTTTCTAGTCTGCTTTAATCACTGCACTAGTGTTGTCACTTGGAAGAAACAGTGGTAGATGGTACGTGTGTATGTAGTTAGTACTGTACAGTAGTGATACTGTGTGTATGTAGTTACTGTACTGTACAGTATCTGATCGATAAGGCAAGAACTGTCACTTTTACTTAAAGGATTAGTTCAGGGGTCAAGCATGTTTATCTTATATGAAAGAGGACTTCAAAAGAAACAAAATGGTGAAAAAGCATTCAAAAATCTTATTCCATTAAGGAGATATTTAAGTTTAAAGTTTTGGTATCAATTCTGTAGAAACGACTGAAATCAGACTAGTTGTGATGTCATAGCCTCAGATTCATCAAAGTCTGTATGTATTCTATCATATTTTGTCCTGCATTTTTGTGGCTTAAAAACCATGGGATATGTCAAAAAAGTAGTAAAACTGAATCTAGGAAGGGTATTTATAATACACCACCTGAAGAAAGTTTGAGGAAAATAATTTAAATAGTGAAAAAATTAAATGAACTTTCTTTAAAATACATAAAGACTTTGAGAAATCTGAGGCTGTGACATCACAACTAGTCTGATTTCAGTCGTTTCTACAGAATTGATACCAAACTTTAAACTTAAATATCTCCTTAATGGAATAAGATTTTTGAATGCTTTCTTCATCAGTTTGTTTCTTTTGAAGTTTTTTCATAGAAGATGAACATGCTTGACCCCTAAACTAATTCTTTAAGACTTTCTGAATAAACAACATAAAGAGAAAAACCTCATAGTTTTGTCAGTAATTTGTCAATTAATGACTTTAATTTAAAAATTCAGATTCAGTATTCCTTTCAAGGAAACATCATGATATTTGAGGATTCAACATCTTATGATTTTTGTTGTCTGAACATCGTCAGCCATCAGCTATAAAGTTGAAGTATTGTGCAATGCCTCTGCTCTGTGAGTCAAGTTGTTTTTTGTTCATAGAAGGATTTTGGGGTAATTGTTATCACAATATTAATGTTTCAATAAAGTTATATCATAACTGACTGCCTGAAACTTTAGTCATGTGTAGCTTTTAATACTTCATGTATTGTGTATTATCATTGAAAAACATAATATCTATTTATAGACATGACCCTTAAACTCAATATCGGCCATATCGATATTGGTCAATATCAAAATATATCAATATATCGCCCAAGCTTAATGTAGGGCAGGAATAAACTGAAATAAAAAGGTTTATCCTACCTTACCATCCGATAATATAAATTAATTCCCAGGTTAATTCCATATAAATGTGTTACAGTGTCTTTCCTTCTCTCCATGCCAAATTTTTTTATAATCCCCTCGGCCCTGTGTTTTTTTTCTTTTCCAATCAATCATTAAGGCCTACCTATTCCTAATGATAGTAGGCCCAGAAGAGTTACGTTGAATGTTAGAATGCAAGTCATGAATCAAACCAGGGTAGCAATGCAAAGAAATCAAGAATATACATACGCATCCATGACCTATCGTTGAAAGTATTTTAGTTTTAAGCAGAGTCTACTAATGTGTGATAAAAACATTAAAGAAATTCTCGTTTTACACCTAATGTGATTAAAATTACAGATTAATCCATGTCTTTTAACATTTACTTCAAAAAATAACAATAAATTCAACACTTATAATTACATTTACGGACAGATTAAATGTTTGCTGGTATTGTTATTGTTTTTACGACCGGATTACGCATCGCAAAATCAGCACGTGCTGACATAAATTAATGAGATTACAGCCTGCTCATGCTCAAGGCTCAAGAATATTCTCACTCTTTGTGATCTGTCATCTCCAGTTGCAGGAATTCGTAAACACACATGGCCACTATAGCGCGTCTCAAGTCGAGCAGTTACGGACAACAAACAAACAATCATTCTTCGTTTTTTGGGGGGCACTGGGGACCTCAGAAAATTCACATGAGCTATCAATTATACATAGTACCGCATGTGTACATACTAACATGATGTGTTTGGAAAATTTCATCGTACCTCAAAGTCTCTCATTACTTCACATGAAACTAGATCCGGCATGGACTTTGGGAATTCAGTTAATTGCACAATAGATGACAAGCTTCATTACGAACTTATAGGGAAGGTACCACTGAATATATTAGGGACGTGATATTTATACTGATTAAAGTACACATCAAACTGAGTTTTTTTATTTCTAAATAATCTACCGACATCTGTAACAAATTATTTTAAAGGGAAAATAATCAAAATTATCTACTTTTAAGAAAGTATTTTGAGATATACTTACAAGTTTTCCACTTTCAATTCCCATGGTATAATGAAACTTTTTTCTTCATGGCTAGAGGTATGACAAAATGTGTGGCCTTACAGACCCCTAGCTTAATTTAGAAAGGGGCAGGGTGCTAGACTTGTTGAGGGGCACATTTGCACGCGCGAAGCACTGCGTCTTTTCGGCATAGACTCCAGGGGCTCAATCCCATGGTGAAGAAGCTCTAGGATTTTAGCTATAATCATACCTCAGAATGAAACTATTCTGATTAATAAGGACCAGTTATGAGCCAAACAGGACAATTGCTTACTATGCTATCATTCTGTGTGCTGTATCCATGTAAGGTATTTCATTTATGAGGTTTTTTCTAATCTAAAAAAATAAATATATATATATATTATTTTTTTCTCATGAGGGGTAGGGCTGACCCCAGGGCAGGGCGGACCCCAGGCAGGGCAGACCCCAGGGCAGGGTGGACCCCAGGGCAGGGCAGACCCCAGGGCAGGGCGGACCCCAGGGCAGGGCAGGGAAGACCCCAGGGGCAGGGCGGGCCGCCCTGTAAAACAGCAAAGCTAGGTGTCTGCCTTAAGCATACCAGGTTGGTGGTTGTAAATACTTTATTTCCACATGGATGATTGGAAATAGTGACGTAGATATTTTGTTAAGTTCAAGGGGGAAAACAGTAGTAATTGTTCATCAATTATGGAAAACAGCTTTAAAAAGTCAAAATGAAACACAATTAGGGAAAAACTTCAAAAAGAAATTCTAGAATATTACATGTGTTTGTTTCTTTGACTCCGAAACAAATTTGCCAGCATAATTTCTGTTTTCGTTCCTCATTGAACAGAAGGTCTTTTAACAGTAATTAACAAAGAAAGTACATGAAATTTATCATTTTCTGATCGGGATAATTATTCTTTCATATCAACAACAAATTATGTAACAATAAAAACACCAGACAAATATCAATATTTAAGGTACCATAGGGATGTCTTTATTTCTTCATCTGAATAGTACATGTTGACTTGACTTTCACAGGCACATATGAGAAGCAGAAAGTGCATGTTTGCATTACATAGTGAATATAACTGTAGCATCTTTCATGCAGAGGATTAGCATGGGTTGCTATGGAAGGTCTGTTGTTAAGAACCTGCAAGAAAATCTTCCGGTAAAGACGGTATACTTGCGTTTAAAGGGCATCCACTTATGACAACAGGCCTAAGGCTCATTACAATTGTGATATTACCAACTCACATTTTGCAACCTTATTGCATATTGTTCAATTTTTCTGGAAAGAAAATTGGTTGGAAGTTTAAAAGTGTATTGATGCATAGAGGTAACATTATTTAAATTGCTTTTAAATCTATTAGAGAGAAAAAATCCATCACAATTGGTTCAAATTGCACATTTTACATCGTTTTGAAATCTTTGTCAGAAATATGCAAAATTTGATCCAAATTTGTGATGTATTACAGGGTGACCATGGTATATTGTTAAACTTTTGTTTTTAAGAATTGTATCACAATTCCTGAAAGTAATAAAGCAAAAAAGATTTTGAGTTTTTAACATACCCCAATCAAATGACTAGACAGACGTTCTCAGTATTTTCTGTGATGGACATTTATGAAAGAAATTGAAAGAATTGCATAAAGATTTTAAGCTGTTCCTTCTGTCATACATCACAAATTTGGCATAAATTGAAACTGATTAAACTTTGACCAGCTATAACTCAAAAAATAAGAGATATTTGTAAAGGTCCAAAACTGATCGGCTCAGATTCCAATACTCTTTTAAACATATAGCAATGGCTACATGTGATTAGACCTGTAACAATCATCCGATAATTCCCTTCTACAAGATATCTGTCATTTCATAGTCAGTAAGAAGGTCTAGTAGGGATGAAATTCAAATGTTATCAAGATGATGTTCACATTTCTCTTTCTGCAGTCCTTTATCTTGCTGGCAGACCTTTAACAATCATCTGACAATTTCCTTCTACAAGATATCTGTCATTTCATAGTCAATAAGAAGCGTTTAGTAGGGATGAAATTCAAATGTTATCAAGATGATGTTCACATTTCTCTTTCTGCAGTCCTTTATCTTGCTGGCAGACCTTTAACAATCATCTGACAATTTCCTTCTATAAGATATCTGTCATTTCATAGTCAATAAGAAGCGTCTGGTAGGATGAAATTCAAATGTTATCAAGATGATGTTCACATTTCTCTTTCTGCAGTCCTTTATCTTGCTGGCAGACCTTTAACAATCATCTGACAATTCCCTTCTATAAGATATCTGTCATTTCATAGTCAATAAGAAGCGTCTGGTAGGGATGAAATTCAAATGTTATCAAGATGATGTTCACATTTCTCTTTCTGCAGTCCTTTATCTTGCTGGCAGACCTTTAACAATCATCTGACAATTCCCTTCTATAAGATATCTGTCATTTCATAGTCAATAAGAAGCGTGTGGTAGGGATGAAATTCAAATGTTATCAAGATGACGTTCACATTTCTCTTTCTGCAGTCCTTTATCTTGCTGGCAGACCTTTAACAATCATCTGACAATTTCCTTCTATAAGATATCTGTCATTTCATAGTCAATAAGAAGCGTCTGGTAGGGATGAAATTTAAATGTTATCAAGATGACGTTCACATTTCTCTTTCTGCAGCACTTCATTTTGCTGGCAGACCTTTAACAATCATCTGACAATTTCCTTCTACAAGATATCTGTCATTTCATAGTCAATAAGAAGCGTTTAGTAGGGATGAAATTCAAATGTTATCAAGATGATGTTCACATTTCTCTTTCTGCAGTCCTTTATCTTGCTGGCAGACCTTTAACAATCATCTGACAATTCCCTTCTATAAGATATCTGTCATTTCATAGTCAATAAGAAGCGTCTGGTAGGGATGAAATTCAAATGTTATCAAGATGATGTTCACATTTCTCTTTCTGCAGTCCTTTATCTTGCTGGCAGACCTTTAACAATCATCTGACAATTCCCTTCTATAAGATATCTGTCATTTCATAGTCAGTAAGAAGCGTCTGGTAGGGATGAAATTTAAATGTTATCAAGATGACGTTCACATTTCTCTTTCTGCAGTCCTTTATCTTGCTGGCAGACCTTTAACAATCATCTGACAATTTCCTTCTATAAGATATCTGTCATTTCATAGTCAATAAGAAGCGTCTGGTAGGGATGAAATTTAAATGTTATCAAGATGACGTTCACATTTCTCTTTCTGCAGCACTTCATTTTGCTGGCAGACCTTTAACAATCATCTGACAATTTCCTTCTACAAGATATCTGTCATTTCATAGTCAATAAGAAGCGTTTAGTAGGGATGAAATTCAAATGTTATCAAGATGATGTTCACATTTCTCTTTCTGCAGTCCTTTATCTTGCTGGCAGACCTTTAACAATCATCTGACAATTTCCTTCTATAAGATATCTGTCATTTCATAGTCAATAAGAAGCGTCTGGTAGGGATGAAATTTAAATGTTATCAAGATGATGTTCACATTTCTCTTTCTGCAGTCCTTTATCTTGCTGGCAGACCTTTAACAATCATCTGACAATTCCCTTCTATAAGATATCTGTCATTTCATAGTCAATAAGAAGCGTCTGGTAGGGATGAAATTCAAATGTTATCAAGATGATGTTCACATTTCTCTTTCTGCAGTCCTTTATCTTGCTGGCAGACCTGTAACAATCATCTGACAATTCCCTTCTATAAGATATCTGTCATTTCATAGTCAATAAGAAGCGTCTGGTAGGGATGAAATTCAAATGTTATCAAGATGATGTTCACATTTCTCTTTCTGCAGTCCTTTATCTTGCTGGCAGACCTTTAACAATCATCTGACAATTCCCTTCTATAAGATATCTGTCATTTCATAGTCAATAAGAAGCGCGTCTGGTAGGGATGAAATTCAAATGTTATCAAGATGATGTTCACATTTCTCTTTCTGCAGTCCTTTATCTTGCTGGCAGACCTTTAACAATCATCTGACAATTCCCTTCTATAAGATATCTGTCATTTCATAGTCAATAAGAAGCGTCTGGTAGGGATGAAATTCAAATGTTATCAAGATGATGTTCACATTTCTCTTTCTGCAGTCCTTTATCTTGCTGGCAGACCTTTAACAATCATCTGACAATTTCCTTCTATAAGATATCTGTCATTTCATAGTCAATAAGAAGCGTGTGGTAGGGATGAAATTCAAATGTTATCAAGATGATGTTCACATTTCTCTTTCTGCAGTCCTTTATCTTGCTGGCAGACCTTTAACAATCATCTGACAATTCCCTTCTATAAGATATCTGTCATTTCATAGTCAATAAGAAGCATCTAGTAGGGATGAAATTCAAATGTTATCAAGATGATGTTCACATTTCTCTTTCTGCAGTCCTTTATCTTGCTGGCAGACCTTTAACAATCATCTGACAATTCCCTTCTATAATATATCTGTCATTTCATAGTCAATAAGAAGCGTCTGGTAGGGATGAAATTCAAATGTTATCAAGATGACGTTCACATTTCTCTTTCTGCAGTCCTTTATCTTGCTGGCAGACCTTTAAAAATCATCTGACAATTCCCTTCTATAATATATCTGTCATTTCATAGTCAATAAGAAGCGTCTGGTAGGGATGAAATTCAAATGTTATCAAGATGATGTTCACATTTCTCTTTCTGCAGTCCTTTATCTTGCTGGCAGACCTTTAACAATCATCTGACAATTCCCTTCTATAAGATATCTGTCATTTCATAGTCAATAAGAAGCGTCTGGTAGGGATGAAATTCAAATGTTATCAAGATGATGTTCACATTTCTCTTTCTGCAGTCCTTTATCTTGCTGGCAGACCTTTAACAATCATCTGACAATTTCCTTCTATAAGATATCTGTCATTTCATAGTCAATAAGAAGCGTGTGGTAGGGATGAAATTCAAATGTTATCAAGATGATGTTCACATTTCTCTTTCTGCAGTCCTTTATCTTGCTGGCAGACCTTTAACAATCATCTGACAATTCCCTTCTATAAGATATCTGTCATTTCATAGTCAATAAGAAGCATCTAGTAGGGATGAAATTCAAATGTTATCAAGATGACGTTCACATTTCTCTTTCTGCAGTCCTTTATCTTGCTGGCAGACCTTTAACAATCATCTGACAATTCCCTTCTATAAGATATCTGTCATTTCATAGTCAATAAGAAGCATCTAGTAGGGATGAAATTCAAATGTTATCAAGATGACGTTCACATTTCTCTTTCTGCAGTCCTTTATCTTGCTGGCAGACCTTTAACAATCATCTGACAATTTCCTTCTATAAGATATCTGTCATTTCATAGTCAATAAGAAGCGTGTGGTAGGGATGAAATTCAAATGTTATCAAGATGATGTTCACATTTCTCTTTCTGCAGTCCTTTATCTTGCTGGCAGACCTTTAACAATCATCTGACAATTCCCTTCTATAAGATATCTGTCATTTCATAGTCAATAAGAAGCGTTTAGTAGGGATGAAATTCAAATGTTATCAAGATGTTCACATTTCTCTTTCTGCAGTCCTTTATCTTGCTGGCAGACCTTTAACAATCATCTGACAATTCCCTTCTATAAGATATCTGTCATTTCATAGTCAATAAGAAGCGTCTGGTAGGGATGAAATTCAAATGTTATCAAGATGATGTTCACATTTCTCTTTCTGCAGTCCTTTATCTTGCTGGCAGACCTTTAACAATCATCTGACAATTTCCTTCTATAAGATATCTGTCATTTCATAGTCAATAAGAAGCGTGTGGTAGGGATGAAATTCAAATGTTATCAAGATGATGTTCACATTTCTCTTTCTGCAGTCCTTTATCTTGCTGGCAGACCTTTAACAATCATCTGACAATTCCCTTCTATAAGATATCTGTCATTTCATAGTCACTAAGAAGCGTCTAGTAGAGATGAAATTCAAATGTTATTCAAATGACCTTTGACATTTCTCTTTCTGCAGGCCTTGCTGGCAGACCTGTAACAATCGTCTGACAATTACCTTCTACAAGATATCTGTCATTTCATAGTCAATAAGAAGCGTCTGGTAGGGATAAAATTCAAATGTTATTAAAATGACCTTTGACATTTCTCTTTCTGCAGACCTGTAACAATCATCCGATAATTCCCTTCTACAAGATATCTGTCATTTCATAGTCAGTAAGAAGCGTCTAGTAGGGATGAAATTCAAATGTTATGAAAATGACCTTTGACATTTCTCTTTCTGCAGGCCTTGCTGGCAGACTTTTAACAATCATCTGACAATTCCCTTCTACAAGATATCTGTCATTTCATAGTCAATAAGAAGCGTTTAGTAGTGATGAATTTTAAATGTTATCAAGATGACCTTTGACATTTCTCTTTCTGCAGCACTTCATCTTGCCGGCAGGTACAAATTTGTGAGGATGTTGTCCAGAGGATGTTCGGCTGTCGTGATTCAAGCGCAGGATCTATTCGATTCGATCAGCAGAGAGTGGCTATCAAGGTGCTGCACAGACATGTCTTCAAACTTGGATTCCAGGTACGTGCGCTCTATAGTAATATTTGATATCATCAAGCGCTTTGCGATGTGGTGTGACAAAACTGTAATATAAACTGTGATTCATCTGCACCAGAGGGTAACTCTGATTATGCTGAAGGCACTTCTGGGAGATCAGGGGTAAAGCTCCAGAAATCCATTGATTTGAGGCATTTTGTAAGTGTGAAATCTCCATTCTTTTAAACCCATTTTTTGTCATTTTAGTTTTTTTGTCCAGCAATAAAGTGGGGAGATGATTCCCCTTAGCCCATCTCCACCCTCCCTGTATAATATACCTGTATAATATATATTTCTACTTTTTGTTCCATAACAGGAATCAAGCTGCATTCAGCGTTTGAATAAGGCAGACCCATTTAGCATTTCAGGGACCATCAGGCTTCTTGTAAGTTTTTGTTTCACTTATTTTCATATGTATAAATGTTAAAATGTACCATCACATCATTGAATGAATGTATTTTTGTCAGGCTAAAATAAGATATATGTTAGTTCCCAGTTGCTGACCGACTGGCAAATAAAAGTGCCGACTGGTGAAATTGTATTGCCATTTTTAAATTAGAGATAGGGGGGGGGTTAGGGACATCTTTTGCCTCTGTTTGTTTGTCTGTCATCAAGATATCTCCATAACTGATGATTGGATTTGGATTAAATTTGCTGTGTGCTTTTGTTACTGTTTCTTGAAGGAAGTGACTAAAATTTGGAACTTATTGGAACAGGGGAAGGGCAGAAATTGAGGGGTGGGGATGTTATAGGATGAGATCTGTCAAGACTAAGTTGTCAAGACTATAAGTTGAAACTTTCCAATGGAATGTGCTGAACAATGACTTTGCACTCTGAATGAAGATCCAAACAATCAATTTTCTGGACTTAAAGAGACTTAAATCAAGTGGGCTCTGGAATCGATGAAAATGAAACAATTGGTTTCTGCCATGAATGAAGGAATGTGAATCCTGGCTGAACAGCTCAAACAATAATGTTTCACTTGAATAAAACTTAAAACAATGATATGGCCTTGAAAGAAATCCAGTCAGAAGATAATCTTTAACTGTTCAGATTGCAAATGTTCATTACAGATCAAAACTAAGGGATGAATCTTGGTGGCCTAGGATTTCTGAGGTAGATTATATTTGGTATGGGGATCAAATGAACTCTTAAATTATTCTAGACTTGGTAAAATTGCAGCGAGGCGGAGGTATGCACTCTGGAGAGTGCTTATTTATATTCCAGTTCTTTCATGATGTCTTAAGCAGTGAAGTTTTCAATTAAAAAAGAGTATATAAATTTTGTGTGTAACAAAAAAAAATCTCTGCCTAGGGACCTAAGATTAAATTGGAAAAATAAAATCAGAATAAATGTATATCTTATTTTATGGCCTCCGGCAAGAGTGATTTTGACTCATTTACTGTCTTCTTTCCTTAATAACTCTTCAGATGTTTTCTTGAGATGTACCATATCCTATTAGTATTAATAAAACAACAAAATTTTCTCAATGACCTTGTAAATTGAGCTATGATTACTGAATATTTTGAAGTGATGAGCTCAGTAATATATATCTGACTTTCATTTGTAACTTTGTACTTAAATCTTGAAGTCAAGTACTGTGAAAACAAATTTTTATTAGTAGTATACTAAGTTTTGTCAACATACATGTTTTAAGCTTGGTCATTTGTTATTGTTTTGCTAAAAATTTATTATTTGCCTACACTATATGTTGTACAGCAATACAAGCACACAGAAAAACTAGGATTTCAGCACTCGATAGAGTGCATACACCACCCCTTGGCAATTCCAACATGCCTAATATGTTTTAGAGTTCCATCCCAATACAACCTACAGTAGGCCCATCAAGCTTCATCCCCAAAGAATCTCTTCCTCACTTTTGATCTGTGTCGACCACTTGCATTCTGACTACTACCATCATCTACCACCTGATTAATTTCTTCCAAAGTCAAATCATTGTTTTCAGTTTTATTCAGGCTAAGCATTTACTGTTTGAATTCTTTTCAGGCAAGATTCACATTCCATTATTTTCTATTCATGATAGAAACCAATTGTTTTAATTTTCCTTGATACCAGAAACCACTTGATTTGATTTTCTTTCAGTCCAGGAAATTAATTGTTTGGATTTTCTTATGTGGCATGAATTCATTGTTCAGCACATTCCATTGAAAAGTTTCAACTAAGTCTTGACAGGTATCATCCTAAAATATCCCCAACCCCTCCATTTTTGCCTTCTCCATGTTTCAATTTGTCCCAATTTTTATGAGTTCTTTAAGAAGTAACAATACCACATCGCAAGTTTAATAAAAATTCATTCATCAGTTCTTGAGATATGTTGATAACAAACAGAAAACAAACAAACAAACAAACAACAGGTGAAAACATAACCTCTGTCATAATCTCTGTCCAATTTTGTTGGTGGAAGTAAAAATTGTTTGTGACAAAAATGTGAGTGTCAGCTTTTCTCCAGTATTATAAGGTGATCAAAATGCATGCAAAGATAAAATTAAAACAAAAATTAATCCTGAAGCTATAAGCTCTCCACTGATATGAATTCAAAGAATTCTATAAGTGAATGTTCATTAGTGCTGTCATGACATGTCGATTATCGTGATATCTATTTTCCCACAACATGATGAAATATGCCTTTCAACACATATGGCGATATCAAAAATTATTACTCAACTATGAAATTTTTGCGCAACTAGGCTAGGCTACTTCGTAATTTACAATTCTAACGTAACGGTATTAAATCTAAAAGTCAAGTTTAGGCCATTAGAATCGGGAAAGTATATCGTGAAACATAAGAAACTAATTAAAAATCGTGCTCTTCTCCCCACGCTGGCACGCTCTGATGTAAGTTGGCAAAAATAACACAACATTTCCCCAGAACATGCCTCTCAGGCTCTCACTTAGATGATTCATGGTCACGTTGGCTGAATTACCAAACACGTGTGTGATGCGTGATAAACGTAATAGTCACGCGATCATGTCGTCTGCTAGATCTGCAAATAATTTTTTCTTGCATTCATCCTAAAAGAAGGAACGTTAGTGATATTAAGAATTAGTGTCGTGAGTCAGTTTTTTTGAAAAGTATAACGACATGCCAATATATCGCGATATTTTTCTCCACGCCAATCGATACGTAATAGAGCCATGTCGTGACAGCACTAATGTTCATGTGAGCATTTTCACTAATTGGATTAATAAGACCCATGGCACATTAGGAACACAAGATATAATTTAGGTGCTGGATTTGTCGCTGACCTTTAAACTTTAGTCAGGCATGTCCTTGTCAGGGTTTACTACTAATCAACCTGAGACAGTTTGACCACTGGAGGTGTATGTAATATATGCAGCAGGAAGCGTCACCTCTAAGACAGAGGGCAAAAACCAAAACAAATTCCCAGTGACCAAGTTGAAAAATTATGAATGTAAATTTCCATCAAAATTTGCTGCTAATCAGGAAATTCCCTTAAATTATCATCAATTTCCGAGAAATTTCCTTCATATTTCTTCAATTTTTGGGAAATTCTGGCCAGTTTCATTTTGGGAAATTTTTACCAAAATATGCAATAATTTTACCACATTTTTAAATTTTATGTTAATAATCTCTGAATTTCACACCTCCCAACTGGGAAGAAAGCATGCAACCAGGAAGATGAACTCCTCTGGAGACAGTTTCCCCCTTCACCCCCCCTCCCCACGCCTCTGGTATGCAGTGGTAAATCTCGCCAATCTCTGAGATGATACATGTATTGCATCGCAGCTTCTCAAGATTTAAGGCACATTATTTTGCATTCTCGTTGTGATGAAATTATACCAATTTTACAAAGGGATAGATTTGTCAAAACTTACCCTGTTAGGACTGTAAGGGGTGAGTTGAGTTAAAATAAAACTGTTGAAATGATAGGTGCATGCACAATTTTTGTGTGCAATGTGAATGTGGGTCTCATTTTTTCTCCAGGATTATTAGGTGATCAAAATGCATACAAAGATGAAATTAAAAAGAAAATTAATTCTGAAGTTATATCCTCTCTACTGATATGAATTCAAAGAATTATATTAGTAAGCATTTTCACTAATTGAATTAGTAAGAACCCATGACACATTGGGAACACAAGATATGATTTAGGTGCTGAACTTATCGTGACCTTTGGTCAGACAAGTCCTTCTTGTCAGGGTTTGACAAATCAACCTGAGACAAATTGACCCCTGGACATGCAATGAATGCAGTGCTACCAGAAGGGTATCTTTTAATTCTCTGAGATGATATCACATCGCAGCTTCTCCACTTTTGAAAGAGGATTTAAAACCTGTTTTATTTTGCACTAAGCTTGCATGGTTTTGCCCCGATGTTAAACCGGTCGGTTTCCAAAACAAAAACCAGATTTAAGCAGGAAACTGGTTTTTTACCCGTAATGTAAACAAACTATACGAACACTTTAACAAAGTGCATTACCTGCATTGTTATATGAGAGCAGCTAATGATGTTTGTATCACAGTATTTTCTGTAAATAATGCTGAAAATGATAACAGTGGCATTGGTAAATAAAATGTAGTAATACACTTAAATGTTGTTTGTGTGTAAAGTGATTTGATTATCCCATTTGGCCCCCAAAACAGGGTTGGCACTAGGGTAAACAAATAGAGGGATTGTCCCTCTTTTACCAGAGCAAAAAGGGGGGATTTTTAGAGACAAAATCTGTGTGCTGTGCATATCCGCGATTTTCACTCACAATTATATTGTGGAATGGCCTGCAATATGCTCTAGCAATTTGCGGGAATTCAAATCATTGTGCACAAATCCCGCGATTGCGCGTCCAGCACTAACCCTGCCTCCAAATGATGCCAATTTTACCCCTTTGTTATTTAGATCCAAACTAAACTTGCACTGTTTTGCCTTGACGTGAAATCGGTTGGTTTCCAAAATCGGTTTTACCTGGAAAACGTTTTATTCACCCGTAATGTAAATAAGCTTTGAAGATAAAGTGCATTACAATAACTATAACTGCAGTGTACTGCACTGTTATAAACTTCTTAAGGGATTAAATGCACACTTTTTGAGGTAATAAATACAAACGTTTTGAGGGAATGAGTGGTTGTTTTCACTTGCGATCTCATTGTGAAATGTGAATCATACCAGCTTGGTTTGATTCACAAACCAAGCTGGTGGTAGCACAGGGATAATTTATCTTTATTTTACAGTACATTGTTATTCCATAACGATTACGTAGTTAATTCACCCTCTTCTAAACCATGCTAGTTATTTTTAGCGATGGGTCTTGCCCAACAGAAGCTTTATTCAAATTGAAAAAAACTTTCGAAAATATGATAGGATAACCATCGCAAACCCATTCATTAATTATGTTACTATGACAACACTCGAATCTAGGTTCATGCACACAAAGTTTCATTTGTATCTAGGGGCCATTAATTGGATCTGGAGCCCATGTTGCAACTTGTACTAGCCTTTAACAACTCCCTGGTACAGTACATGCATATTGGGTCAGTCTAAAAGTAGGGCGTAATTGGGTGTGAATTCGTAAATGGTCTCGTAATACTTGGCTTGCGATTTGCGATATATTTGTCAGGATTTATAATTAATTCCCAAGTATTTTAAAAGACAAAAGGGCTCAGAAGAGAATGGACATGACTTTAAATAAAGGGATTATAAGGAATGTTGTGGTCAGGGAAATATTAGCCCGGAAAGAAGATGCAAATACATAGCATCATGGAACCTGTTATTAATTACTATTTTATTATTTCCAAATATTCTCAGTCATTTTTATTAATTAAATCTGCATAAATATCACATATTTTTACAAATATATCAAAAGATACTAAAAAAAAAAAAACCCGATACGTTCATCAAACTTGGGACTGTTAGATGCCAGGGCTAAGTGATTTCAAATGAAACTGTTGAAATAATAGATTAACACAGAAAAAAATGTGGGCCCTTGATGTCACTTCTATCTTTCTAGGTGATCAAAATACATGCAAAGATGAAATTAAAATGAAAATTAGTTGTGAAGTTATATCCTCTCTAGTAATATGAATTCAAAGAATTCTAGTAGTGAGGATATTCACTAATTGTATTAGTAAGAATTGAGGCTGCTTCAATAATGGTGATCACTAAGAACCCGTGACACATTGAGGACGCAAGATATGATTTAGGTGCTGGACTTATAGATGACCCTTAGACTTTAGTCCGTCATGTCCTTCTTGTCAGAGTTTTGACAAATCAACCTGTGACAAATTGACCCCTGGACATATAATGAATGCAGTGCTGCCAGTAGAGGATCTTTTCATTGTCTGAGATAATATCACATTGCAGCTTCTCCACTTCTGGAAGAGGGTTTAAGACATGTTTTATTCCGCACTATTGATGTGATTAAATTATTCACATTTTACAAAACGATGTGTTCGTCAAACTTGGGACTGTTAAATGCTAGGGTTAAGTGATTTCAAATGAAACTGTTGAAATAATAAATTTACACAGAAAAAATGTGGGACCCTTGATATCACTTCTTTTTTTTCTGGTGATCAAAATGCACCTCTTTGATAGGACTAAAACCCTATCCCTTCTCTTTAGCTTATGCATCAAAAAAAACCTCCATCTCAGCATCAACCCCTCCTCTCTTGGCACCTTCTCCTGGCCCACTTTTCCTCCCTGGGCACAAAACCCAAACCCACCCTAACCTCTTCATCAGTCTCCACAACCAAATCAAAGACCAACTCTCAAACTACACCTCCATCTATACTGATAGCTTCAAGGAAGGCGACAAGACAGCTGCTGCTGCCATCATCCAAGACATCACCTTCAGTAGCAGGCTTCCCAACTACTCATCCATCTTTTCATCATAGGCAAAGGCCGTCTTCCTCACCCTCAACTTTATTGAGTACTCTCCGCTCAGCCACTTTGCCATCTTCTCCAACTCCAAGGGCTGTTCTTACTTCTTTACTCAATCTTAAATGGGATAACTTCACATCCCACCTCCGGAGGAAACTCCTTTCACCCACCCTCTGCAGGAAAAGTATTCTTTTCTTCTGGAGACCTAGCCATGTTAAAATCCTGGCAATGACAGGGCTGATGCAGTCGCTAAGCTTGCCCCTAACCTCCCCTCTACCCCATTTCTTCCCAAAACCCTTTCTGACATCAAACCGCTTATCGCTTCCCTTGTTTGTGACCGCTGGCAAACCTCATGGGACTCCCAAATGATAACAAACTCAACGTCATCCAACCTACCATTCCGATCAAACCCACCATCCACAACCTCTCTTGTGGCGACAACGTTCATATTACTGGTCTTAGAATAGGTCACACCCACCTCACTCACTCCCACCTCCTTATTGGCTCCCCCAAGCCCTTTGCAACAATTGTCATTGCACCGTCACAGTCCATCAGGTTCTCCTTGCTTGCCCGCTATACAACCTTCCCAGAGCTTTCCTCGCTCCCCACAACTAAATTGCCAAGTTCTTCCAGAAAAACCCTCCGGATCAAATTATCTCCTTCCTTCATCATGCTTCCTCTACAACCATATTTAGTCCTCCTCTCCCATTCCCCTCTTTCTTTTTTTTTTTTTTCCACCCATGCACCTCCTCTCTTGATCCCAGCTATTCTGACTTTTAGTTCTTGTATTTCTCTCAATCTCCCTTTGTTTTCTTTTCTTTCTACTTCTAGAATGATCTAACCTCTCAGGCACAATTTGACCCTCGTTGTTGTGGTGCCATTAAGCCCTCATCAAACAAACAAACAAACAAACAAACAAGCAAAGCATGCAAAGATAAAGTTTAAATGAAAATCAATTGTCAAGTTATATCCTCTCTACTGAAATGAATTCAAAGAATTCTATTAGTGAATGTACATGTGAGCATATTCACTAATTAGATTAGTAAGAATAACAATAACATAACGGTGATTTCTTAGAAGCCATGACACATTGGGGAGTCGGGGACGCAAGATTTAGGTGCTCGACTTATCACTGACTGTTAGATTTTGGTCAGACATGTCCTTCTTGGCAGTGTTGATCAACCTGCCAGAACTTGTTCACTGGATATGAAAAGAACATGTTCGCTGGACATTCACCTGTGAATTTATAGATGACCAGAAGGAAATTCATGTCAAGAGAATCGTTGCGTAAATTTTACTATCAAACTGGCTTCCTGAGGGGCGGCAGGCCAAAATTATGTCTGCCCATGTATGAATTGTGCTTGTCTGGAACAGCTTGGAAAAATAATTTGTAAATTCCTGCCTGGAGGAAGTGAGGACTAGAAAAGAGGTAGATTATTAATATCAGGCTACTGTGTGATATCTGCATCTTTATGACAAAGAAATTGTCTTTCGGTTTGATTCATATTTGATGAAAAATCGGAAGTACCGAAAATAACTAAATTACTCAATTGCCAAAGGATCGTAAAAATAGGTTTTACTTTAATGAAAAGAAAGTTCATGCTTTATGTCAACATGTTTTTTGTAGTATCTTTTGATATATTAGTGAAAATATGTAATGTTTGTGCAGATTCAATCAATAAATACGATTGAGAATGTTTGGAAATAAAAAGTCTTATATAAGTACCTGTTAGAACAGGTTCAATGATGCTTTGTATTTGCATCTTCTTTCCGGGCTATTATTTCCCTGACCACAACAAATGTACCTTCATTCCTTTATAATCCCTTTATTTGAAGTCATGTCCATTCTTTCCTTTTGTCTTTTAAAATACTTAGGAATCCTTTATAAATCCCAGACAAATATATTGCAAATCGCAAGCCAAGTATTACGAGACCATTTACGAATTTCACAACCAAGCATGCCCTACTGTACATTGACTGACCCTAGACCCTATGCATGTACTTATTGCTAATATAAGTGTACATTTTCAATGTGTATCGCCTCTGATTAAGGGAGTATATCCAATTCTTCCCTTAGGATCCTGACAGAAAAGAAAATTCTATTGTGATTCATTCAAGCATGAAGGCTCAGAACACACATAGACTTAATGTGCACCTCCTAAAGTGCATGGTTCAAATGTTACGCTTTGTGCAGACAGACACACACACACAATGGAGGGCTTAAAAGTTTCCCTTCAGGATCCTTTGGAAAGAACTGGATATTCTTCCTAATCGCCCCAGGATACAAATGAAACTTTGGGTGCCTTACCTTAGATTCAAGTGTTGTCATAGTAACATAATTAATAAATAGGTTTTCTGGGTTGTCCTATCATATTTTTGAAAGTTTTTTTAGTTTGTGCTGGGAAAAACCGTCGCTATAAATAGCTGCAACATGGTTTTGAGGGGGATTCGTGATGTGAATTGCATGATTGTTATATAATAACAATGTACTGTAAAACTAAGATAAATTATCCTCATGTTATCACCAGCTTGGTTTGTGAATCAAACCAAGCTGGTATGATTATGGAGTGGTAAGAATCACATTTCACAATGAGATAGCAAGTAAAAACGACCATTCGTTCCCTCAAAATGTTTGTATTCCCTCCCCTCATCTCATTTTCATGTGTATAATTTTAGTCAAAAATTTTTTAACTGAAAAAGAATGAAAGATTTCATGCATTTTGTTTTGAAAAATTTCTTCACAGTTTTCTTGTAATTAGGCTCACTTATAATAGTACTAGCGATGGAATCTTCTGTTTTAAAGATGTGTTGTATGTAATTGACCCAAAGGCATGTGTGTTTCGCTTTGGGGTACAAGCGAGTTTTATGTTTTTTGTGGACGTGGTAGATGATAGCCTGTTGGTATGCATAAATTATTGATATTATCTCTGCACATCGTTTCACAAGTAGAAAGTACAAACAGAATATTCAAATGCAGATGTGTTTTGCCATTTTCTACGATTTTAAGTGACCAAAAATATTGTTTATCATTGTTAAATGTTTAGAACTAAAAATCTTATCTTCAGAGTGCAATCGCAGAGAGAGCAGACATGGTCATCACCCACATTTACCTAGGCCACACCTATCTCATCCACTTCTACCTCCTTTCTGGCTCTCCCAAACCTATCTGTCCTACCTGCAATACTGATCTCTTGATCATCTTATGCTCTTAACCTGTCCGATTTACGCCAACTCCAGATCTTTCCTATCCCCTGCCACCACTATTCCAACTTCTTTAAGAACAATCCCCCCTCCAACATTGTCACCTTCCTCTTTAATAGCAACATTTTCCACTTAATTTATTCTCCCCACACCCCCATACTTTCCTATCTCACATCCCTCTCCCTCTATCCTTCTTACCACCTTTTCTTCTACAACTTATTTCCTCTAAAATTTTCACTTCTCTCCATCCTTTCCTTCTTTTCCAATCTTCTCTTTCCTAACCTTTGCACCTTAAGTATTTAACACCCTCTTGGCACTTTTGACTTTGACTGTCAAGATGCCGTTAAACCTCATCAATCAAACCTAAACCAAACCAAACCTTCAGAGTGCCGAAGAATTGCTTTTACTTGGGTGCATGGACTGTGTTGTAAAAAAAAAAATGTTTTCATAGCTCCTTGCTGAAACAAGGTTCAGTTTAAGTATGGAATACAATGTAATTCAGTTCTAATTTTCAATCCTGATGTATTCAAATCATGTATCGTATTATCTGTATAGAGATTGCAAGTAATACACTTTTATTTTATTTTTTCATTTTGATCAAGAAAATGTGAATTTGGTGGGTGTGGGACACTACTTTTCATAGCAGGCATTTTTTCTGCCTTACACTCCCTGTTCAAGCAGTTTTATAGCACATTGAAGAAGGCAAATACCATATAAGGCTGTTGGGCGGAAACCTTTGGGGGTTAAGTATGATAGAAAATACCACTGACGACGACGACGAGTGAACACACAATTACAATGACGGGGTCGTCGCCTGCATAGTCGGTTATGATAGTAACAATGCTATCACGAAACGCTTAATACGACCGGACGAGAACACAGGTACGACGTACGGACAGACATAACATCGACAACCAAGTCAATGTCCACGGCCTTTGATAATCAGTTGTGGTGCACTGGCGAAAATGTCACCGCGATGTGGGGCCTATTTAAAGTAAAAGCATAGCAAGGATGATTACTAAACTTGAAAAATAACAGGTATGCATGATTTATAATAATTTTTTGATTGAAGTATTATATTTCTTCAAATAGGCCTGGCCATGGTTAATGTTTCAAAGAAAATGTTGAGTATTAAGTGGGTGTGATCTGAACTGTAAGATTTTCCCGCTGTAGGCTATGTGCAAATCAGCAACAATTGTGCTGCGTGATCAAGTATACGATGGCTAGCATCGCATCGTAAAATGACCCATTTAGAGGCTTGATTTATCTGTCCGACAAATTTCTTTTTTTACATGAGAGAAAATTGAAATCATAACTATGGATAAGAAATCTTGATCAAATAAGGACATATAGATGGCCTGGCGACACAGCATTTTTCACAACTTTTTTTACGTGACTGGCTTGGGACACCGGGACCTGTTTAATTAATGACTTTCGGACCTCGACTGACAATGGGGTAATGTCGACATCATTTGAGGGCCAAATGGGGTAATAAAATCACTTTACATGCAAACAACAGTAAAGTTTATTAATACATTTTCTTCATCAATGCATTATCATTTTCAACATTATTTACAGAAAAAACTGTGATACAAACATCGTTAGCTGCTATCATAGTAGTGCTGTCACGACATGCCCTCTATTACGTATCGATTATTGTGGAGAAAAATATTGCCATTTATCGTATATCGTGATACTTTTTAAGAAAATTTACCCATGACACAAATTGTTAATATCATTAATGTTATATGATCATGGAGTTACAATTTACTCTATGATATGATGAATGCAAGAACAATTTATTTACAGATCTAGCACTTGACATGATTGCGCGACTATTACATTCATCATGCACGTGTTTGGTAATTCAGCCAACGTAACCATGAATCATCGAAGTGAGAGCCTGAGTTGCACATTCTAGACCAATTTTTCGTTCTTTTTGCCAACTTCCATCGGCGCATGCCAATGTGTGGTGATGAAGCATGATTTTTGATTAGTTGATTTTATGTTTTACAATTATTTTTCATGTTTTTAATGGACTAAACTTGACTTATAGATTTAGTACCGTAATGTTAGAATTTAGCCTAGCCTAGTTGCGCAAAAATTTCTTAGTTGAGTATTAGTTTTTGGTATTGCGATATGTCGCGAGAGACATATTTCATGTTGTAGGAAAAGAGATATCTTGATAATCAATATGTCATGACAGCACTACATGTATATAACAGTGCAGTACACTGCAGTTATAGTTACTGTAATGCACTTTATGTTCAAAGATTATTTACATTACGGGTGAAAAACCGGTTTTCTGGTTAAAACCGGTTTGGTTTTGGAAACCGACCGGTTTCACGTCGGGGCAAAACCGTGCAAGCTTAAAAAGTATATGTGATAATTATGTTCTTTAAAACGTCTCCCATGTAATTGTGCGAATATTACATTAAATTGCAAAAGAGGGAAGAATATGAAGATGTATTTACTATGTACATTAACCCTTGGTGACCCACGCAGTCGTGACACTTCCGATTGGACATGAACTTTTCAAAAATAAGTTTGCTTTGTCAAATAGTCCCACATCAGTGATCCTGGTATCATTTAAAAGAGCTCGAATTGCTCTTTTAATTAATTAACATTTTTGATGAGGGCTATATCGAGAATTTATTAGTAAACTCACTTGAAAATAGGTTAACATGAAAAATTCCATTTAATTTTATTTAATTTTTCTCTCAAAAAGTTACTTGCCATACTTGCAAACCTAGCTTTTGTCTGAAAAGCAGTGGACAACTGTCAAAGACATCAATGCATCCAATTCTGGTCAAATTTTGACTGCTCCTTACCATCAATATCTTTCTTTGGCAAAAGTTGTGCAAACTTCCATGTGATTTTTTGCCTTTTTAAGACAAATTTTTGAAAAAAAATCATAGCCTCTGATCGCTATACAACTGCCGTATGCAAAAAATATCATCAAAAGCTTATTCCACATATTTTTAATTGAAAACACAAAGAGCAACTATCCCCTCTTTGTTCACACCAATGTAAAAGAATTACAACAAATCCACACTCTACTGATAGGCAATGTAGTATAGTGGTTGGCGTGCGAGACTTTTGCGAGTAATTACAGTGGTGATTATTTTCTTGTTTATCTTCATTGTTTTTGCATATTTTGCTTTAAGAAAAAGTTTGGGCTGGTATCAATGATCTAAATAGATCTGAATAGAAAGGAAATTTCACAAACAATGTAAATATGTAAAAAAAATCCTCCATTTTCATTATTCACAAGAAAAAATACAGCTCAAAAAAAAAGGTTTAATTTTGTCTAAAATTTGAATATTTATGTCGATATTTTCTTTACTTTGATTTTTTCATTGAAAAGTTTATTGACTTAGCATTCATTTAAACCAAACTTGAAGTGATAGAAAATGAAAGGAAAGTTGTGAAAATTCATTTTGAAAAAGAAAAAAAAAAGTTCCAAAAAATTGCCCTCATGTTTTGGACCCTTTGGGATTCTAGGAGTTAATATTATTTCCGTCACAATTTTTGGTGAGATTTTCAACACCTTTATTCAAAACCGTGTAAAATTTTATATTTATTTCGAACTAATATTCAAAAAATATTTGAATAAAAACATACGTGTACTATATGATGTGATTAGTCTCTTTTCAGTCATTTAATTCTTCTTCACAGATCTGTCACAGAATTAAATGTGAATAAGCAATTGTATATGATTTAATGTTGCTAATATAAAATTCAAACCCAGGTCAGACTTTAATCCAAATCTTTGAACAACTGCTGATTCAGATGTGCAGTAGCTGTTGATTACCATTTTCATGTGGTTGACCCATATCCCTGCCTTCTTATACCACACTTAAAGGTCAATGGAAAGGTACAACAGTTTTATGTTCAACCACTTGCCGAAAAGAGCATGAAATTCTGAGTTTAATAGTCTTGAATTTTGAAAATAGCACATGTGTAGTTTTTAAGTAATCAAAAGTATGAATTAAAAAAAGAAGCTAAATCCATCCGAGCCATCAGGATCATACAGCCGGTGCTTATCCCTGGTTTCCATGGCACAAGCGGATGAGAGTACATGATTCTTCCTGGATGGAACTCCAGTCCATCGCAGATTAACTCCCCAGCAGTGCTGACACTCATTTTACAGCTGAGTGGACTGATGCAAGTAGAGTAAAGTGTCTTGCTCAAGGACACAATGTAGGGCTCACGACGGGAATCAAACCGGTACCTTTTGAATACAAGCATGACACCTGAGCCACTACACCTGCTTTAATTTTTTTAGTATATTGAAAAATGTGATGTGTGAACAGAAAAACACCTATAAAAAGTTTGTATTTTTCTTTATAATTTTTTCCTTAATTTCAGACCTTCAAAATGTTCAAATTGTCTTCTCCAGCTTGAGGTTGGTTGGTGTGGGAAAGGTGAAATCCTCTTATGAGGTTGGTTGGTGTGGGAAAGGTGAAATCCTCTTCATAAGAATTCTCTTCCCTATTTCAATGAGAAATGGCAGAGGGTTAAAAAATGACAGATTTTCTATGGTCCTGTTCATAAATCACAAAAGTAACATAACAAATTGCATATTTGTCCATATTTGCACCAAAATCTTCAAAAAGCTGTACAATGGCCAATTTTTAACCGATTTTGATGATAGATTTGTTTTGTTCTGCATGTTTTCAAGTGGGTTTAAATCAATTTAGCCAATTTTGCCTCTACTTGTCCATATACCTTTAAAAAATTCACCAGTTTTTGACTGACAGGCCAATTGTAACAAATGTACAGTATTTTGGCCTTGTGACACTATTAGTGACTTTGATATATCTATACAGTTGAACCTGCACTTTGGTCTTATTACTTAAAAGCCCTATAATACGAAACCCCCCAAAAAGCTGTTTTTGGGCTGTTATAAAGATTTTTTATGACAAGTTGGCAACATTTCCACAAGGTTTTCTTACATTGACAACCAATTGTTCCTTTTTAGAAATATGTCCTTATTGAAGTTATAGTTTTTATTATCATTATCATTTCATGGTTGCATATTCCTGAAGCAATGTATAATGGCTGCTTATACACACTTATTCTCCACTTCTAGAGGGGATACTTCACACACTTTTAACACAGGGTCATGAAAGATATTTTGAGATAATAAATTCAAATAATCATCCCTTAATTGCCTCCAACATGTCACAGACCCTTAGCAATGAAATTATTGAAGAACATTTCCACGAAAAACATTACTGAAAGAGGTCGACAAGTTTCTGTGAATGTTAATTTCCAGAGGGTAAAGTCTTCAGCATCATTTATACATCACATTTTCAATACCTTTATTGACAAGCATAACGATACTTTAGTCTCCTTTATAGCGCAGCTTATCTCCCACGGTACTTATTCTTGATTTCTTTAAAAGAACTCTTGCACACAAAAACTAAATTTCCCCTGGGACATACAAGTATTCAACAATATTCAACGGAGCACTAGACCGAAATGTGAGGGCACTCGTTTTTGCGAATTCTACAGATGTATTATCCACAACAGATCGATAAACTTCATGCCTCCATAGCCTACAGACGACATGAGGGCAAAGGTCACTTGAATATTAACCAGAAAATTGCTATTCCGTTACGTGCTAAATTAGCATTTGATTTTTGGGGACCCCCCAAAATACACTCTCTTATCGGTCTAGTGCTCCTTTAATGTTTCTCTCTACAGTCTTTCAATCCAGACCTTACCACTAAACTATCACGACCTTTCACTCTTTTCAATGGGACCGCTAGCTAGCCCATGTATTTCTCCTTTACCCCCTTAAATCTCCTTTACCCCTCTTTACTCTCTCCTGTTCCTCTTCTCTCTATACCCTTGATACCATCATTTACTATATATAACTTCATAGCACTACCACAAGACTAACACATTTCTGCATTTCTAACACACTCCTGCAAAATCCATCAACATTTAAAATAAAATAAAATCTTAAAACCCTAGTGCAATTTTATTATTTTTTGGCATTATAGAAATAACATTGATTGATTGATTGATTGATTTATAGCATAAAAATATACAAATTTCAGTTAAAAGTGTTGGGGAGGAGTTGAAATTTTGTGGCAAGTAGAAGTACTAGCTTGATAGTATATACTCGCCAAGTTGTATAAACGATTGGTGAGTGATTTTTTGTTGTTGTATTTTTCCAACCCTGCCCTATTTGAAAAAATAACCACGATTTGCAACAAAAACTGGTGATCCCATGTAGAATTCTTGAGTTCCCCTTGTCCCCCTCCCATGTTTGAAAAATCTCCACTATTGACAACAAAGACAGCAATATTTTAATCTGTGTAAAACATATGTATTCTTAAGATTGAAACTCATGACAAGTACAAATTTTTGATGTAATGTGCAAGGTCAAGAATCCAGCAATGGTACTCAAGAACAATAGATACATAACTTCAAATAGCAAAATACATTTGCAACAAATTGGCATTAAAAATTCATATTTTCAATTTCGGATGGCTTTTGATCTTATCCGTGAGCTGTTTTCTCTTTGATGCAGCAAAAAGAAATGAATGTTTTTAAAGATGATAGAAATTTTTCTGAAAGATTAAGCCATACAAATTTATTTTCATTTTTTTAAATACGACGCTTCGGCTTTGATATCTGAAAGATGCTGACTTCGGAATCAGTGTTGTTACCCTTAAGTGATGAAAGGCTTTGGTGCATTTGTTCAATTTAAGCGTCCGGACTGAGATGTCAAGGAACATTTATCATAGACAAACAAAGAATAAAATTACGGCATTAGTATATGAACACATAGGCTTGAATGGATTTCAGGTTGTCAAGGTATTGGTTCTGACTGTACCACCCTTTGGGAACACTCATGAAATTCATTTGCAATTTAGAAATGCTAATAGCATTTTAGTAAAAGCTTTGTTATCAATTATTTATACAGGGTAATTAGTGGAATAACTTGAAGTAGTTTTATAGTTGTATGATGCCTTTGAAATATTTTGTTGTGCTATTTCATACTGGTTTATTCTTTCTTTTGAAGTTTGTGATAAGCATCCGCTGCTTGCCATTATTTTTAACAGGGAGACTATCTCACTATCCCCAATGATAATCCTTGAAAGATCAAAAAGTGAAGGAAATTTTTTCTTGAGTCTCAAGAATATTAAAACACACTTTTCATACACATGATGGTACTTAAGAGATTAGTTCAGGGGTCAAGCAAGTTTATCTTATATGAAAGAGGACTTCAAAAGAATTAAATAGTGAAGAAAGCATTGAAAAATCATATTCCATTAAGAAGATATCTAAGTTTAAAGTTTGGTATCATTTTTATAGAAACGACTGTAATCAGACTAGTTATGATGTCATAGTCTGAGATTCTTCAGTCTTCATGTATTCTATCACATTTTTTTCTGCGATTTTGTGACTTAAAAACCATGGGATATGTCAAAAAAGTAGTAAAACTGAATCTAGGGAGGGTGTTTATAATATACCACCTGAAGAAAGTTCCAGGAAAAATAATTTAAATAGTAAACAAATTTGATAAACTTTCTTTAAAATACATAAAGACTGAGGAAACTAGTCTTGATTTCAGTGGTTTCTACAGAAATGATACCAAACTTTAAACTTCAATATCTCCTTAATGGAATAAGATTTTTGAATGCTTTCTTCACCATTTTGTTTGTTTTGAAGTCCTCTTTTATATAAGATGGACATGCTTGACCACTAAACTAATCCTTTAAAACCATTTGATACGAATGTTCAAATAAATCATAATGATTTCTTGTTTTCAACAATGCAGGTTTCCAAAATTAGCCCTGTGTTATTTTAAAAATCCTTTGAATTAGCAAAAAGACAATTTTGGTTCTTTACGTTATGATGTTAATCATCCTTTTATAGAATGGACAAGTTCCACTTAATCTCTCTATCAGCTTGAAACAAGCTTGGAAATGAAACTTTTACAAAGCCCTAATCAAGCTCACAATTAGATCTTTTACAAGCTTGCAAGTGTCTCCATCAACTTAAATAACTCCCTGGATAAAGCCATGACCTGTCCATAAGACATCTCAGCAATCTGTTTGGAGCTTTGTGAGCAGTGCATGAGCAGGGATAGTATCCGTGGTATGAACACTAAGTGAGTCAGATATGGACTAATGACAACCCCAGAACGACATAAGATATTGTAGTTTCTTCACCATTTTTTTCTTTTGAAGTTCTTTTCATATAGAATGCAATTGTTTGACCGCTGAACCAAACAAAAATGGATAAAGATACTCTAAAAATCTTCAATTATTGAATATGAAATAGAGCTGTCACAATACGTGTAAATCTGATATCAATTATCGTGGACAAAAATATCTCGATATATCACCGATGTATTATCACCGATGTATTCACTGATTTATTATCACCGACGTATTATCACCGATGTATTATCACCGACGTATTATCGCCGACATATTATCACCGACGTATTATCACCGGCGTATTATCACCGACGTATTATCATCGACGTATTATCATCGACGTATTATCATCGACGTATTATCACCGACGTATTATCACCGACGTATTATCACCGACGTATTATCACCGACGTATTACCACCGACATATTACCAATATATCACCATATTGTATTATATATCTTATGATTAGTAATTTTCGAAACATTTTTACGGCATGCAAATCTAAATTTTTCCCATAAAATTTAAGATACAATGAAGCACAAGAATCACATTTACTGCCAATATTGTTTTAAAATCTCATTTATTTGAAATATTTCTGAAATTCTGTTTCTCAAAAATTTGTTATAATATGCAGTTTATACTTGAATGTGACATCACGATAGGTTGTTCAGAGTAATTTTGATGTTGTGGTCAAAGCAATATGGCGATATCGTGACAATCGACATAATGTGACAGCACTAATTTGAAGAATAAATTTGGTAGAACGACTTAAGAGATTTTGAGTTACTTTTCACCTTGGACAAAGTTTTTTTCCTTGGACAAAGTTTGCATACATTCAGATGTATATGCAACTCTAAAGCTAAGTAAGTTTTCCGTAAGAATTCACTGCTTTTTCTTTCAGTACATAAAATTAAATGTCTATTAGGCCCTTAGGCCTCAAGATTTTTTTATATTACAAAAAAAGAACACTATATCAGATAATTTTGGTTCGTTATGTATATACCTATAAACTAATTATCTCATTTCATTGTTCTTCAGATTTTTACAAAAAGTTTGACTTGGCAAGAGATCAAAATTTTGAAGGGAAAGACGTTACGTGCCACTTCATAAAAATCAATGTTGCATTAGGCAAGGTTTTTTTTTGTGCCTTTTCAAGCATTGTTATAAGGATTAAGAAGCAAAAAGCTGGCATGTTGCTTAATGGTTTCCATGGTGCGTCGATCCAGGTATGCGCTATAGCGTCATGACCAATGAGTCATATAATCTGTATGGTATTTATTAACTATTGTCTCGTAATGTTCCGTCATCTTTTTCAACTATTGCCTTGTAGTTATTTGACAGTTCTGAATTTCTGTGATTATACTGAAAGGAAAATTACTGAAAAAACTGGAACTAACCTGTCACAACCGAGTTCTGATTCATCCATAGAACTTGAAATATACAAGGATATTACATTGATATTAAAGGAATATTCTTGATAATTTTCACTTTGGTTTATATGATAGAAGATTATTAAAGAAAACAAAGTGGTTAATAAACAATGTTGATATTTTTTTTTTTTTTTTTATCTTCAAAGATTTCACCATTTGTTTTGAAAGTATTCTTATGGTGTACAGTGTGATGTCATACACCAATAGCAAGCGCTATTGGTGGCTGAGGGTGGCAAGACTGGCGGACTGATAGTGGCAACCACCGTCGGCCTGCCAGCATTTTGGATTGCTGGGCTGACGGTGGCGGGCTGATGGTGGCACGCAGACGTTGGCACGCCAACAGTGGCATTCCACCGAATCTGCGTTGCCACTGAATCCCCAATGGCAGCATGCTTAATAAGTAATTGCACATCCAAGATAATTGTTGATGTTTCTATAAAATGAAACCTTATTTTTCTTTCCTGTAGAGTATGAGAAGATGGGCAAAGCTAACTGCATGTTACTGTATGCAGCGTATACCCCATCTCAGTAATTAAAAACCAAAAATGTTTCCAATAACTTTAAAAGAGGATATTTTTTTCTTCAAAGAAATTAATTAACAATGTCTTAGATTAACAATTATGACATCACACTGTACCAGGGTTGGAAAAATACAACAAAAAAAAGTCCCTCGCCAATCATTTATACCACTTGGCGAGGCCTAATTACTGTAAGTGTGGTGAGTGCCACAGTAAAATTTCTTCTCGTTACAATTTTTTGGCGGCGAGTGGTTTTTCCAACCCTGCACTGTACTCTGCAACGATTACTTTTCCGCACACTTATGAAATCTTTGAAATTCAATAACTTCTGTACGGAATAAGGTATCGGTATGTTTTTTCACCAATTTGTTTCTTTAAATGATTAGTTCAGTGGTCAAGCAAGTCTATATTGTATGAAAGAGGACTTCAAAAGAAACAACATGGTGAAGAAAGCATTCAAACACTTATTACGTTAAGGAGATATCTAATTTTAAAGTTTGGTATCATTTGTGTAGAAATGACTGAAATTAGACTAGTTGTGATGTCATAACCTCAGATTCCTCAAAGTTTTTATGTATTCTGTCATATTTTTTCCTGCGATTCTGTGGCTTAAAAACCATGGAATATGTCAAAAAAGTAGTAAAACTGAATCTAGAAAGGGTATTTATAATATACCACCTGAAGAAAGTTTAAGGATAAATAATTTTAAAAGTTAAAACAAAACAAAAAACTTTCTTTAAAATACATAAAGATTTTAAGGAATCTGAGGCTGTAACATCACAACTAGTCTGATTTCAGTCGTTTCTACAGAAATGATACCAAACTATAAACTTGAATTTCTCCTTAATGGAAAGATTTGTTTCGAATGCTTTCTTCACCATTTTGTTTCTTTTGAAGTCATCTTTCATATAAGATGAACATGCTTGACCACTAAACCAATCCTTTAATGGTCGTATATGAAAATTCATAGGAATATTCCTTTAAGCCGAAATGTAATTTTATTCTTAGAGCACAGGTTGACAATGATAGATGTATTTGATGTGTGACTGTTACAGTATATATCATATGAATGATTAGAGAGCCCTCGATGAAAACAAACACGCAAGCACAAAGGAATCTTTTGTCAAGCATTTTGGCAGCCCTCAAGCATGAAAACGAATAGAATTTAGTTGATAAATATTGTAAAGAAACAAAGAGTAGGTAGTATGGAGCAGTTGACTGATAGCTCCATGCTGTACTTAACCCTTTGGGGACTGCGGGGATATATCCGCTGAGCACAATTGCGCACCTCAAACTGCGGACGGATATATCGTTGATTTGACTTGTTGACTAAGTATAACTGCACTACCCCCGCACTTTCTACACATACATAAACAAGCCGAATTGTTTATTGAACTGATTCTGCGAATATTGATACAAATTGCAAGTTGGGTTACATTTAAAGAGGCACTATTGTCTCATAACAAATCGCAATGATGTGTGTTAGTACATGTCACGTACTTACACACGTAATCAATGTTTTACAATTGTTCATTCACTGATAGAGAAGCGCATAAGCCTAGTACTATACAGTGTGTGCACGAAGATTAGGTGTACATGCACGTTGTAGTATGGTATGTATGTGTGGTAACATGACACGGCTGAGTTGAACAGAGCTGAATTAATTCATCGTTAGTTTAATAATGAAATTATCCCAGTTAAAAGGTCTATGTTTTAATTCAAATGAGAAAAAAATGTGGCCTTGACGAGATTTGAACTTGTTACGTTTGGCACAAAAGCAAACCTTCAGGAGTTTTTAGCCTTACCCATTCGGCTACACGAATACTTATCTGCACATGTCACTGTAGTTATTGATATACTGCGAAATATTATCGAAAGAGGCGCGAATAGCAATTGGTTGAAATTTCATCCAATCCAAAAATTGTAACTGAATATCCTTATGCCCTTTTTGTACCTTGAATAATTTTGAAAAATTTTGGAATGAAAAAAGGAAAATGTGTACTGCTGAGGAAGAATTTTTGTGGATCGAGATAGTGATGATGATGATTTTTGAGTGATATTCTGATCGGAATCATCGAAAAGTGATAGTGATTCAGTAAGTGAAACTAACGCTAATGTTAGGCTCAGGCCTATACGTAATAATAAATAGATAGTTAGATTTGGCCTGAATGGGAATAAGAGTAAAGCTTGGAAGATTTGGTAGTGTTTTCACAAGCTTTGCTATAATATGCACATACTGTACTGTACATGCACATGCACAGCACTATGTATATTTGTGTAATTGAGCCCTAGTGGTATCATTAAATGTATAATAATGGGATAATAACATCAGCCCATAAGAATAAAGGTACTCAAATGTTATGTCATTGTAAGAAGAATTTATTTCTGCATGTGTTTTATGCAGATAGTTAAAAAGTTATATAAACAACTAAGTTTCTACAAAATGGTTGAACAAAAGTGGTAAAATTATGAAATATTAGCTAAATTTGCATAAATTTGCATTTTTAATTAAGTTATCCTTACTATGGATAATACGCATTAGTGATATATCATGTATCATTTGAAAGAGTTGTTTGTTCTGAACAAACTTGGTGTGCAACAATTTTTCATTATGTACTTCCAAGTTGCTGTAATTTTATTTTGAAAATTTAGTTTTCAATTTTCATTTTTTCTCTAAAAGAATCCAGTCCCCAATGGAAAGATTCGGGATTTATATTCAGTCCCCAATTTCCCAAAGAGTTAGAGGAATATTCCCATGAATTTTCATTTTTTCATATATGATAGAGGAAAATTTTAGAAACAAAAGTGGCGAGAAAAAAAACTATGTTAATATCTTATTCCATTTAGAAGTTATAACATTTTAAAGTATTTTTGAATTTGGACAAAACTGACTGATTGGCATCACTGTGATGTCATAGAGACAATTTCAACAATTGTTTAAAAATTATTTTGATTTTTTTATTATTGTAAATGTGATGTACACCAAGAAAATAAATAAAAATGTTTTCTTGTAAATTATATATTCCACTATCTCTATAACGAACGAAAAATGCTGTTCGATAATGTAAAACAAGTGTCATTAAATTTATAAGAACTACATGAGAACTGTGCTGGAATTACATTGATGACATTACCAAGCTGAAGAACATACTCTACGAGGTGTTTTTACCAAGCTGAAGAACATACTCTACGAGGTGTTTTTAAAAACATTTTTCTACTCTTTAAATTGTTATAACTTCTAAACGGAATAAAATATTAACATAGTTTTTATACCACTTTATTTCTACTAATTTTCTCTATCATATATGAAAACATGAAAATCCATGGGAATATTCCTTTAAGATACAAATAAAATTGCAACCAGCTGATTTGATAAACGGAGATATCAGTCATGCTCAGCTACGCCTTTGTGTACATGACTCACCAGGCTTACCCTGGCAAGGGTTCCCTTTGTTGTTGTTGTGTTAATGCAAATAGGGACCCTGGATCAAGACCCCAGATCAAGGCATCTATCTCATACTCCATTGACGATATTAATTCATGTTTATTTACTTGGAAACTAATGAAAACAGTGCTATAGAGTATGGAAAATGTGTTAAGTATGTTGTGTGGTTATTCACGTGTACAAGTACATCTGTTCGTTATCTTTGAAAGTCAAAATATTTTTTGTTTTGATTGCTCTTCGGTAATAGCTTTAATGGAGCACTCAGCTTGAGGAGAGGGTCGTATTGTTCTGGGGTCTCTATATTCAAATTCTTCTCTTGTCTGAAAGGTGTTCAATATGTCTCGTGTGCCTGCAAATTCAGCTTTGAATTTAAATATCAGTGTTTTAAAGGGGCACTAGACCTAACAGTGAGGGTATTTTTAGAGGACCCCCTAAAAATAGAATGCTTATCTAAGCCACACAACAGTATAGCAATATTCTGGTTGATGTGAATCAAGTGACCTTTGCTCTCACGCCGCCTGTGGACAATGGAGGCATGAAGTTTATTGATCTATTGTGGATAATATATCTCTGAAATTTGCAAAAAACGAGCGCCCTCACTTTTTGGTCTGGGGCTCCTTAAATGCTTTGGTACTTCTTCAAACCTCTAGCTTGATCCAGAAAGAGGGTGGGTGTCGCTAACCAAAAGGGGCATTTTTGAGGCATCAAGGGCACTTTAAAGGCATGGTCGAGGGATCTTGAAATGTAAATAACGGTGATCGTTACAACAAGTAGTGTCCCTGCATCTTTTTATTTTGGGGAAGTAATCAGCATGAAAAGAAGGCAAAATAGTTCTTAAAAGTATGCTTTTGGTAACAAAATGTAGAGTGCTTAGTGAGAAGGGGCAAGGTGGAGTACCCCTCTGCGAAACTAGGGGCCTGCTCTTTTGTTGATTTCTTTATGACTGGACAATAGATGTTGTACTTGACATGTGAGCATGCATCAAGTGCATTGTATTATCACTTTTAGTGAAAATTTGCACAAAATTGTGAAAAATAAAAGTTGACACAACTTATGAGAAATTAATGAAAGAAACTGAAACCTAATTTATGCCTGGTTCAGGTAGTTAAATATTGTAACCAAGTGCACACCATCATAACCCAGTTCCTCAAAAAAGGTTAAAATACAAACAATCTCAAAAAGTTGACAAAAACAACTTCAGGAAGTTTTTCGGTTCTTGACCTTTCAGCCTTAAACTCATAATAAGCATAACAAGAAAATATCTTAGGTGTGCCAGAGGATAAACTATTTATTACCTATGCCAATGAAGTTGGATGGAGGTTATGTTTTTGCATCCATTTGTTTGTTTGTCTGTTTGTTTGTTTGTCTGTTTGTCATCAAGATATCTCAAGAACTGATGATTGGATTAGGATTAAATTTGGTGTGTAGTTTTGTTACTGCTTAAGAAGGAAGTGATTAAAATTTGGGATGTTGGAACAGGGGAAGGGTGCAAATGGGGGTTGGGGACATGTTGTAGCCTCTGTTTGTTTGTCTCTCATCAAGATATCTCCAGAACTGATGAATGGATTTGGATTCAATTTCTTGTGTGGTTTTGTTACTGCTTAAGGAGGACGTGATTAAAATTTGGGATATTGGAACAGGGGAAGGGTGCAAATGGGGGTTGGGGACATGTTGTAGCCTCTGTTTGTTTGTCTCTCATCAAGATATCTCCAGAACTGATGAATGGATTTGGATTCAATTTGGTGTGTGGTTTTGTTACTGCTTAAGGAGGACGTGATTAAAATTTGGGATATTGGAACAGGGGAAGGGTGCAAATGGGGGTTGGGGACATGTTGTTGCCTCTGTTTGTTTGTCTCTCATCAAGATATCTCCAGAACTGATGAATGGATTTGGATTCAATTTGGTGTGTGGTTTTGTTACTGCTTAAGGAAGAAGTGATTGAAAATTTGAGATATATTAAAACAGGGAAAGGGTGGAAATGAGAAGAAGGGTGGGAGGGAAGCGGGGGTGGGAAATGGATATATTTTTGACTCTGTTTGTTCGTCTGTCATCAAGATACTAAAAGAACTGATATTTGATTTGGATTAGATTTAGTGTGTGGTTTTTTACTGCATAAGGAAGAAGTGATTACAATTTGAGACTTATTGGAACAAGGGGAGAGTTGAAATGAAGGGGTGGGTAATTTTAGGGCAATATTGATCAAGATTTAGTTGAAACTTATCAATGGAATGTGCTGAACAATGAGCTCATGCCATGAAAAAACAGCCATACTATCAATTTTCTGGACTCAAAGAAAATCAAGTGAAGTGGTCTCTGGTATCAAAGAAATCAAAACAATTGGTTTCTGCCATGAATAAAAATGATGTAATGTGAATCTACCCTGAATAGAGCTCAAAAAATGAATGCTTAGCCTGAATTTAACTGAAAACAATGATCACAAGTGATGATACTCAAGTGTGTAGAATGTAAATGGCAATACAGATCAACTAAGCTTGGGCGATATATCGATATTTTCTTATATCTCGGTACTGAAATATACCGATTTGGCCGATATGGCCCGATGGATATATCGTACATAGAGAATTTTTTTGTTTTATTTTGTCCATTAAACCTGTGTTAATCTTTTAGTAAATGAGGATTTACAATTTAACAATTAATACCTTTACACTGACACTCAAAATCCTTTCCCAGCCAGGTCTTCATAAATAGCCCCAAAATCAATCAAAACGTTTGTGGGAATACATCTTCAATCTCCCGATCAAAACGTCCCATCTCTCGCTGATTGTTTTCATTCAATATTGTAGGATATTGGTTGTTCAATACTTTACTCAAATTTCATCATCCAGATCATTTGCATATTGATATCTCGATATTATCGATATTTTTGTCATGATATATTGATATTAGTTCAAAGCCAATATCGCCCAAGCTTAAGATGAACAGTAAGAAAGAGATTGTTAAGGGGTATAAATTGGTAGGTAGAGAGTTTCTGAGGTAGATTGTATTCTGATGGGGAACGAACAGGGGCAAGAGGTATGCGCTTTGCAGAGTGCTAAAATTCTAGTTTTTCATGTTTTTTGTAATCAAGGAAATTTGATAATAATTCTATGAAACAATTGCAGTGATTAACCTTTCGAGGTTACAAAATAGGCCACGCTTCCACCATAGCAACGTGGTGACTAGGTGGGACAAACAAACCTCAAATTCGCAATTATGCATGACCAATGCATTGACATTTAGATGTTCATTTGGCCTTTCGCAAGTTTTGATCCATTTATGGCACTTCTCTGGATCTTTCGAGTTTTTAGCAAAAGGAATAAACAAAATTCCGTTTGCCAACCATTCTGGATAACGGGAATTGGATTAGTGCAGAAATTTGTTTTGTAAAGTATATGCATTGACAAAATAAGCAAGCGCCGCTAGCTAGCTGTTCTGTACCAGTACACCGCGTAGGATGTTTGCCCCACTTACTTATGCAGATTTTGTTGCTGGGAAAATTTGTCCTGTGATGAGTTAAAACAAGCTGTCAATTATCAAACAGAGGTTAAGTTATCTTCATTGCCTGATGAAAAGCTTGATGATATTACTGTGTGAAGCAGTGTTCACACTAAGGTTCAAAATATTGTGGGGAGGGGGTTTAAAAAAGGGGGAATTATTTTTGAATAAGAAAAATATCAAAAGAGATTTAAGAAATACCACAAAAAATGCCAAACTATGGTTGGGAAATGCCAAATTTGACCCTTTAAGAGTTGGGTGGGAGGGGGGGATAATTTTTTTTGTTGGTGGGCATGATTTTTTTTGCTGGTAAAATTTGTCCTGTGATGAGTTGACAACAAGCTGTCAATAATCAAACCCAGAGAGGTTAATTCATCTTCATCGTTCATGAGTATAGACCTGATGAATTTGCATATTTATTTCAAAACACCCAATTTTTATTTCAAATGAAAATTGAAATATGAAGTTGTTAAACCATCAACATACTCAATTCTTTATTATTATCGATGTAATTTTATTTTCTTTCATTTGTGTAAAATAATTAATCTGTACAACAATGTCTTTCGGCAATGTCTTTGGCAGAAACAGATATCAGATTGATTTTTTTATGCAGGATGAGTCACGATTTTAAAATGTAAGAAAACAAAAACGCTGGTATGTTAGGGCTCACTGCACGACTTAATGTGATAAGATAGTTCCACTCCAGTGTGCTTAACTTTACGCTCTCTGAGCAGCAAAGATACAAAAAAAAATGGTTTTTGTTTCACTTATTAGTGAAGCATTTGCCTCGGTAATTACTGCATCTTTCATTTTCTTGGCTGTTGTTTCAGGGTTTAAAACTTGACATTTAAGAGTCTTTTTATTTGATGGAAGCTTTCATGTAGTGGAAAAATTGAAATTGATAGGTAGCAACTGAATGATTCTGCATTATTTTGGTTAACTTTTAAACGTACAGTATTTAAACAATATTAGGCCGTGGGACGTACAGCAATAAGTGGCTTAGTTTTTAAGTTTCATGCAACAGAAAAGGGGACCACTCAAATTGAGCAATTTGATTGAATATGCATCTCTAATCACAAATTCCTTTGTCATATCTGGAAGTTGCACACTTTTGTGGAAAAAGAGGGAAGTTAAGGTTAATTTCTCATGGTTTCAAACCTGTATAGCAGTTCCGCTATAAATTTACTGTGAATGGTAAAGAACACAGACTTGAGGTTTTTATGTAAGCCCAGCTGAAAATCATTCGTTTGTAGCTTGATCTAACTAAGTGGTCCTCATCGAAGGTATTATTTTTTTGAAAACTAATGGTGGGGTTCATGTTGCAGTGACTGATGAGGGGAAACGGGGGAGGGGGGAGGTGTAGGTAAAACAGCATTCCATCTACAAATTTTTAAAGAAAATTATAGTTTGTGGGAGGGTGTCCCAGGGGCCTGGTGTCCTAGGGGCCTGGTGTCCTAGTGGTCTGGTGTCCTAGTGGTCTGGTGTCCTAGAGGTCTGGTGTCCTAGTGGTCTGGTGTCCTTGTGGTCTGGTGTCCTAGTGGTCTGGTGTCCTAGTGGTCTGGTGTCCTAGGGGTCTGGTGTGCTAGTGGTCTGGTGTGCTAGTGGTCTGGTGTGCTAGTGGTCTGGTGTCCTAGTGGTCTGGTGTCCTAGTGGTCTGGTGTCCTAGTGGTCTGGTGTCCTAGTGGTCTGGTGTCCTAGTGGTCTGGTGTCCTAGTGGTCTGGTGTCCTAGTGGTCTGGTGTCCTAGTGGTTTGGTGTCCTAGTGGTCTGGTGTCCCAGTGGTCTGGTGTCCCAGTGGTCTGGTGTCCTAGTGGCTGGTCCGGTTTCCTAGTGGCCCGGTGTCCCAGGGGTTCTGGTGTCCTATGGGCTCTAGTATCCTAAGGCCTCCAGTGTCCCAGGGTCTCCAGTGTCCTAGGGCCTCCAGTGTCCTTAGGATGGGGCCTCAGTGTCCTTAGGATGGGGCCTCAGTGTCCTAGGGCTGATATCCTAAGGCCGATATCCTGTTAATGTTCGTTTAAGAAATAGGCCCCCAAAAACCTGACAACTTCTTTCCTTTTCAGAATTGTTAACGTATGGTAGGTCCTTTAGAAAAATCCTGGATCTGTGTAATCAACTGCTTAGCAGAAGGGACTACATGTGTACAACGATCCTCGGGCTCCAGCGTCCTAGAGGCCCAGCATCATAGGGGCACAGTTGTTAGGGGCCAGCGTCCGAGGGGCCTAGGTCGTAAGGGGCCCGTAAAATTGAAGAGAAGAAGTTTTTGTTGAAGAAATAAGCAGTGGTGAATCTTTCCTTCGGTGGCCAAAGAGCTGAAGACTTCTTTGTTTGCTTTTCAACATTGTTCAAACATTCTGGATCTTTCAGTGCTTTGAACAGCAGTGTCATCAACTAGGTTATCGCTTATCAAAATGGGCCCATTTTTGTATAGATCCCCCTGGTCCTTATTGACTCTCTGGGACCCTGTTCCAAGATGAAGAATGATATTCAATACTGAGGATATAACTAGGTATTGGGCTTAAGAATGGAAATTCCTGACCTATACTAACAAAGCAAAAGTGCATGCTAATATGCACAGAAATGCTGTAGTACAACTCGGAAACAATATAAATGGTGTTCTCTAGAGAAATGTTATATTATCTCTCAAGACTCACTGGTCCCGGCCTATTTCTTACACGAACATTACCAGGACTTCGACTCTAAGACTCCGAGGCCCAACCACTAGGATACCGGAGCTAGTCGGAGCCCTAGAACACTGTAGCCCCTAGGACACTAGAGTTCCTAGGATACAGGGCCCCAAGGACACTGATGTCTTTTTTATAGGACACCAGAGCCTAGGACACCGGGCCCCTTGGACACCGAAGCCCCAGAACACCGGAGCCTTTAGGACACCAGAGTCCCTAGGATACAGTGCCCCTAGGATACAGTGCCCCATGGACACTGAGGCCCCTTCCGTAGGACAACAGAGCCTTAAGACACTGGGCCCCTAGGACACTGACACCCCACCTAGTGGGTCATACTTCACAGGGGGGGGGGGGGAGAGAAAGGCATTTTAGCACCACCTCTACATGCTTGCTCATAAGAGTAAAATGATGGACATATGGGCCTAAATTGGCATGCACCAGGGGTGTAGGAAGCGGAGGTTGAGGAAAACATGCCTCCCCCCTCTCCTGATTGGAAAGTGAAATTGGGGAATCATTAATACACAATGAAACAATTGGTCAAATTGAAGGGAAATTATTGGTAAATTTGATAAACTTGGTTTGTCAGCATTTCCCTGAAGTTAAAGAAAATTCCCTTATATGAATAAAATTTCCTCAATATTGAAGAAAATGTCTCGAAAATGAAGAAAATTTCCTAATTAGCAGCAAGTTTTATGGAAAGCAGTGCAATTTTTCCACTTGCCACAAGGAACCCCCCTCCCCCGAGAGGTGGCCCTTACCCTAGTATGCCCCTGGCATGTAGTTTAGATGGCAGGGCATTAACTGTATCATGTTAATTTGAAACCCAACAGAACATTTATGGGACATATACCATAGGCTATGTTTATTGATATAACTTACTGACCATATCATGTACTGAGTATGCTATGTGGCCATTGGCGGGAATGCTTGCAAAAGGTTCAGGGTCGAAATCCCATGTAGGGGCCCAAGGAGCAAAGCCCTTAGAAACTCTGCGTTTCTCGTAATTTGGGTATCAAAAGAATTGCTTAAAATCAGTTCAAATATACACTAAAATCAATTAAGAGAAATCAGACCTCTAGCTTTGCTGTTTCACAGAGGTGGCCTGCCCTGCCCCCTAGGGTCTTCCCCTATGAGAAAAAAATGATTTATTTTTATTTTTTAGATTTAATTCTTTTTTAAACTTAATAATCTTAATTAACCTCATAAATGAAATACCTTACATGGGTACAGACCACAGAATGATAGCATAGTAAGCAATTGTCCTGTTTGGCTCATGAATGGTCCTTTAATCAGTCAAAATTACTTCTGAGGTATGATTATACACTGTACAGTAGGTAAAATCCCAGAGCTTCTTTTCCATGGGATTGAGCCTTATAAGGGGGACCCTTGACTCGAAAAAATGCACAACAAAAACTGTCACCCGAAAAAACGCAGTGCTTCGCGCATGCATTAATGTACTCCTCAACAAGTCTAGCACCCTGTCTTTTTTTAAATCAAGCTAGGGGTCTGGATATGATAAGATAATCTGATTGGGTCCGGTGCAACATGAAGATTTCTTTGCACAGAGGTTGCTCCCACCACACCCCTTCTTTGTTTGAAATTTCTGGCTGTCATCCTGCACATATTTGCTTTTTTCCAGCTCATCCAGCTCAATTATGCCCAATCCTCTACAAATTTTCAATCTTGCTACCCGCAAGAACCTCGATTTTTTGGCGGGTATGACTTTAAGACTCTGCTAGTAGCAATTAAGAGACCCACTACAGATAGTTCAGTGATTTTACGCATCAGTAATTACAATCCCAATTATCTATATGCACACAATGGAACTTATTGTGAAGAGCCAGGTAATGTGGATTTGGTTACTGCAGGGCCAACTTCATGCATGTAATGTGGGGCTGAGGAATCATTTGGATTTTTAAAGGATGTTTTCATTAGTAAGTTATAAACACTCTGGTGAGTTTGGATGCATTGGACTGAATTTTATAGCCAGAGTTATTCACGAGAGTATATTTGCCTCCCAGACATGTTTGCCTCCCAGACAGAATCATGGTCTTTTGTGGAATTAGCAAATATATTTCAAAGAGAAGTTATTGATCAACATTAAATTGACCCCTGAAAAAATACCCGTCATCCGCCTCAGCCACACCTTTCTCACCCACTTTTACCTACTTTCCGTCTCCCCTGCTCCTCTCTGCCCTACATCAGACACTGCAACATGAAGCCCCAAGATAAGTTTTTTTAAAATAATAATACCTTCGATATAATGAGTACCAGTTACATCAAGCTACAAACGAATGATTTTCAGCTGGGCTTACATAAAAACCTCAAGCTTGTATTCTTTTCCATTCAGAGTAAATTTGTAGTGGAACTGGTATATAGATTTAAAGCCATGAAAAATTAACCTGAATTTCACTCTTTTTTTTCTTCAAAATAGTGTGCAGCTGCTGCACGTGGGGACAAAGGAATTTAAGATTAGGGATGCATATTCAATCAATTTCTGTTTAATTTGAGTGGTGTCTTTTTGTTTCCTATGCGATAGCATGGATCAGAAACCTATGCGGTCATTATGGCGTGTGTGTGCGATGGCCAGCTCGTAAATGCAATATCTCAAGAATTAATGTAATATGGCACACAGATAGCCCATGGTCTATAGATATGCCCTCTTGTTTTTGATGGTGATGTCATGCATATTAATGAGTGGGCAAGCGCTTCATGTAAAAAATTGGAAATGCTCATATTTTAACAATCGTATGTCTGTTTTGTTTTATACTTGGTACAAGTATGATGTCAGTTGCTGTGTACATTTTCATTGTATAAAGATGTTGAATTTTATTAATATGCATAGTGGGGCAGGACTTAATATGATTTTGCTGAAAAAAGTTTGTAAACACGGTATCTGGAGAATGGTACACTGGATTCATGTCATATTTGGCATTCAGATAGCCCATGGACCGTAGATGTGCCATATTGTTTTTGATGGTGATGTCATGCATATTAATAAGTTGGCGGGGCTTAATGTACAAATCTGGAAATGCTCAAATTTTAACAATCGCATGTCTGTTTTGTTTCAAATTTGGTACAATTATGGTGTTAGTTGGTGTACATGTTCATTGTAAAGATTGTTAAATTTTATTAACCCATACTCTACCAGCCTTTTTTTGAAAACGCGCTTGGGAGGCAGAGTTAAAGATGGGGCACCAAAAATGGTGATAATATTGCCGTGTGGTAGAGTAAGGGTTAAGCACAGGCTGATTATTGAAGGGTTGTCTGTCTTCCGAGCAGCAGAGTCGGTAGCAGGCTTCCCAACTACTCTTCCATCTTTTCAACCGAAGCAAAGGCCATCCTCCTTGGCCTGAACTTGATTGAGTACTCTTTGCTCAGCCACTTTGCCATCTTCTCCAACTCCAAGGCTGTCCTTAATTTTTTACTCAATCTTATATGGGATAATCCTACATCCCACCTTCTCCGGAAACTCCTTTCGCCCACCCTCTACAGGAAAAGTATTCTTTTCTTCTGGATATCCAGCCATGTTGGCATCCCTGGCAATGACAGGGCTGATGCAGCAGCTAAGCTTGCCCTCAACCTCCCCCTACCCCATTTCCCAAAACCCTTTCTGACAAACCCTTTCAAACCGCTTATCGCTTCCCTTGTTCACGACCGCTGGCAAACCTCATTGCTAGCGGGGTCACGAACCCAGCCATGTTGGCATTCCTAGCAATGACAGGGCTGATGCAGCCGCTAAGCTTATTCTCAACCTTCTCTCTACGCCATTTCCCAAAACCCTTTCTGACATCGAACCGCTTATCGCTTCCCTTGTTAGTGACTGCTGGCAAACCTCATGGGACTCCCAAATTGATAACAAACTCCACGTCATCCAGCCCACCATTCCGATCAAACCCACCATCCACAATCTCTCCCGTGTTGACAATGTTCACATTACTCGTCTTAAAATAGGTCACACCCACCTCACTCACTCCCACCTCCTTATTGGCTCCCCCAACCCCTCTGCAACAATTGCCATTGCACCCTCACAGTCCATCACGTTCTCCTTGCTTGCCCCCTGTACAACCTTCCCAGAGCTTCCCTTGCTCCCCACAACTCAATAGCCGAGCTCTTCCAGAAAAATCCTACGGATAAAATGATCTCCTTCCTTCATCATGCTTCCCCATACAACCATATTTAGTCCTTCTCTCTACTTTTTTTTTCTTTCACTTATGCACCTCCTCTCTTAATCCCAGCTTTCTGGCATTTAGTTCTTGTGTTTCTCTCAATCTCCCCCTGTTTTCTTTCCTTCCTACCTCTAGAATGATCTAACCTCTCAGGCAGAATTTGACCCTCGCTGTCATGGTGCTGTTAAGCCCTCATCAAACAAACAAACAAACAAGATGAAGAAAGTTTGAGGGAAGATAATTGATAAAGAAAAAAAAGTTAGAGATATTTTCTATAAAATACATTAACAATTGTTAAGATTGTGAGGATAAGGGCGCCAACCTTCCATAGTAGACTTACTACACCAGTCGTTTCTACAAAGATAAGACAGCTTTTAACTTGAATATCCCCTTAACGGTATAAGATTTTTGAACGGCTTCTGCACCATTTTGTTTCTTTTAAACTCTTCTTTCATATAAGATAAACTTGCTTAACCGATGAACTAATCGTTTAAAAATAGTCTTAGGCCTATAGTTATTTTGAGGGGCCCAGGGGTACCCCAATACCCCCACCCCTAGGGGTGTGTTTGTGGCTCCATATCTCTTAGTAGAAATTGTACTCATTTCCTAATTGTATGCGTCTTTGCTTCAAGAGTCTCAGATTTATGATTATGAACCCAGGAAATGTGTTTAGATATAAAGAGAGTGTACGTACTGTATCTCGATTGAATATTTTGTTGGTGAAAAGCAAAATTAATTGGCAAATTCTTCACAGCCCTTCAAATTTAGTGCCTTAAAAGGTTTTGGAGGACCCGCAATTGACATGGGAGGGTAGATGGATGTGCTTGTTTCCCTGTATTTAAATTTTTGTTTATTTCCTCTGCCATCAAAGTTGGACAGAGCTTATGTTTTCGCCTCCGTTTGTCTGTCTGTCATCAAGATATCTTAAGAACTGATGACTGGATTTGGATTGAACTTGGTGTGTGGTTTTGTTACTGCTTAAGGAAGAAGTGATTAAGATAACGATTTCTGAGGTAGATTATAGTGGGGATGTGAATCGATTGAACTCTAAAACTGTTCTAGGCCTGTTGGAATTGCAACAGGGGTTGAGGTATGTGCTCTACAGAGTGGCGATATTCTAGTCTTTGTCATGGATTTGATGGAAATCTCTCAAGTGGTTGTCAAGAGGTAGTTTATACTATTGTAGAAGTGACTTTGACCCATAGATGCAACTTCTGTTGCCTACTTAAAGGTGTATGTACAGGGACCTGATATGTGTTAGTGTTATATGTGATGTTGTTACCATCACTTTGAAGTATGAATCCATTGTAAGTTAATACATCTTCCACTTTCTTGAAAGAAAACAAAATTGAGCTCTAGTATGTTTGAGCTCTTGAAGAACTGATGAGAATGAGGTACAGCCGCCATGTGCTACAGTGGCTTACACTCATTAGATGAGTATTAGACAGGCTTGTTTTTTTAACCTAAAGGTCACAAAGCTTGTGCAAGTTTGTGAGTTTGCTTTAAAATTATAAGTACTTAAAGGTGGGGCTGTGAACTTTTAGTAATTAATCGTTAAACGCTTGCAACATTTGTGATTAAATGTTACAAATTTCATTAATCATTCAGTCCTACTTAAATGTTCTAATTGTGAGTTTGCTCACATTGTTGGTGAATAATTTTTGTATAAATAAAAAATTAAAAAATTATATTTGACAACTTACACAGTGGCTTACAACTCATTAGATGAGCATCAGATGAGCTTGTTTTTGAACCTCAAGGTCATAAAGCTTACACAAGTTTGTGAGCTTATTTTTAAATTCCAAGTACTAATTAAAAGGCAGGGCTGTGAGCTTTTAGCGATTAATCGTAAAACGCTCGCAATATTTTGCGATTAAATGTTTACAAATTTCATTAATCATTCAGTCCTACTAAAAGGTTCCAATTGTGAGTTTGCGCACATTGTTGGTGAATAATATTTGTAAAAAAATATATATATATATATTTTTGACAACTTACTGCTTTTGGAAACATGGTGGGACATAATAAATATCTCGCTACAGTTGTATACCAGCTACTGTTGTATACTCTACGAAGTACTATGAGTCAGGATTCAATTTTGCACTCAGTTGACCATTAGTCAAGAGGTCAATGTCCGAATGGTAAAAAGCTTCTTAGATCATATCACAAACTCTCTTTTTTATTTTTTTATAAAAAAGAGCAGGTCGTAAGTAGTCAGACTTCTAAAGTACGTGTCATTTCAGCTGACCACTCTTGGTCAAATCAATAAATAGAATTGAAAGAAAAAAGAAGTATCTTGTTATTGGTCATTCAATATGGAATTGAAAGAAAAGACAAGTTTTTATGCATTTTTCCCCCATTCTGTCTTATTATTATCATTAATATCTGGAAACCTGTCAGATAACTTTCACATCAGAGCAAAAATGTGAGCAAAAACATGCAGTATATTTTTAGGGCCTGGGGTCAAGCATGTCGATCTATATATATATATATATATATATATATATATATATATATATATATATATATATATATATATATATATATATATATATATATATATATATATATATATATATATATATATATATATATATATATATATATATATATATATATATATATATATATATATATATATATATATATATATATATATATATATATATATATATATATATATATATATATATATATATATATATATATATATATATATATATATATATATATATATATATATATATATATATATATATATATATATATATATATATATATATATATATATATATATATATATATATATATATATATATATATATATATATATATATATATATATATATATATATATATATATATAATTATATAAAAGAGGAACCTAAAAGGAAACAAAATGAATAAAAGTACATTAATCCTGAAATAGTATTGCGCAGCAGAGTTAATGCAAGTTTCAAAGTTCTGCCAGGTGACATCACAGCCTCTCATTCCTCAAAAGACTTTGTGTACTCCAATGAAATTTTTTGCCTTAAATGAGTGGGTAGGTCCACAGAGTAGTAAGGCAGAAGCTAGTTTAACAAGTATTATCAAGCGTGACATAAATTTGTAGATACAAAATCAATCAATTAATGAAAGTTCAAGCACTTTTCATTAAGATCAATTGAGTGTATATAGAAGACGTTATGCAATTTTCCAACAACTTTGTGACAGTTTTAAATCTTTAAATCCTGAACGGAACAAGTCATAGCAGCTCGGTTTGTGTGTTTTGTCTCTATCATGAAAGATCGACATGTTTGACCATTAAACTAATGGTTTAAGAAAGATGACTTTTATCCCCAATTTCCATGGCACAAACGGATGAGAGCCCATGACCCTCCCTGGCCGGGACGCCAGTCCATCGCGTAGTAACTCCCCGGCCGTGCTGGTACTCATTTTACAGCTGAGTGAACTGGAGAAAGTAGAGGAAAGTGTTTTGCTCAAAGATACAATGCAGCACTGGCGACGGGAATTGAAGCCAGTACTTTTTGCATACGAGCATGACTCCTTAACCACTGAGCCACTGCATGACTGGAGGTATATCAGTAATATAAACTTTCATTTCTGGATGGTAAATGTCCAAACAATGTCAAATTTTCTTGGACGCTGGCTGGATTTCATTAAAGGATTAGTTCAGTGGTCAATCAAGTTTATCTTATATGAAAGAGGACTTTAAAAGAAACAAAATGGTGAAGAAAGTGTTCAAAAATCTTATTCCGTTAAGGAGATATTCAAGTTTTAAAGCTCTATCTTGGCTTTGTAAAAATGACTGGTGTAGTAAGTCTACTATGGAAAGTTGGTGTCTTCATCCTCACATTCTTAACAATTGTTAATGTATTTTAAAGAAAGTTCATGTAAAAAAAATTAGTATTTGAATTATTTTTTCTTGAACTTTCTTCAGGTGGTATATTATAAATACCATTACTAGTTTTAGTTTTACATCTTTTTGGACATATCCCATGGTTTTTACGTCACAAAATCACAGGACAAAATATGATGGAATACATAAAAACTTTGAAAAATCTGAGGCTATGACATCACAACTAGTCTGATTTCAGTCGTTTCTACACAAATGATATATTGATAACTGGAATATCTCTTTAATGGAATAAGATTTTTGATGCTTACTTCACTATTTTGTTATTTTTGAAGGACCACTGAACTAATCTTTTAACTGTTGATTCGGTTTAAAGCATTTAATCCAAATTTAACTGCAATTTTCCTGAAATCTTTAATTAAATGGCTTTAAATGCTTTGTCGTTTTCAATTCTTTCAATTGATTTCCACACAAGATTTGGGTGATTGTAAATGTTATTTTTCATTCAATTCTTGTTTAATAATTGCCAACACACTGGCTATTATGCTTCTAACCTTTTTTGTGTCTCATGCTTTTTGTGCCATATTCCACTGCCTATTTTGCCCAATGGCATTGCATGGATCAATTTAGCCCCTCCCCCATTCTGCATGTTTAGTGGTAGTAAAGGAGACGTGAATATTTTGACTCCCATCATAGAACAAGATAAATGGGCACCTTTACTTCCTTTATTATCCCATTTGCCAAGTTTAGAACTGCTACCCAGGGTTGAAAAAATACAAAAAAAAAATCACTAGCCAAACTTGGCAAGGCTTAAATAAGTGTGGCAAGTACCACAGTATATTATAATATCTTTACTTGTCACAATTTGTTTTTGCTCCCCTGTATGGGGAGTAAAGTGAGTGGTTTTTCCAACCCTGGTTCTACCTCTTCATATCATTTTTAAAAGAATAGTGTTCAGTCTTTTTAGAAATAGATGCATCACTAAGAACTGCATACATGCATCAAGGTCAGGATGTAACATACTTAAATTGTTTACCCAAGTAACAAAAACTGACTTTCCATAAACTTGACCTGTAAAAGCGGAACTTCTGGAAGTTCCACAAGTTTTTCTGAGTGTTCCATGGAAGGAATGTCTGAAGCAAACAAAACTGAACAACTCAAAAATTTCTGTCTCATCTGTGAGAGCCTTAAGTATGCTGACAAAGATCTAATTGTTGGTTGCTTACTCCAAAAGTATCACTTTAAATTGGTAATTGCTATCAAAAATATCTTCTTTTGTGAAGACATATTTCAAGTGTGGCAGACACAAATGATGATTCAATTTTGGTCTTAAATTGATTTCCTTTTAATATTACCATGTATTGTAATAGTAATAGTAATTATTTTATATAGCACTCTTTCTATACAAGTATATTCAAGAGTGCTTTACAAACATTGGAGCTTTTAAATAGGCGCATCATCTATCCATTTGCTCAAGAGAGTAAATGAACACCGCGTTTTCACGCTTCTCTTCTCTAAAAGTGTTTAGAGAACCAGGTAGGGTGTGACTGTCCTACCATTGGGACTTATGGCTTAACGTCCCCTCCAAAGGATGGCGAGTGCCATTCAACCATTGCCACTTCTCTCAACAGCTGAATGGGGGAGCAGGAGCTGCAAACGATGTACTTCCGCTTTGATGACTGGCGTATCTGTCTGCCTAGCTTTGGAAAAACGGGTTAGACCTGACCGGGGCTTGAACCCGGTACCTCCAGCATCTCAGTCGTGCGCTCTACCAACTGAGCTATTGGGGCTTGAACCCGGTACCTCCAGCATCTCAGTCGTGCGCTCTACCAACTGAGCTACCTGTCATTAATGTGTCTTCAAAGCGTGAAGACGTAACTACCTCCGCCAACAAAGTTGGACGGAGATTATGTTTTTGCCTCTGTTCGTCTGTTTGTTTGTCATCAAGATATCTCAAAAACTGATGATTGGATTTGGTGTGTGGTTTTGTTACTGCTTAAAGAAGAAGTGATTAGAATTTGGGACATATTGGACAGGGTAAGGGTGCAAATAGAGGGGTTGGGACATTTTAAGGTGAGTTTGTCTGTCATTAGGATATCTCAAGAACTGAAGATTTGATTTTGATTAAATTTGATGTGTGGTTTTATTATTGCTAATGGAACAAGTGATTTAAATTTGGAGTATTGGTACAAGGGAAGGACATAAATTAAGAGGAGGGGGTATTTAGGGTAAGGTCTCTCAAGAGAGTTGAAACTTTCCAATGGAATGTGGTGAACAATGAATTCATACCATGAACAGAAATCCTACAATCAATTTTCTGGACTTAAAGATAAATAAATCAAGTGGTCTCTGGAATCAAAGAAAATTACATTTGGTTTCTGCCATGAATGGAAAATGATGGAATGTGAATCTTGAATGAAAGGGATTCGCCTGAATAAAACTGAAAACTATGCTGTGGCCTTTAGAAGAAATCCAGTCGTAAGATAAAACTTCAAGTGTTCAGATTGCAAATGTTCATTACAGATCAAAACTTGGGCATGAATTTTGGTGGCCTAGGATTTCTGAGGTAGAATATATTGAGTATGGGGATCAAATGAATTCTATACAATTATGCCAGGCATGTTGGAATTGCAACGCTGGTGGAGGTATGCGGTCTAGAGAGTGCTAATATTCTAGTTCAACATGGTTTGAGTGATATTTTTTAGGTTTCATTATTAGAAAGTCAAGCTTATTTTCAAAAGAGAGCATGTAACATACTTTTATTGCAATATGAAGTTAGTTTGTTTTATGATATAAACATCCTTACATCAGTCTTGGCACAGAAAACCTAGAAATTTAGGACCGGATTTGCAAGTCCTTCAGTAAAATAACCTTAAAACCTCTTAAAAAAGACATAAAGTCTGACATTATCCTTATTTCATTTGATAGAATTAAAAGTGACAATTTTTTGTGACCAAGTTTCATACCCCCTTAAGCAATCTAACACAATTTTTACAATTATTAAAAACTGTAATGCTACTACTAAATAGTACTATGGGAGTCACCATTTTCATATGAAAAATGCAGAATATGATGTCATCAGCTTAGCAGGATGTTGGAATGCTTTGTATTTCTTTATAATCTACCTCAAGATTTCTAGGTTATGACAAACAAATTTTCTTATGTACAGGTCAAGGAATTTTTTGTGTACACATGAAATTAACAAAACATTCTGTTGAAACTTTGTGTCACATCATTTTGGAATAAAAACTTTTAATCACATTTATAAAGAAATACATTTAATTCCTTATGTCCCTATAAGGGTGTTTTCAGCTGACGTCATGAGGTCACACATGACTTTGTTTACATCGCCATTTTGTAGTTCAAAACACTGTCGTCTGCTGTCAGGCTGTACACGTAATTAGACTTATATACATTTGCATGTTGTTAAATGAGATTATTTTGTGTAAGATAATTATGCTGGAATCTCGCTGTGCCGTTGGTTGCACTAATAGATGTGTGCCGGGGAAGAAAAAGACATTTTCTCGATTTCCATCTGATCCTGATTGACGTTCGATGTGGATTTCTGCTGTACGATGCGATGGCTTTCAACCTACGGCTCATGATTTGCAGCAAGCACTTGTATTCTTTGTCTGAGTATAACGAACAGTAAGCTGGTGTTAAAGTTACTCTCTGTATACCTGGTGAGTATATAAAACTTAAGGAAACTATGAAGTAAAATCGAAAGCTAACAAAAAATTGCACTGAGTAAAGTTCGCTGAACTGGTTCTGGTAGGTTACCATGTAGTATGTTTGTTGTACGAGTGATGTGACAGCTGTGTAAAGATGCGTGAAAAGCAACGACGCCGCTGCCCTGCAAAATGGAATCCAGTTGAGTTAGAGTCATGTGATGAAATCCTTCTATTGGGGAAATTATGTCATCAAGCACAATATTTGAATACAGAATTGAACAAAATGGCAGCCTTCAAATGTGTAAACTTCAAACATGAATAACTTGAGATAAAAATAAGATTTTGACTCACTGTTTTTTGATAGTTGCTTAAAGGAATATTCCCATGGATTTTCATTTTTTCATTTATGATAAAAAAAAATTTAGAAACTAAAGTGGTGAGAAAAAATGTTAATATCTTATTCTGTTTAGAAGTACAAAATTTAAAAGTATTTTTTGAATTTGGACGATTGGCAACATCTGTGATGTCATAGAGACAATTTCAACAATTGTTTAACAATTATTTGGATTTTTTTATCATTGTAAATGTGATGTACACCAAGAAAACCCCCAAAATGTTTTCTTGTAAATTATATATTCCACCCTATCTCTTTAATGAATCAAAAATGCTGTTCGATAATGTAAAGCAAGTGTCATTAAATTTATAAGAACTACCATAAGAACTGTGCTGGAATTACATTGATGACATCACCAAGCTGAAGGACATATACTCTACGAGGTGTTTATTAAAACATTTTTCTACTCTTTAAATTGTTATAACTTCTAAACGGAATAAAATATTAACATAGTTTTTTCACCACTTTGTTTCTACAAATTTTCTCTATCATATATGGAAAAAATGCAAATCCATGGGAATATTCCTTTAAGAATTGTATCCTCTAAAATAATGATTGTATCAGACTTTATTTAGGTCTATAAATATGCTATTTAATCCATATTTCTATTTCGTGCAAAATGCTTCGACTTTATTAACACACTTTTGTGTAACCATCATGTTTGTTATTCTTTGCTCCAATTTTATATTTAGTTTTCTTTACAATACTTTTTGAATTCTTAGAAAGGTTCTAGAATATGATAAACGTACCGTATCATTGGACAATAAATTTCTTGCAAAAAGCTTTTTTCTTCATGTTTATGTGACGGGTTGTCATTTCAAGGTGTTGATATAAGCTCACACCACTGCTGTTCAGTGAATGATGCAGCTTGTGTGTATCAAATTCATTGGCTGAAGGAAAGTGACCATAGCCGGGGACAGGATTTAGTGACCGAAGCTGTCATTGAGCCATTAAGTTGGTCGTATAATTTATTTTTATTTTCTCTTTGATGCATTCAGGTGGAGCACATTTCATTGCAATCTCCAATGTTTTTGCTAACACACAAAGTTAATGAACACGGTCTGTTTATTGTTGTTGATCTGACCATATCACAAAAGTTATTGGACGAAATCTTCTTGCCCGATAACAAAAATAGAAACAGATGATATAATCATTGTTATATTTTTAATTATTTCATATTAGGTGAAGAGGAAAAAATATAAACATTGATGTGTTCTAAAGTATTCGATAATCTGTTAAAACAAAAATCAAATTGAATTTAGTTAAGTTCTTTGTCAGAATAAAGATTCATTAACAGTGCAATATGCTGGAAGTTTTATTTCTCTGCTGGAAACTCTTGTTACAGGCATATGTGATGGCGCTATAAACATATTCGTTAATGTTGTACAGGGGAAATATAAGTTGTGCCAAAGCGAACTTGTTATCGATGATATTTGGCTAATTAATGCACTTGATTTTTACAGCAGTCATTTCTAAAAAATTGAGAGAGAACTTTAAGCTTGGAATATCTCCTAAACAGGATGACATATTAAAGTGGTTTATTTGTTTTTCACCTCTCTAATTTAAGATAAAGAGGAACTTACTTTATCACCGAACTAATCCTGTAAGGTTAATTTGGTTTAAACTGGTTTTTTGTGTTTTTTTACCAATTGAACAAGGACTTGCAATGAAAAAATGTTCAAAAAGTATTTTATTACCCTTAGAATATAGGGAGTTGAATGACATGCTCCTCAGTTAGAATGACCTTAATCTAGAGGTCATATTTATATAACACTTCCTGTTCCCAAATGCAATATCAAGAAAAGTCATCTAAATTGAGACCAGTGTTCCATAAAAAGTTTTTTTAAAAACATTACAACTGGTTGAAAGCACACACTACTAGGTCAATTACAGGAGCTAGAAAATTGATGTCAGACTACTCAAACAAGAAAATCGATATTACTTGGGAAAGGAGACTGGAAAACACAGGAAATGGCAATTTCTGAAGGGGTTTCTTTTCCAGGTTATGAAAGCCATTAATTTGGTCAGTTGCATTATTTTTTTTTTATATGATAGAAATAATAATTATACTCTTAGACTTATATAGCACATTTTGCTATGGCCTCAAAGCACTGAACCTTTTGTGCAAATGTCTCACAAACTGAAACTGTTCTGAAGTTCCCAGGGACTATTTTTTCTCAACTGCCCAGCTATCATGGCGCAGCGGTCATTAAACCGATCAGGTGTTATTACCATGCTCTGATCCCTTAAATAAATGCTGATCACTAATCCAAGAGGGCAGCATATAAACTATTGGCAATTTCTCAAACCTCACAGTATTATCAAAAGAGTCAAGGTAGCAGGTAGTCGGGAAGTAGTTGGAAGGGGGAGGGGTCCAATCCTGGGTTCCAAGTGTGTTTCTTCTGACGTCATGAGGTCACATGACTTTGTTTACGTCACCATTTTGTAGGGCGAGAACACTTGTTGTCTGATGTACACTTAATTAGACTTACATACGCATACATTTGCATGTTGTTATATAAAATTATTCTTATAAGATAGTTATGCCGGAATCTTGCTGTGCCCTAAGTTACACTAATAGACGTGTGCTGGGGAATACAAGATGTTTTCTCGATTTTCATCTAATCCTGATCGACGTTCGAAGTGGGTTTCTGCATGCTGTACGACGTGATGACTTTCAACCAGGAAAGTCAAATTCAAATGATGCCGAATTTGATGTTCGGCACAAGTACTGCATTATGTCCTTGTAAAAGACACTTTATTTCTGCTTCCTCAAGTCTAATGAGCTGTAAAGTGAGTACCAACCAGCATTGCTGGGGAGTGAGAGGGGGAGGGTGTGGGGAGGGTACACCTGCCATCGACTTGCCACTAGCGTCCCATCCAGGTAAAGTCATTGACTTTTTTGTTACAGCCAGGAAATAAGGTATAAGGGTGTTTCAGCTGATGCCATGAGGTCACATGACGTTGTTTACATCACCATTTTGTAGGGAGAGAACACTTGTTGTCTGATGTACGCTTAAGCAGAGTTACATACGTCTGCATGTTGTGTAATATAAAATTATTTTTATAAGATAATTATGCCGGAATCTTGCTGTGCCATAGGTTGCACTAATAGATGTGTGCTGTGAAATAAAAAGACATTTTCTCGATTTTCATCTAATCCTGATCGACATTCAAAGTGGATTTCTGCCTGCTGTACGACGCAATGACTTTTAACCTACGGTTCACACTAGGATTTGCAGCGAGCACTTTATCAGGTATGTAGGCTTTGTCTGAGTATAACGAACAATCAGCTGGCGTCCACGTAAAAGTTATCATTTGTATACCTGGCGAATAATATAAAACTTGTAAAATCGAAAGCGAAGAAAAAAACTGCAGATAGTAAAATTCGCTGAACTGGTAGGTAAGTTAGCATACAGTATGTTTGATGTACATGTGATGCATGAAACGCTATGATGCTTCCCCTGGAAAATGGCTGCCAGTTATGTTGGGAGTCATGTGATGAAATCCCTCTATAAGTGCGGTACTAGTCTTATGGATCTCAAGGCTGAGAAGGATTTAATGCACTTGTCAATTGTGTGACCCACCCCCACACCCCTGGACAAGGTAAGTCATTGCACCAAGGTGGGTGGACAAAACGTACATTGATGCACCCCTCAGTCACATAGGTGAATGACAATTTGTTGTGAGATAACTTACCCCAATTCATCCACCCCTGTACAAAGTCAATGGGTCTGAAGTAAATTGACCCACCCAAGAGTCACTGGTGACTGACAATTTCATACATGTGAGTTAATATTTCATATGTCAATGACTCACCTTTGACTGACATTGCTAGGGGTAGTAGGGTGAGTCCTACTACTGACAAGTGCATAACTGGATGTACCCATAAAGTTTTTCCTCGGCCTACTGGATATAAAAATAAAAAAAATAGCAGTTTATTTTTAATTTTTGTGTGTGTATACATTCACTGAAAATCCTTTCTTCACTGGTGTGGATAGTCTACTGTAGAAGGTTGGTGCTCTCATCTTGACTCTACTAATGTCATCGTAACTTAGTATGTTAATCTATTATTGTCCTCCTTTCTCTGATATAGAACACATTCCAGTTCCAAGGACATTTCTGCATGGTGTATGAGCTTCTGAATCCCAAGCCCCTGCATCACTACTTCAGGGAAATTCCAGACAAACAGGAGGTAAGATCTGTTTGTTGTTTTCCAGGTTCCTCACTTAAAAGATTCGTGTGTGTCAGGGTATAGCTTTGAATTAACATGTGTTAATGCGTCTTCTGTATCATGCCTCTATAGACTTGTAGGTGAATGTGACTGCATGACACATGGGGGTGCGGGGAAGGGGGTAGCATGCGCAATCAAGAACAGTTTTGCTGTTTTACAGAAACTATGGGAAGGGAGGCATTCTCATACTTGTTCCTGACAACAGGAGGTGTGTTTGTGTGAGGGGGTGGGGGAAGGGTTGCATTTAAAATGCAAGTGGGAGATCTTTCAAAATCTCTTAAACAGAATATAATATCAACCTGATTTTTGTACCAAATTAGCGCTAAAAGTATGCTCTTTCAAATAAAATTTTACAATAAACCACGGTAATACTCCTTTAAAGCTGAAAAGAGAAAATTCTGAAATTGTAAGCTTGTTCATTATATATTAAACAGTCATTTTTACTCAAATGATAATTAACAAAATATTTATGAAAATTATCAGAGAAAGATTACAAGCATTAAGAAAATTCTGATGAAGAGAAGTTTTTATCTGATCGCACTAATTTAATTGTCCACTCATGGATTAATCTTGTAGCGGTCGAAGCCTCTCTCTTCCCAGGCACCTGTATACACCACTCATGCCGTTTGTAATATTCAAGTGCTCTTTTTGCTTATGGTCTGAGCCATGAGTATGCATTTAAAAGACCCTCAGGTACCTGTTTGAACATCCGAGAGAAGCAGCTTTGAATAATTTAAATTTATTCATTTGTTCATTTTTACTTTGGAATTCGCTTCTGCATTTTTCTTGCATGTGTGTTCAAGAGAGGAAGTGGAAAAGCACGTCTCTCACATTTTAAGTAGCCCCTTTCGTCGTCCCTCTTCTGTACATGTTTGCTGAATGGTTGTTATGTAAAGTGTCTGTGGCTCCGAGCATCAGTCGTAGGATATGCATATGCCAGGGATGTCCTTGAAATCGCATCTGTTTGCATTTACCGTTGTGGGTCATTAACTTAAGTGTTTCATAATTTTTTGAAATACTCTCGGTAAAGAAAATAATTTGTTTTGCCTCGTGGGTAAAAGACAAAATGGCTTGGTGGAATTCTGTTTGTTTGATGGAAGGTTGTCTTGAACTAGTTTCAGGTCGGCTTTGACTCACTGAGAAAAATAAGTTTAGGGGGCAATATCAGTTTTAAATCTCTCGTAAATTAGTCAAAATAGGACTGGGACTGGATGGAAATCTTCTTTATCTTCCAGTCTTGTATTTTAGCACTCCATGGAAAACAGAGCATTGTGTTATGCAAATTTATGCAAATTTTTACATGGTAGAAGAAGTCTCATCTTGGGCTTTGTTTGTTCATGTCAAACACCTCTGTCGTTTAAAGATCTATTTAATATTTATCCTAATGATTTGAATATTCATGTGAAGGATGATCAATACAGGCACAGGCAAGATTACGGTTTTCAAATATTTAAAAGACCCCAGAATAAAATAACATTCTTCGGCAGAGTGCTCTTATCAGGTATATAGTTTTGTGGAAACGCTGGGTGTTTCTGGTGTACCTGTCACTCACTTATGTTAAAGGAACACTAGACCGAAAAATGAGGGTGTTTTTTTAAGGGCCCCCCAAATAAATTGTTTTAATATCTAGCACGCAACTGTATAGCAATTGTCTGGTTGGTATGAGTATTCACGTGACCTTTGACTATGGAGGCATTAAGTTTATCGATCTGTAATGGATAATATTTTGTGATATTTGTCAAAACGAGCACCCTTACTTTTCATTCTAGTGCTGTTTTACAAAACAGAGATTGACAAATTACAGGATAGTGTTCACGTTAAGATGCAGGATTCCCGCAAAAAAAACAAAAAAAAAAAAAACCCTTTACCCCTTCCCCCCCCCCCCACCCACTTAATTTTTTTTTATTATAAGGGGTAAATTCCCGCAAAGAAATACAGTACGATATTTTTTGCCCAACTACTTTATACTTAACAGTTGTAATGCTACAGCTTATGCCATGATGATAGTTGAGGCATAAATTTAATTATAAAACGGCTAAAATGTTGTAAAAAGAAATTAAAAACGTGTTTCTACACCCTACACTGGAAAATTTTGAAGTCAGTGGGCAAAAAGAACGAAAAATCAGGCCTCTCACTCTAAGTGTCCGATGTTCACGCTGTCGTTGGTGTTACGAAATATGCGATGAACGTGATGAAATACAACACGTAATAGTAACATGATCAGGTCGCCTGCTAGATCTAGCACATTGCTAAATTTAGTATATTGTATATGTGGTGTATGGCATACAATGATGGTGGGAATGATGGGACTTATAACACAATGTACTCCAGCTAAGTTGAACTTTACTAAATAATAATTATATCAGTTTCAAGCTTCTTTTTTCTTTTTTTCACTAATTACAAATAAAAAGACAACAAAAGGAAGACAATAAAGGAGGAATACCTCTGCTGCATCTAACTGACTAAAGAAGCGGTCTAGTTTATCTTTCCAGATTGGAGCTATTTTTAAAATGTAAATTCATTCTTATCGATCTACAATAAAAAGACACACAAGCAGTACTTAGCTTTAGTTTTGTGTATTTATTTAACTTTTTCTTTCTCTTTTACATAGTACATGTATTAACTATGAACCTGTCTTTGCCCATGATAGTTACTTTTCAGATTTCACCAAGAAACATTTAGAGTGAGAATTGCTTAACAATGATGTCAAAGAAAACTTTGTATGTTGGAAGATTTTAGCATTTCAAATTCCCCTTCTTTTTCAGCCCCCCTTCCCCAAAAAGAAAAAAAAAACTTTGTGTGAATACTGCTGCCAGGACCAAAAAAAATAAAATAATAATTAAGATAAGCAATTTCAAGAACAGATCCTCAATCAAGTATAGCTTCAGAATGTTGATATACGTTTTGGAAGAGTTCATAACTTATTTAATGTCTTTAATAAGTTTGTGAAAAATAGATTTACCACAGCCTTGACATTTTTTTCAAATATTTGTTTGTCTTTTTTATCAATTTTGCATAATAATGGCAAGATTATTTATTATGCACAGACATAAATTCTTATCGCACTAGTGCCAGCCAGGTGTTTGCATTAGAAAGAGAGTTGAATCGTACGTGAGAAACGTGATTTTGTGACATTAACCAACTTTCTGTAAACATAGCTTTCCATCGAAGGTGATTTATATTTTCTGCCAAAGCCAAAATGTGACAATTTATTTCTTGGATTTGAAAGTGTTGGGGTTATTGTGAATAGAAATACAATTGTGTAAGTCATTGAAGTCAGAGCCATATCAGGTTTCTTGTCCTTTGCTGAGTATTCTTCTTATTACATTTTAATTTTGCAAAATTAATTAATTTAAAAATGATAAAAGCAATGCAAAATGCATTTTCATAATTGATCCCTTCTTTGGGCTTCTCTTAGTTGATAGTTTCTGTCTCGCATCTAGTATCTATCACCCATCGTGGAAGTTCTGTTTCACAGAATTTCAGCTTTCTGTTGTACAGTCAGCTTGGGTGATATTTCGATATTGACCAATATCGATATTGACCTATATCGATATGGCTGATATTGAGTTTAAGGATCATATCAATATATCGATATGATGTTATTCAATGATACACACATCAGCATGCAGTACCAGTACATCAGTACAACACAACAAAACGGAAGGCACTGTAGACAGCAGCTGGATAAAATACTGGTACACACATCATGCAGTACATCAGTACAACCAGGAGGTGGCAGAGAACACAACGCAATGGAAGGCACCGTAGACAGCAGCTGGATAAAATACTGGTACACACATCATGCAGTACATCAGTACAACCAGGGAGGTGGCAGAGAACACAACACAATGGAAGGCACCGTAGACAGCAGCCGGATAAAATACTGGTACACACATCATGCAGTACATCAGTACAACCAGGGAGGTGGCAGAGAACACAACACAATGGAAGGCACCGTAGACAGCAGCCGGATAAAATACTGGTACAGACATCATGCAGTACATCAGTACAACCAGGGAGGTGGCAGAGAACACAACACAATGGAAGGCACCGTAGACAGCAGCCGGATAAAACACTGGTACACACATCATGCAGTACATCAGTACAACCAGGGAGGTGGCAGAGAACACAAGACAATGGAAGGCACCGTAGACAGCAGCCGGATAAAATACTGGTACACACATCAGCATGCAGTACATCAGTACAACCAGGGAGGTGGCAGAGAACACAAGACAATGGAAGGCACCGTAGACAGCAGCCGGATAAAATACTGGTACACACATCATCATGCAGTACATCAGTACAACCAGGGAGGTGGCAGAGAACACAACACAATGGAAGGCACCGTAGACAGCAGCCAGATGAAATACTGGTACACACATCATGCAGTACATCAGTACAACCAGGGAGGTGGCAGAGAACACAACACAATGGAAGGCACTGTAGACAGCAGCAGGATAAAATACTGGTACACACATCATGCAGTACATCAGTACAACCAGGGAGGTGGCAGAGAACACAAGACAATGGAAGGCACCGTAGACAGCAGCCGGATAAAACACTGGTACACACATCATGCAGTACATCAATACAACCAGGGAGGTGGCAGAGAACACAACACAATGGAAGGCACTGTAGACAGCAGCCAGTTATTTATTTCAAAATCGTGAAAAAGTTAATACTTTATTTTAGAGAAGAAGATGTTACTACAAACTGAATATAGCTTCAGTACAGTATAATGCTATTTTGCATATAATATTGATATTTTATAGGCGATATATTGATATAGCATAATGATCAATATCGCCCAAGCAATTATTGTTAGCTTAAAAAAAGAAGGTTAAATTCCATACTAGAACCATGCAGGCCCATCAGGCCAGTGCTTATCCCCTGTTTCCTTTTCGTCAGGGTATGAGAGCTATTAACTCCCTCTGGACAGGATGCCAGTCAATCGCAGGTCAACTCACCATTAGTGCTTGTACTCATTTTATAGCTGAGCGAACTGGAGCAAGCAGAGTTAAATGCCTTGCTCAAGGACACAATGCATTGCTCAAGGCGGGAATTGAACCCGGTACCTTTCGCATACGAGCATGACTCCTTAACCACTAAGCCACTGCACCCCTACCAAAAATGCTTAAAAGGCTAGGTTAAAAAGAGACTCAGCAACAAACTATCTGTGAGATGTTGGACATGACAATAGAGACCCTTACAGAAATATTAGCTTGCAGCAAGCTTGTAGCACGCTTGCGACAAGCTAACAATTTTTAGCTTGCGCAAGTGTGCTGCAAGCTTGCAGCAAGCTAGTATTTGGCACAAATTAGCTTGCACAAGCCAGAAAAAACTATCTGCAAGCTTGCGCAAGCTAACAAAACTTTTTGCAAGCTTGTACAAGCTAACAAATATCTTATGATAACTTGCACAAGCTAATGATAGCTTGTGCAAGCAAGCAAGTTAGTAATTGCTCCAAATACTAGCTTGCAGCACGCTTGCTGCAAGCTTGCAGCTTGCTTGTGCAAGCTTGTAGCATGCTTGTGCAAGCTTGCAGCATGTTTGTGCAAGCTAAAAATGTTAGCTTGTTGCAAGCGTGCTGCAAGCTAAAATTTCTGTAAGGGGAGGTTTATTGTAGACTGGAATAGAGCGTGCACCTGTATAATAGCAGATTTTTTAACAATTACAGCTTCTCTTCCTAAGAATTATAGCTTTACTTACAAGCAGAATGTCAGACTACTGTTGCATAGTTTTTCAAACTTGTTGCACAGAAATTTAACTTTTCATTGTTTGCATGAAAATGTAGCTTCTATTATTGATTAATTTCTTATCTTCGAATCAGTTTGCAACAAAGTGCTGCAATTGTAGCAAAATGTTGGTGCAAAAGATTTTTGGAAAAATTTTGATATGTAAAATAAGGAATTAGAACACAAACTTAGCTATGAATAATGGAGTGTACGCATCAAATGAAAGAAGATATTAAGAACCGGAAATATGTATTCTGTCTGTTCTAGTCAGGCCCTTGTATTAAAATTATGCATTAGATATCTGCCAAGTTTGCTGATTTTTAGTTAAAAGAAGTTGTGAAAATGTTTGATACAAAATGTTTTAATGTCTTAGAAAATACACCATTTGGTCTTCCCAAATTTTTAGAGAACTCTTTTGTCTTTTCATGATAAAAGTTTGAATTTATGGTTTCTACAGTATTTATGGTTCCTACAGTATTTTGAAAGTTGATTGATTGATAAACTTATCTGCATAGAGAAGCTGTAAACATGTTTTATTCTCTTGAATAAAACCTCATTTTCTGTTTAATAAATTCTCATCAGAAGTTGTTTATTTACAAGTTTAGAAGCACTTTAACAAATAAAATAAATCACCTGTGTAGATTCAAAATAGAGATGATGAATGGATGCGGAACCAAAGTTTGATAAACAAAACTCACCTGTGCAGGTGTCAGGGCGAGACATATTTAACTTTTTGGTCGGTTATATGTCCCATGTACAAATGATGGATGATGAGCTACGGAAAACCAATTATCATAAGTTCTTATATTTTTCGTCTTGTTGTAAGGTGTCATTTTCAGGTTTGAAAACGTCTCGAAAGTTGACAATTTTTGTTTTGTTGATACTCCAGACTCTTGCCTTGGAATATTTTTGAATAAAAAATAAAATAATTTTCAATGCATCAAAAGGTATTGCAGCTGTCCATAAACCCTTAAACAGTCAAACTGATATCAAATCAAAAGCTTATTGTTGTTTCATAAGTGGATCCAGGGGGTGGGAGGGAGAATAATTTTTTTGTTTTTAACACCTTTTCAAGCAAAAACTTACAAACAACCCATCTCCCTTTTGGAAACCACAAATTTGGAGGGTGTCACTTTCAGCACTTTTTAAAGCAAAAAAATAATTGTCAGATCCTTCTTTCCTTTTAGAAACTCTGAATTAGGTTACATTTTTGTCATTTATATTACTTTGAAAGTGAAAAAATAAGAGTCAAACCCCTTCCTTTTTGAAAGCCATGAATTGGGATTGGATGGGGGAGGGGGAGTTACCATTTTTGATACCTTTTAAAGCAAACAATAATACTAATTAAAATTAGATGAATATGGTGTTCATTCTTTGCCATCAACAAAATATAAATGCCTTAAAGACCAACTATAACAAAAATGCAGACACTGCTGGCAAATATTTCACACACTGTCAGTGGAAAAAGTAATGAGGGCAGCAAAGCAAGCTATAATTGACTCACTGAAGATGCTCATTATTTATAATTTGAAACATTTATGCAAAAGCCGCTCTGATAATATTTTTTAAAGTCTTTATGTGATTTGCATATATTGGAATTGCCTTCTTAAAACTTGAAGAGGGCCAACTGAACTTTTAGAATCAGATTATATTTAAAGGATTATTAGTTCAAGCATGTCCATCTTAATGAAAGAGGACTTCAAAAGAAACAAAATGGTGAAGAAAGTGTTAAAAAATCTTAAGGATATATTCAAGTTTAAAGCTCCTGTCTTTTCTGTGTAGAAGTGACTGGTGTAGTAAGTCTACTATTGAAAGTTGGCATCTTCATCCTCACATTCTTTACAATTGTTATTGTATTTAAAAAAAAATTGTTTAATTTTTCACTACTCAAAATTATTTTTCCTTACACTTTCTTCAGGTGGTGTATTATAAATACCCTTCCTAGATTCACTTTTACTACTTTTTTGACATATCCCATGGTTTATAAGCCACAAAATCACAGGACACAATATGATAAAATACATAAAGACTTTGAGAAATCTGAGGCTATGACATCACAACTAGTCTGATTTCATTCGTTTCTACACAAATGATACTAAACTTTAAACTTAGATATTTCTTTAACAGAATACAAGTTTTTGAATGCTTTCTTCACTATTTTGTTTCTTTTAAAGTCCTCTTTCATATAAGAAGAACATGTTTGACCACTGAACTAATCCTTTAATTTTTCTGATGATGTTATCCTATGGAAATTTAAGTGTTTTACATCAATCACCTTTTTCTTTTGACCTCAGTCTTCTCTGATTCTCAAGATGTGTTAATTAAGTACCTGTAATGGGCACTTGAAACAAAGGTTGAAATTCCTTGAGACTTTTTGTGATCGCAGAAGCTAGAAGAATTTCAGGTGTTTGCTTCGCCCCTGTCCAGAGGTGTCAAATTGCGGCCGTGAGGCTTGCTGGTGTCTGCGAGGTGGCCATCTCAGCTGATGAATGTCATCTTAAACACATTACATTTGATGATTAATTTGATGGATATTTTCTATATTGTTTTAACAAGAAGTAAATTGTGAGAATATATATTTCATAATTGATAAAAAACCAAATTATTTTAATGTACCATTTTAATGGTTATATATTTTTGCCTGGATATTGATGTTGCTTTTCATCTGCAAAAGGTTAGCTCCCACTTATTTTTTGTGGGGAAAAAAATAGATAAAAAATGCTTCTTTAATTTTAACATCAGAACAGATGTTCAGCTTAAAAGTATCTGTAAAACTCATCCATTTTGTTTTTTTGTGTTGGCTCTAGAGCTTGTGAACTCGCAGTACATCATTTGAAAAAATGAATGAAACTTGTATTGGTGTTTTGTGACTTGGAAGTAACTTTTGCATAGGAAATAACTTTTGCATATGATGAAATCAGTGAGCAAATATACCTGACTTTAAACAATATATCTCAGTATATCTCAGAGAAATAATGTATTTGCACATTGGTTAGCACATGAAAGCAATTTCTTCCATGACTAAATTGCCTTTTGGTGTTATTTTGGAGGCTTAATGGCTTCATGTTGTGACTTATTTTGGAGGCTTAATGGCTTCATGATGTGACTTATTTTGGAGGCTTAATGGCTTCATGATGTGACTTATTTTGGAGGCTTAATGGCTTCATGATGTGACTTATTTTGGAGGCTTAATGGCTTCATGGTGTGACTTATTTTGGAGGCTTAATGGCTTTATGGTGTAACTTATTTTGGAGGCTCAATGGCTTTATGGTGTAACTTATTTTGGAGGCTTAATGGCTTCATGTTGTGACTTATTTTGGAGGCTTAATGGCTTCATGATGTGACTTATTTTGGAGGCTTAATGGCTTCATGGTGTGACTTATTTTGGAGGCTTAATGGCTTCATGTTGTGACTTATTTTGGAGGCTTAATGGCTTCATGATGTGACTTATTTTGGAGGCTTAATGGCTTCATGATGTGACTTATTTTGGAGGCTTAATGGCTTCATGGTGTGACTTATTTTGGAGGCTTAATGGCTTCATGTTGTGACTTATTTTGGAGGCTTAATGGCTTCATGATGTGACTTATTTTGGAGGCTTAATGGCTTCATGATGTGACTTATTTTGGAGGCTTAATGGCTTTATGGTGTAACTTATTTTGGAGGCTCAATGGCTTCATGATGTAACTTATTTTGGGGGCTTAATGGCTTCATGATGTAACTTATTTTGGAGGCTTAATGGCTTCATGGTGTGACTTATTTTGGAGGCTTAATGGCTTTATGGTGTGACTTATTTTGGAGGCTTAATGGCTTCATGATGTAACTTATTTTGGGGGCTTAATGGCTTCATGATGTAACTTATTTTGGAGGCTTAATGGCTTCATGTTGTGACTTATTTTGGAGGCTTAATGGCTTCATGGTGTGACTTATTTTGGAGGCTTAATGGCTTCATGGTACAACCTTCCCAGAGCTTCCCTCGCTCCCCACAACTCAATTGCTGAGTTTTTTTTTTCAAAAAAATCCTCTGGATAAAGTTATCTCCTTCCTTCATCATGCTTTCCTCTAAACCATATTTAATTCTCCTCTTCCACCCCCTCCCTACTTTGTTTTGTTTCACCCATGCACCTCCTCTCTCAATCACAGCTTTCTGACTTTTGTTCTTGAATTTCTCTCATTCTCTCCCTGTTTTCTTTTCTTCCTACCTCTAAAATGATCTGACCTCTCAGGCTCAATTTGACCCTCGTTGTCGTGGTGCCGTTAAGACCTCATCAAACAAACAAACAAACATGGTGTGACTTATTTTGTAATGAGTGTTTCTTCAGGGTATGACTTTGTTGTTGTCTTTGTGAAAACTCAGTCATGGGTTTCTGTAATGTATTTATGATATATTTGGGTAAAAGTCTTAAGACTTGTACATATTACGTTTGTATTACAGGACAGTACAAAAGTTTGCCATGAATAATTGTTCTTGAAATTAAATTGAGCTGACAATAATGCACTTGTCAATTGTGTGACACCCCTGGACAATGTGAGTCATTGCACCAAGGTGGGTTGACAAAACATGTACATTGATGCACCCCTCAGTCACATAAGGGACTGATATTTTTGTGTGAAATGACTTGCCCCAAATCACTCACCTCTGTACAAATTCAATGGGTCTGAAGTTAATTGACCCACCCCAGAGCCACTCTGGTGACTGACAATTTTGTACAATGACGCCCATGTGAGTCACTATTTCATATGTTAATGACTCACATTTGACTGACATTGCCGGGGTAAGTAGGGGTGAGTCAAACAACTGACAAGTGCATAATTTACATGAATTAAGTTAAAAGTTAAAGTCCATACTCAAGCCAATAGACCTGGTTTCTTTGGCGTAAGCAGATGAGAGCACAGAACCCACCTAGGATGGGGCACCAGTCCATCACAGGTTAACTCCCCAAAGTGCAGTGCTGGCACTCATTTTACAGTTGAGTGACGAGCAAGTAAAGTGTCACAACGCAGCACTTGCAATGGGAGTCAAACCTGGTACCTTTGGCATACAAGCATGACTCCTAAACTTAAGCCGTGAAAACAAACGTTCAATAATTTAAATTGAAACTTTTCCAACTATTAATCTTTTCTTGTTTACTAACAAATTCTTAGCACGTTTGTTTATCTCAGACTTACCTAAAATTATCAACAATGACACAATTTGTTTACCTGCTATCAACACAAAGAACTATTTTCTCAAGTAATATATAATTCCTTTACAAATTAAAAGCGTAATTTACGTGACTCAACTGAAAGGACTTTTCGTCACTGTCCATGGAGCTGCCAGTCTTGTATCACGAAGGTAATTTCCTTTGGGAGTACGGTTGTGGCATTTCTGAGGCCATCATTAACTGACGAGAGAAAAAGATGTGCAATTCCTGCAGGTGTTATGGGAAAGTAATTAATCTGAAGGTGAAGGTCAAACAATGAGCTACAATATCATACTCACACCTCAAAAGAATTAATGGACGTCATGTTTCGTTGTTAGGTTCACAAGTATCAAGTATCAGCAGTCTTGTGATTGATTGAGTTGCCACCTCGGGATTCAAGAGTTCGTCGTGGTGACCTACTTTTTTAGTTGCTCTTATGGTGCTTAGTCTTGGTTTACCGTTTCATTTGTAAATTTTTTGATACCTCTGATTTTTTGTAACAAAGTGTTGGGTATTTCTGGAAATTTTAACCCTTACTCTACATGTGGCGATATTATGTTTTCAAACCATCTTCTTCTAAAATAAAATCTGTACTTTACCACCAAGTCCTATAAAGTAATCTTGGTATCATTTTAAAGTACTGGGATATTTCTTTTACAAAATGTTTTTTTATTTAGGTCATATTACAGACTTTTGAGAAAAAATAGCTTAAAAAATGGTAAAACTCAAAATTGCAAAAACAATTGGCAAAAAATGTTTTTTTTTCCCTTTAAATCTTACAATAACTTCAAGATCACATTTTTGCTTCAAAATCAAATACGCAAATCCTAAGACATGATATTATTGATTTCTGGTCTACTTTTTAATAATCCCTAACTGCAGTCTTTTGTTCTGGAGAAATTTCTTCAAAATTGTATGAATTTCTGCCATTTTGGACCCCCCATCTTCCCCTTTTTTTTTTGTACAGAAAAAAAAATCGTGTACCAAAACCGTACATCACACATGTTTTGTTGAACCACCGTTGAGAAAGTGCTTGCACCCCCCATACCCCCTTCTATTTTAACCCTTTCCTAATGATTAGATTTCACCACAGCATTTTCAATGATCATCTGGTGTAGTGAATATGAACGCGGCCAGCACAGCACGCGAGCGCACCAGGTTTGAGTCACTGCATTATAAATTTTCTGCTGCAGGTTTCAGGGGTTGTTTGACTAAAATCATTTTTTGGTGTTTTGTCATCTTAAGTTCCTTTCTTTCTCAAAATTCTACATTAGCATCATTGGAAAGGAATTTTTTTATAAAGAATCTAAATATGTAATACAAATTCTTTGTTTTAATATTGACAAGAAGTTATACTTGTGCAAAGATTGGCAATGTGTTGACCAAATTCTGCCCAAAATTGCTTAATTTGCATATTTTGGTCCAATATTTCCTAATTTAGCTTTTATTACTCAAAAGATAAATATCTTAGCTTCCATTCCAATCAAACTTGTAATGAAAGAAATTGAACGGAAAGTTGTTAAAAATGCATATGGAAAAAAAAAAAAAAGTTACAAAAATTGTGCTCGCATTTTCAAAGCCCTGGAAGAGTAAGGGTTAACCAGGGAGATTCCATAACAAATCCCTGGTTTAACATTGATAACCACCATGAACGTGTCTACATGGCAGGGATAACTTCCGAGGAAAACCTTTGCAAATGACACATGACTCAAATATATTACAATGTATAAAAGAATTAAAGGAACACATATATTAGACCGAAAAGTGAGGATGCTTGTTTTTGCAAATTTCACAGATATATCATCCACAACAGATCGTTCAATAAACTTCATGCCTCCACAGCCCACTGACGACATGAGGGCAAAGGTCACTTGAATATTTAAATTAACCAGAAAAAATATACAGCTGTGTGCTAGATAAGCATTCAATTTTAATTTTCATATATATGTTTTTTAAATTAAAAAAAAAAAAAATACTCACTTTTCGGTCTAGAGCTCTTTTTACTTTATCAGTCTGAGATCCAATGTTGTGAGAGCTATTTATAGTGGATTTATAGTTTAAAGTAACTTTAAGAATAAAAAACGTAAAAATCCTTGAGTTTCCCATGTTTTTTTGTGTAACTTTTTATAAGAAAGAGAACATTTTTAGAAACAATTTACATTTAGTACAAAAATCATGTAGATATGTTATTCCTACCAGGAGATATTCCAATTTTAAGGCTCACAAAAAATGTCAATAAATGAATAGGAAAAGGCTTAGTATGACATCACAGCAACACATTCTCCCACAAAGTTGATGTATTTCATTAAAATCTACCATCTTTTTTATTAGTAAAACCTGCTAGAAAAATAAATTGATGAAAGTTAGGTATTTATATACATTGCCAAATATACCCTACTTCAATAACGTTTGGAAAATTGTTTCTAATCATACAGAAACAACCAATTAACATTCAAAAAATACATAAACATTTGGAATGGAATTGAAAATGCAATTGGGAAATCTTTAAAAATCCAGATCTCATGAACGGAATATGATATCAACCTGATTTTTGTACCAAATTGACTCTAAAAGTATGCTTTTCAAATAGAGTTACCTTTTTTATTTTTTTTAAACAAAAACCATGGGAATATTACAAAAACCATTGGAATATTACAAAAACCATGGGAATATTATAAAAAAACCATGGGAATATTACAAAAAAACCATGGGAATATTACAAAAAAACCTTGGGAATATTATAAAAAAACCATGGGAATATTACAAAAAAACATGGGAATATTGCAGCAACAAAAAACCCATGGGAATATTCCTTTACAGCAACTTAAATGCATTTTCAGCAGTTTTAAGAAATTGGATATGAATAATGCATTACATGCAGTTCCTTATTTATTACCCTTTTAATATTCCATAAATATTGTTTGGCTACCATTGTTCTTTATCCTACAAGTACTTCAATCTTTAAAATTTCTAACACAGCATTGGTCAAGGATGAGATTTGTGTAAGCATATATTATGAAGGACAATGCTCCGCTGTTGATTGACTGCTGTCTGGTTAATAAGTTATTTTCCGGGTCCCTCCAATAGTCTAGATATTTCTCTTGCAAGCGATGTAATACAGAAATATTAGCTTGCAGCAAGCTTAGGGCAGGCTTGCAGCAAGCTTGGGACACGATTGCAGCAAGCTTTGGGCACACTTGTGGCATGCTTGCAGCACACTTGCAGCACGCTTACGACATGAGCTTATGACAAGCTATTAATTTTTAGCTTGTTGCAAGTTTGCTATAAGCTTGTTGCAAGCTTGCTGCAAGCTTGCACAAGCTTGCTGCAAACTAGTATTTGGAATAAATACAAGTTTGCTAGCTAGCACAAACAAGCTAGCAAAAACTTTCTGCAAACTTACGCAAGCTAACAAATATTTTTTGCTAGCTTGTGCAAGCTAGCAGGCTTGTATTTGTTTCAAATACTTGCTTGAATCAGGCTTTCTGTGAGCTTGCAACAAGCTTGTCCAGTTTATGCTGTGAGCTCGCGGCAAGCTTGGTGCAAACTGTGCCAAGAAATGGTGAGTAATCAAGTAAATTTTATGAAAGAAAATAAAAATGGTATCCTATTGATCTTTGATTAGAATAGGAGGCTATGGGTGAACATTTTCATACAGTGACAATTATTGGAGGGCAGGTTGAAACTCAATTCTTGTTAAAAAATTCACATAAATATGTAGAAGACAATGGCCTCTCTTTTCTGAAGTAATCTATCTCTCAGGCACAATTTTACCGCCACTGTCGCGGTGCTGTTAAACGTCACCAACCAACCAATCAAAACTTTTCCGTCGAGCGTCCTCAAGAACAAATCCCCGTTATCTAAATAAAGTGTATTTTGTTGGTGACCAAGAAATAACTGTTGATATTGTGTCAATCACATGAGAATTCCATGATCACATTTAGTAGGAATGCAAAGCCGCCCTCAAAATTCATCACCACTGTTCAAGCAGGGAGCTGCTGTTCAAGGGTTCAAATGATGGATGTACTTAATTCTGTGTAGGGAGACCAAAACAATAAAAAAAAAATCCCGATGGAATGTGTAGCCACAGATTATACGACTTTGCGATTTGCGAGCATGCGCAGCTACTAATTTATTAACTCACAACTGAATGCGTTAAAAATACTTTTTTTTAACTTGTGATATTTACTACTTTTATTAAACATCTAAAAGTTGGTATGATATTATTAATTTGTGTACCTTTCATATAAGACCAAAATTATGCGATTTGATGAAATTTTGAGTGAATTACGGGATGATAAAAAATACTATATCGGAGACTTGAAGCCGTGTGAAATTTTTGAGATGTGAGTTTGTGTTGGGTGTAATGCAGGGTGGGTTTATAAAAAGCCATCGCTGCTACATCGTTCATCACCTATAACCAATACGTGGCCAGAAAGAAAGACAATACCTCAAGCCTTCTAATGATACTTGAGTTTTCAGTTTCCGATGATTTTTTCATAGAAATAAATTGAAAACTATTTTCATTTTCATTTTTAAACATGCTTATCAAAATACAAGTACAAAAACTCAATATTGTTTGAAAGTGAATTTTCTTATCTTTAAAGTGAGATATAATTAATCACGATGCCCTATTTACACAGCAAGCGACTCGTTTTTTAATTGACCCATGATTTTGCAATTGCTTCGAAGTTGCGTTGTAAGTCTGTAAGTAGTAACCTGTAAGTTCTAAGTTGTAAACAACGCCATACTGTAGCTGGAATTCCCGTATTTCGAGGGCAATTGTATTAATTTACCTTTTCTAATCATATGTAATGTTAAGTATATCTTACTTATATTAAGGTAAGCCTAATTAAATGATTTATCAACTGGTTTTAGAGTAATTTTGTAATATAACTACTGTAACGTTAGTGTACACACATACAAGAATTAACTGTGTGCAGTAACGTTAGCACTGTAACAGCCATTTTCGACTGCAATTTGTAGTGTAGGCCTGTTATAATGTTTAGTTATTGTGTACGGACCATCTTGATTTAAAATTTGTATTTATTGCTGAAAGGAAATTAACCTTTAGTTAGCTCAAGATTTTTTTTGTAATCAAAAAGCACAATATCTGCAGCTTTTTTACCCTTCGCCAAAGGCCTGTTGTTTGTTCTTTTTGAGAGGAGGGTTGGGGATATCATTTCTCGATCAACCGAACATTGCGGGTACGCATCATGAATTTTCTTGATCTATGCGTATGATTTATTAAAATACTATCATTGCTGAAAGAAAATTAACTTTGAATTAAATAATCTTTATTCTTTATATTTTTCAGCATTCACTGTGCACCTAATTAGGGCCTGTTTTTTTTTTTTATAGGCGAGTTAAACATTTTTCTATAAACTGAACATAATGTGGGTATGCTACTACTGCATGTTTTTTTGTTTTTTCCTTTAAACTTTCATTACAATCACTTACAGCTGCTACCTTGGCCTACGGCCTGTTATTCTTTATTTTTTTCATGCGAGTGCCAGTTATTTATCGATCAACCGAACATTGCAAGTACACCGTTACTGAGTGTGTACCATCATGAATTGTCTTGATCTATGCCCTCACATAAAAATTAGCTTGCAGCAAGCTAGTATTTGGAACAAATTAGCTTGCGCTTGCTAGCCAAAAATTTCTGCAAGCTTGCGCAAGCTAGCAAAACTTTTTGCAAGCTTGTACAAGTTAACAAATATTTTAGGCCAGCTTGCGCAGGCCAGCAAGTCAGTATTTGTTCCAAATGCTGCTTGTGCAAGCTTGCGGCATGCTTGTGCAAGCTTGTGGCATGCTTGTGCAAGCTTGCAGCATGCTTGTGCAAGCTTGCAGCATGCTTGTGCAACCTTGCAGCATGCTTGTGCAAGCTTGCATCATGCTTGTGCAAGCTTGCATCATGCTTGTGCAAGCTTGCAGCATGCTTGTGCAAGCTTGCAGCATGCTTATGCAAGCTTGCAGCATGCTTATGCAAGCTTGCAGCATGCTTGTGCAAGCTTACATTATGTTTGCGCAAGTTAAAAATTGTTAGCTTGTCGTAAGCATGCTGCAAGCTAAAATTTCTGTAAGGGTGTGTATAATTTGTTTAATAATATTGCTGAAAGAAACTTAACTTTTGATTGAATAAAAAATATTTTCTTATTTCATCACATTATTTTTCATAAAAATTTATGCATTTTGTGCTCATATTTTAAACATTTTAATTAATATTCATAATTAGTTAATTCATTAACTATTATTCAGTTGTTAAATGTTTGTATTATTTCAACATTCTAATGGAATATTACAAGCTCATTCAAATTGGTTTTAATCAAATTAATAACATAGTTTTGAACAAAGCCATAGAAAATAACCCAAAATGTGAGGAATTCTAATTAATTTCATATGAATAATAATATTTTTTGAATGATGTATTTTGTCTTGTTATTTCAATTATACACATTTTAGCTAGAATCTTATAACTGTCAGCTTAATTGTTTATTTGAAGCACACTGAAATTGAGATTTGCATACTAACCCTATTTTCATCAATGTTAATTATCTAGGCTGTTAAGTAAACTTTATTTATTAAGTCCTTAAATGATAATTTAATACATGGCTAAACCATTTGCTAAGAACACAGCTTATTTGGTTTAAAAACTATTAAATCAAATTTAGCAAATTTTACTTTAAAACTAATTTGCCCCACTTTTTCCAATTTAATGTGTTATGGTTTGTTTACATGTTAACTATGTCATTAAATCTTTAGCGATATCATATTTTCAATCATTAATTGTTTTAAGTTGAAGAGAACATTGTACAGAACAAGAAAATACTTAACATCAGTGGTAAAGTACACGTCCAAACATTTATTATGCTTTAAAAATGCTTAATTCTTCAAAATTAACAAAAAATTGGCTAAATCTGGTTGTCATGGAAATGGCAGTTAAATTTGGGGTAATCCAAGCCACACCTTTTTTCCCCATAACTTGAGAACCGTGCCACCTATGTACATGATTCTTTTTTTTAATTGTTCCTACAACTACCATCTTTCATTTAATCCTATTTATAAACATCTATACGCTAATTTTTACCATAGCCTCCCTATTCTGTGGAACTAACAACTTCAGAAACATGAAGATGTTTTCTCCATCTAATTTCCAAAGTCTTAGTCAAGGACATTGTCCGCGGATTATCCTGAATGAAAGATTGACGGACAGGACACTGTCCTTCTGTTCAGTGACCGTTAGTAAAAGGCGCTCTTTCTTGGCAAACTTGCAAGAATTTGTTATCCATTGTAAACAAAGAATTATTCTGCGGTGTTTGATGATGAGAATTTTTGTTCTTCTATCCATTGTAAGCAACAAATTATTTGACAGCAACGATCGCTATCTGTTTAAGCCATAAGAAAAACATCCCCAAGGAAAATAAAATTGATTGCAAGTAATCTTCAACATGCGTTATTTTGCCTATGGTCAGTTCATTAAAGGCATTCATCTTCTTTCTCAAGGGGCCGAGAGAAGAAATTACTCTTCCTTTGATCCTGGCAGTTGCTGCCGTTTGACTAGGGGTGATGGAATATTGTTTGGAGGAAGAAGTCAAGAACTTTTACAAAATTAAAAGTTTGAAAATGTTTGTTTATAAGATTTGCATGAAGATCTTTCGAAAACAGGTGATTTGCGCGTACTAGTATAGGGACAAGCAGAGAGAAGATTTGATTGAAAATGTAGAAAATTGGTCAACTTTGAATGGTTTGATCGAAAAACACATTTTGTGATGGAAAAATGGTAATGGAAATTTGAATACATGTGTTGAAGGATAATTTTAAGTGTATTAATTTAGGGTACAAGTCAGTGTATCATATAGAGGGATTTCATCACGTGACTCTAATTCAACTGGACTCCATTTTGTAGGGCAGCGGCGTCGTTGCGTTTCACGCGTCTTCACACAGCTCAGTTACGTCACACATACAACAAACATATTACATGCTAACCTACCAGTACCAGTTCAGCGAATTTTACTGATTGCAGTTTTTTGCTGCTGATTTTTCTTCAAATTTTCCTTAAGTAAGTGATATTTTCACCGGGTATATGAAGAGTAACTTTAACAATAACGCCATCTGATTGTTCGTTATACTCCGACAAAGCCTACATACCTGATATAAAGTGCTCGCTGCAAACCCTAGTGTGTAAGGCCTACCGTAGGTTGAAAGCCTTTGTGTCGTACAGCAGAAACCCACTTCGAACGTCGATCAGGATCAGATGGAAATCGAGAAAATGTCTTTTTATTTCTCCACACATCTCTATTAGTGCAACAAACAGCACAGCAAGATTCCATCATAATTATCTTACAAAAATAATCTTATATAACAAACATGCAAACGTATGTAAGTCTAATTAAGTATGCAGCAGACGACAGTTGTTTTGATTAACAAAATGGCAATGTAAACAAAGTTACGTGACGTCAGCTGAAACACCCTAATATGGCAAAAGAGTAGCCCCTAAAATAGTAAATTTATTATTTTCTCCCCCCCCCCCTCCTTTTTCCTTCCTAGTCAAAATAGTTTACTAAGGTGCCTGCCATTCCATGCAACTGAAATGTTTTTGAATATTCTAGACTCAAGAATAATAAGCCCAATGTTGGCTGAGTGCCCCTTTAATGTGTACACTTTTTATTATGTTATAGAATTTCACGGAATCACCAAAATATATCATTTGACCTGCTTTAACAGATATACAGTGAAAAATTATTCATATCACATATGCCAAAATGATTCAATATGCTTATAGATGTCTTTATTGGTCGCATATCGGAAGATAAAAATACACTACAATCCAACGATTCTGATTGGTCGAAATATTTAACCAAATTACGGACAAACCGATAGATTACCGACGTGGAAGCGATGTTAGTAGTATGTATCGGATTTATTGATAAAGAGTCTATACAATTTTTTTTGACGTAATTCCCTTTTCAAATGAATGTAGAACTTTTGAAAATTTCTTTCCCATGTCGTTTGAAAGTTTGTCTTTTTGAGGATCTCAAGTTGCACCTCAGTCTTTGAAGCGGGTTGTTGGGGAACCCGCTATTTCTTGTAAGAACTAACCTTCTTCTCTGGTAGAGAAAAACAACTATTCTTTTCTTTAAAAGTGAGTTATAGTAAATTTACATCCTTCTCAAAGAGGCAAGTTCATGGATCTACCCGTGGGCAAACCATTAAAAACGACATTTGTTCTTTATTGGATGAATTTCTTGGTATTTGTATTATCATTTAGTGAAGAACTTCAAGGTATTAAGCTCTTTAAATTGTTATTCATGGTCATTTCATATGTCACTGGCCCCTTAATTGACAAAAGTTAAATTCATAATGGAGAAAAGGACTTAAATTTGTAATTTTGTTTTCAGCTTGGTCAATATTATTGACCATTTAAATGTTTCAAAAGGTGTTTTGCAATGAAGATCACAATCTTTATGTTCTAATGCAGCTTTTAAAAGATTGAAATCGATTTAATGAGTCTTAAAAGATGAATTTGATTTTTGTGTGATGAGATTTTATTTTGAGTGTTAAAAGAAACTTTAATCTTGTTGTGGAACAAATCTTAAGATCTGCTAAATGTCCATTTTGAAAAGCATTTTGAATATTATTACGATTTTCTAACACAGAGAAAATCTGTGTTGGACACGGTTATGACAAGTGTTATCATGAATGACCCTTTCACTGTGTAAATTTCAACACAACATTTATCGTTGAGCAGTGTAAATGCAGAACGGGACTGATCCGTGTTGACTCTTGTCAAAATTCAACACAGATTGGACCTGTGTAAGTTTCAACACGGTCAAAGGTAGGTAAAAAAGCCTATTATACACAAAAGATATGTAATGGTGTTGAAAGAATGTAGAAATAATCTCCAATGGATGTAGGGATGTGAAAAGGATGCAGGAATGTACAAAGGATATAGAGCAAAGGACCATTTAAATACAAAGTAAGTGTGATAGGGATGCACAAAGAATGTGACATTGTGCACGTGATTTGGTTTATGCAAAGGATGAAGGTATTTTCAAAGGTAATAGAGATGTAGAATGAATTAAGATGTGTAAAAAGATATTAACACTGGTATGTGAAGGGTGTAGAGATAAAGACATGCATAAAAAGATATTAACACTGGTATATGAAGGGTGTAGAGATAAAGACATGCATAAAAAGATATTAACTTTGGTATATGAAGGGTGTAGAGATATAAACATGCCTAAAAGATATTAACACTGGTATATGAAGGTTGTAGAGATAAAGACATGCATAAAAAGATATTAACACTGGTATATGAAGGGTGTAGAGATATAGACATGCATAAAAGATATTAACACTGGTATATGAAGGGTTGTAGAGATAAAACATGCATTAAAAGATATTAACACAGGTATATGAAGGTTGTAGAGATGTAGACATGCATTAAAAGATATTAACACTGGTATATGAAGGGTGTAGAGATGTAAACATGCATAAACAGATATTAGCACTGGTATATGAAGGTTGTAGAGATATAGACATGCATAAAAAGATATTAACACTGGTATATGAAGGGTGTAGAGATGTAAACATGCATTAAAAGATATTAACACTGGTATATGAAGGTTGTAGAGATGTAGACATGCCTAAAAAGATATTAACACAGGTATATGAAGGGTGTAGAGATATAGACATGCATAAAAAGATATTAACACAGGTATATGAAGGGCGTAGAGATATAGACATGCATTAAAAGATATTAACACAGGTATATGAAGGTTGTAGAGATATAGACATGCATAAAAAGATATTAACACAGGTATATGAAGGGTGTAGAGATATAGACATGCATAAAAAGATATTAACACTGGTATATGAAGGGTGTAGAGATGTAGACATGCCTAAAAAGATATTAACACTGGTATATGAAGGTTGTAGAGATATAGACATGCATAAAAAGATATTAACACTGGTATATGAAGGGTGTAGAGATATAGACATGCCTAAAAGATATTAACACTGGTATATGAAGGGTGTAGAGATATAGACATGCCTAAAAAGATATTAACACAGGTATATGAAGGGTGTAGAGATATAGACATGCATTAAAAGATATTAACACTGGTATATGAAGGGTGTAGAGATATAGACATGCATAAAAAGATATTAACACTGGTATATGAAGGGTGTAGAGATATAGACATGCATTAAAAAGATATTAACACTGGTATATGAAGGTTGTAGAGATAAAGACATGCATTAAAAGATATTAACACAGGTATATGAAGGTTGTAGAGATGTAGACATGCATTAAAAGATATTAACACTGGTATATGAAGGGTGTAGAGATAAAGACATGCATAAACAGATATTAACACTGGTATATGAAGGGTGTAGAGATATAGACATGCATAAAAGATATTAACACAGTATATGAAGGGTGTAGAGATATAAACATGCATAAAAGATATTAACACAGGTATATGAAGGTTGTAGAGATATAGACATGCATAAAAAGATATTAACACAGTATTTAAAGGGTGTAGAGATGTAGACATGCATAAACAGATATTAACACTGGTATATGAAGGGTGTAGAGAGATAGACATGCCTAAAAGATATTAACACTAGTATATGAAGGGTGTAGAGATATAGACATGCCTAAAAGATATTAACACTGGTATATGAAGGGTGTAGAGATATAGACATGCATAAAAAGATATTAACACTGGTATATGAAGGGTGTAGAGATATAGACATGCCTAAACAGATATTAACACAGTATATGAAGGGTGTAGAGATATAGACATGCCTAAACAGATATTAACACTGGTATATGAAGGGTGTAGAGATATAGACATGCATAAACAGATATTAACACTGGTATATGAAGGGTGTAGAGATATAGACATGCATAAAAAGATATTAACACTGGTATATGAAGGGTGTAGAGATATAGACATGCCTAAACAGATATTAACACAGTATATGAAGAGTGTAGAGATATAGACATGCCTAAACAGATATTAACACTGGTATATGAAGGGTGTAGAGATATTGACATGCATAAAAAGATATTAACACTAGTCTATGAAGGGTGTAGAGATATAGACATGCATAAAAAGATATTAACACTGGTATATGAAGGGTGTAGAGATATAGACATGCCTAAACAGATATTAACACTGGTATATGAAGGTTGTAGAGATATAGACATGCATAAAAAGATATTAACACTGGTATATGAAGGGTGTAGAGATATAGACATGCATAAAAAGATATTAACACAAGTATATGAAGGGTGTAGAGATATAGACATGCATAAAAGATATTAACACTGGTATATGAAGGGTGTAAAGATGCATAATTGATATGCACTGGTATATGAAGGGTGTAGAGATATAGACATGCATGTCTATGAAGCAATATCTTTCCTTAGGTACAGATGAGTGATTTCAATTACAGAAGGTGTAGAGATTATTCAGCTCTGGCTTTGTGTAATCTTATACACACAAATAGCCTTGGGCTGCTTGGCTATCTACCTATTGTAGTGTAGCGGTTATCATACCTGTCTACAGACCACAAGGCCCTGGGTTCAAGCCTGGGTTGGGTAGACACGCCAGTTTACCACAACTGTTCATCAAAGGCCGTGGACATTGACTTGGTTGTTGATGTTATATCTGTCCGTACGTCGTAGTAAAGGTTTCATGATAGCATTGTTACTATCATGTCCCGACATGGCGTCGACCCCGTCATTGTAATTGTGTGTTCACTCGTTGTTGTCGTGGCTGATAGCCAGTCATTGTTTTCAGTGGAAACACAATACACTGAACAGGAAGCCTGGTTGGTAATTGTCATACCCAAGTTTTCAGGATTAACTTCGGTGTCTGGTGCGGGTAGACTTAAAGAGAAACTTTTCGGCATGCATGAAGGGATATCTAAAGGTTGAAAGGATGTCCAGGTGAATCAGAGAATGATGTGTGGATGGATGTATACAGGTAGGATGGATATATAAAAGTTTAACAATATGTACTCTAAGTGCACAGGGCATATTGTTGATTGAAATATTGTGAGAGGTACAGAAGGTGCTTAAATATAAAGCATGAAAGGAAGATCAGTTGTGCAATATATGCAGGTGACTACATAAATGCATGATGTGCAACGCTTGTATCGTAAAATGATTACAACCTGGATGAAAATGGAGATTTTAAATACAATAAAGATCTTGCGATGATGATAATGAGTTGTGGTGGTAATAGAGAGGGGGTGAAGGGGGGGGAGGGGGTAACAGATGACTTACTTTTGGGGTTCACTTTAGTTGAAAAGAATAGCACATCTGCTGTCCTGTACATCCAGCCCTGTTTTTTCAGTTTTGAAGTTTCCACATGATCGAAGCCACCATTTATATTCAAGTTTTTTGACTTTTGACAAAAAGTGCAGAATAACTTTCGTTTGAAGTGCAGAGCTAGTAAACAAATTTAAAATTCATAGAAATCTCTGTAGATTATTCCTTTTTGCAAGTTTGACCTCATTTTACTTCAAAGGTATCAAAAAATGGGTATATCTATGCCTTCTGATGTTTTGTAAAATGCATGGTTTTAGGGCAAAAGTTTAAGACAAAAATCTTTAAAGATGAAATATTTCAGATGGAAATAAAGACAGGATTATGAAAGACAAATTTGATCGTGATTTAAATCTTTTAAAATATTGGCCTCATGTTTTGCAAGAACTGAAATATCAAGAGGAAGGTTAATGATCTGTGCTTGTTTTAGAGTTTTTACAAAACGGGAATAGCCTCGGGGAGAATACAAGACAAGAATATAATTTGGGAAGTGCATATATAAGTTGACCATTTACAAAGCATTTATAACAACATGCATAGAAAAGGACTGATGCAAACAAACTTGAAATTAACGCCCATTTTGACATTCTGATAAATCATTTATTTTGTCTTGCTGGACTGAAGAAACTTATGAAGATAAAAACAAATTTTATTTAAATATTGATCATACATAGCTGTCACATAGAAAGAATTCCTTTGAAGTTACATAATTTTGAAATGAGAGTCATGATTGAGAATGGATGAGAGGGTGAGGAGGGGGGGGGGGGTGGAAAAGACACATTTATTCTCCCATGTGATTCATGCAAAAATATCAGGCTTTAAAAATAAAAATAAATCTGTTTTGGTTGATTTATAATAGAAAAATATCATTACTCATTTTACATATTATATATAACATCATATTTTAGTATTTGGTTTGAAAAGTTCAAATATGTATAAATGTTTGATCAAGATTTCACTGCAACTCTCTTATCTATCCTGTTAACATTCTGGCTTTGTTCATCAGTTGATTGTTTTTCGAATTCATTATGCCATTTTACGACAATTTTGTAATCTTTGCAAGTTTTAGTAGTAACGACGATAATTTAAGGAAATTGAAAATGTGATCAATAAAGAGGTCATGACACGGGCACATTTCACTTATTGAAATGAAATATGTGGACATATTGATAGACAAATATATAAATCATTTATCACAAAATCAGATTTTTTTCGCAAAGAAAATATCAAACAAAATCAAGAAGATTCAGAACCCGGAAGTGTAAAAAATGAATCACTGCAGTGATAAGCCGTGTGACGTCATTGCATGCACGAAGTGACTCCCATAACCACACAAATACCACATACACACACTGATCATAGTATACACTGTTCGTTACAAGCATCATAACATCAATTTCTTATTACCTGAAAAAATAAAATAAAATAAAATACATCAGAAATGTCTGAAAGGTCCCAAGATATCTCAGAGGAAATAGACTTAAATTTTGTCTTGTCCTTTATCCAGTTTTGATTGAGGGTGAGGATGAAAATAGTTACGAAGAATATAAAGTATTTGGTCTGTAACCATGCCAGTTTGAGCCATTGGCCGCTGAGAGAGGTGGTGCAGAAGAGGGTGTGGAAGACAAAGTTCCTGGGATTGATAGGCTCCAAATTTCTGTTAATGAATGGTCAGTACCCTGTACCTAAAATTACGTATTTATATAAAAAAATCTGCGTTTTTTTGTCTCTTATTACAAAGAAAAACCTTATCAGATCGCAACGTTGATTTCATGGAATTACTACTAGTAGTATGCTACTACTACTCACTGACTTGACTTGGAGTTGAAGAAGTGTTGATGCCGGACTGATCTCAAGATCTTCTGTTTCCTTTTGATCGTGCAGTACTTTCTGGGCAGAAGTACTCTTCCCCTGCTGTGCCGCTTTGACTGCCAAGAACAAAACTTTCTTTCAATTCAAGCGAACTGTCAAAGCAATCTGTCTAGAAATGATCACTAGTCTGTAGTCCGTACATACAAAATCTGATTGAGTATTGTTCACAAAATGAATCCATATTTTACAGATTCTTGAGTCCTTTGGGAATCTATGAAAACTCAGACCTCTTTTGGTGTTGCTACACCCGCCAACCACACATCAAACGGGCATTTTGTCAAATGAAATCAAAATTCAAAATTTTCCACGGTGACAAACAGTAAAAATAAGATGTAACCTGTGACAATTGCATTCTATATGTGTACAGTGCACGCACACACTAGCTGTACATCATGGATGGAATGTCGGTTCAGGCAATGACGCCATTGGTGGGAAGGTGAAACTGCTTATATTTTAGAGCACCTGCAGGACTGCATTTTTTATTATTTTTAATTTGCTATTTTCTTCAAGAAAAATGATTTAAAAAATGATATATATATGTATATATGTATGTATGTATGTATGTATGTATGTATGTATGTATATATATATATATATATATATATATATATTAGAGCTGTGAACGTTTAGGGATTTTAGTAAACGTGTACACGCTAAAAAAGCAGCGTGTATCGTGGTACACGAGTTTAGTACCGTAATTTTCAAAAATACACCAAAATTGCTCCAAAATTACGAGGCGAAGTAAAAAAATCGCGCAACTAGTATGGCAAAAGTACTGGCTGCATTGCCCAAATAAACGCTGAGTTTTGCTTCTACAGTACAAATCATCATCTTTATGGAAAATATGCATGGAAATTCACTTTAGAAAGAACAGATAACTTCCTTTTAATGTCATTCAAACTCAACATCACAGAACTTTTTGTCCTATTCGCTACAGCTTTCAAAGTTCTGTAAAAATTTTGCATATGGAGGCCTATGATATACTCTCGTAAAACATTTCAAAACTACGCCACCACCACTAGGAAGTTCTAAAATATTAATCCCCTCGAAAAAATGGCTGCCTTCTTTGCGAAGCATGCGAATTTCAGCTTTTGTTAAAACCTTTTTCCTGTTTATTTATTATGCAATATTTTTCTTTCTTGCAAAATTTATTTGACTCATCAGGTAATATTTACATGTAAATGTACTGATTGTCACAATTCAAGTGTTTTTGGTCGATGAAACGGGCCTTGATTGCGTGGGATTTAAAGCCTTATGGCCTAACGTTAGGCCTATTGTTAGTTTCACTGTTTACTGCTGCACATTCGCGGTGCATTTTAAGGTTAGATTACTCAGTTTGCGGCGAAATTGAAGTATAATATCTCATTCATTGGTGATTACTAGCATTTGTGATTCGCACATTTAAAAAAAGATTATGCTAATCGGGTTTACAGTTTGTAAAAAATCATTGATTGGAATTTTGTCAGCCGAATGTGTGTGATTTGAATCATGAATATTGATTTTCAACGGCAAGACACTAGGCCTATAATGTGAAAAACGATTACTCATAATGAAGTATTTAGTAAACGTTACAAGATTTTTGCGGCGTGTATTTAGTACACGCTAAACGGTCACAGCTCTAATATATATATATATGTATATATATATATATGTCTATCACATTGTCCAAAATTTCATTCCAATAGGTGAAATGTGCCCGTGTCATGACCCCTTTAAGACAGCTTATAGCAAGGATCTCTCTTTATAAGTTTTATTCTTATTTTGATTAATTAGGTAAAATGTTTTGAATGATTGATCCCAGTTAGGTTTCTGTACATTTTTTTGATCTGAATCGTGTTGCTACTTACACTTTTAAAAAAAATTCGAAGAAAAGAGGTTTTAATTAGAAGAACAAAAAAAAAAAAAAAATGTGCAAGATTACAAAATTGCACATACTTGTAGATATCCAAGTACAGTAGGATTTAAAAGGACTATTTTGTAAGTGGTATTGGTGAAGTTTTATTATGTGCGCAAGATTCATCTAGTTCAACAACAGAAATCAAATTTTTCATCAGCCGCTTCTCGATTTCTTTGCAGATCTCTAGAATTTCCTTTAATTTTCTTTGCTTCTTACGGTTACTCGTATCTTTTTCATCAAAACAAAAAGGAGAAATGGCAGCTTTTTGCCCCCAAATGATTGAAATCTTGAAATTTGCCATTTGCATGGTTTAAGAATAAAATATTATTTCCGTGATAACGAAAATGCTGAGAGTTCAGGAAATGCATTCTAATACATCAGTGTAACATGAAGAAATAATGCTTTCCCAATGAGAAAGTTTCTTAAATTCGTCAGACCCATTTAATGTCCAGCACTGGATGCTTTCGGGACGTTAAACCTTGCTATGCTATGCTCTTCAGATAAGCATCAGTAATGTCAAGGTCCTTGCTTTTGCACCTTATGTATGTTAAAATACTTCCAATATCTTTGAATTCATCATTATTTTCTTTTAGATAATAATTTTAAGAATAACGACATTAAACTTATTTCTAAGTGCGCCAACTTGTTTCATCATCCTCTCTGCTGTCATATTAAAAAAAAAATAGTATACAAAAATTGATTCGGTTATGGACAGGAAGAACCAGATAATTCAAATAGTGTCTGGATCTGATTTCCGCATCAAGTTCACTGCCCGCTTACTGGAATTTATTTATTTTTGTTCCGTATTAACTGGTACCCTGGTTAATTTTTGAGCTTGATTTGTTCCAGATGCGTTTTTCTCCTTCAGATTTTTCAGACCGGACGTAAAATCCGCAAGCTATACATATGGTTTTTTTGGAACAAGCACGTTGTCTGGTTATGTTTGGGGGTTTGTTCTTGTGGGAAAGAGTAAACTGGGTCTGTATAATCAATATTTGAGAGTCATCATAATGGTGATTTTCAAAATTCAAACAGAATAGCCTCTAAAACTGGGCCATCTTTATTCATTTTTTTTAATGAATATTCATATATATATATTATGTCAATTTTGAGGTTTTTAGGGCAAAGGTAATTATTTTAAAAGAAGAATAAATCAAACTTTTTCAAGAATGGGGGGAGGAAACCCTGAAATACTTTCTACTTCCATTTAAATATTTTTGTTTTAGCTTTGCTTGAGGCTGAATTGGGTTTGCCCGAGGAGGTAAGGGTGGGTCTGTGCCGTTGTTAGGTTCATTAGCATAAACATAAAATGAAAACCAAAATAGGTCAAAACTCTTAAAATTATCAACACACAGGCTTCTATTGAGCCGGCATTTGAAAAGGTGTAGTGTTTAATGCTGTAGTCTTTTAATGTTAATTAATGGGAAATTACCTTCTGTGTTGCCTACTTCAGATTGGGATGGGGCAAGGTAATGGAATGAGTCGATAGATGAACTTTCATTTATGATTCTAAGCGTTGTCCAGCGGAAGATAGGGTCACTTCAGAGTAACTTCAAGTGAATAATTGTACAGATTTGCCATTAAAAGAAGAGGCTTTCACCTTTAATTGGTTGTGCCCCTCAAAGAAGAGGATTGCAGGGCCACCAGCGCCAGGGGCCATGCCCCCTCCCCAATAATTTTTAAAGCAATGGTTTTTAATTAGGCCTTTGTCCAACATGTCAATTGGCAATTGACAACATCAGTCTTGCCCCCTTCCCCCACTCTTCCCCCTCCCAACATAAAACCTGTGTCAGGGGCCTGGATTGTGATGATAATGTTAAAATCGCTGATAAAATAACAAGAATGGCGAGCATATAAGCGTAACACTTACAAAATGATGATAATAATAACGAAGATTGATGCTTTTCGTTTAGTACTTTGCAAATTATGTCTTCCAATTTTTTTGAAGAATGAAGCATGTTTTTTTCAAACATATCAAAATGAATTACATCTCCAGAATAACTGAAGCATTCACTTTTTATATCTGCATATATTAATAATAATATTATCTTTAACTCAAAGAATCTCAAAGCGCTGTACAATACAATAAAAAATGAAAGAGAAAAACAAAAACAAAAACTTAAAATATTTCTTACAAAGAATTTAAGTGTATATTTATTTTTAATGCATGTAATCTTCACATTGCAGGCAATCAACTAATTTGCTCAAGGCAATCTTTACTAGATCTTTTTTGCCTCAATTTGGTCTTAATAACACTTTTAACTCTCTTGGGCGAAAGTGAAATGCATTAACACAACAAAAAAACAAAAAAAATTGTTTTGTAAGAAATTGGGAAATCTCCCCTCAATTGATAAGATTTATTTTCCACACATGTCTTTTGTAGGTTTTGGTAACAAATCTTATTTAGGGTCAATGGCATATATTTTTTTTTATTCCTTAAATAACTACAACAATTTAAAAAAAAATTTTTTTTTATATTATTTTCTTCAAGAATTGTGTCAGTAAATGTGTTTTCAACTTGTGACAAAGCCTTTGATTTTGGTCACGATTAACTTCCTAAATTACAGAACTTTGTGAGAAGAATAAATTTTAGTTTTTGGTTTTCAAGAGGTTATTAAATTATTAACTGGAAACATGATTTATCATGACATGTAAAATTGATGAACAGTGTTTGTAAATGGGTTTTATTTTATTCTGGTTCTTTAATCCTTATTGAAGATATTTAACTTTGGGTCTCAACTTGTTATTCACTCTTGAACCTGATGAAAAATAGTGTGAATCATTATTTTATGACCTTTTGGGAAGTACATAGCATAGCATAGCAAGGTTTAACATCCCGAAAGCATCCAGTGCTGGACAATATATAAAGACGGCAACAGCCTTTGATAATCAGTTGTGAACTCACTGGTTGCAGACCCACCGGGATTCGAACCCGGGACGTGCAGGTGAGAGGACTAAGCACTAACCACTATACCACAGAGGTCTGATAATAGAATACATAGAATAGTAAAACATCTTTTTAGACATTGCAGATTTCTCAGCCCAAAATTTGTATTTGGACAGTTTCTGTAAACTTTGTAAATCTGTCTCTCTGAATCTGTTTTTATTTTGCAAAATTAAAGGTATATGGACAGGTAGCAATTTTGCTATAAATATGTTCCTTTTGATATCCTGAACATTTCATAAACATGCATCTATCACAAATTTTCACTTGTTTCTAAGATTAAGCCCCAAGAAACGACTGGACTTCCACTGTTAGAAAAAGGTGTGTGACATAAAGACACAGCATGGCCTACAATGCATAACTTCCACAGTGTCACATTAACCTAGGTTACTTCAAAACATCAGTTTCATTTCATCAAAATATTGCTAAATTAGAATATAGCTAAATTAAAATATTGCTTAATTAGAATACTGCTAAATTAAAATATTGCTAAATTAGAATATTGCTAAATTAATGATATGCTAACCATTTTAGGACATTTTGTTGCGGATAAAGAGGAAATATCGACTGTTCCGATCCATTATTTCTTCATGACTGGCAAACTGCACTTGTTACGTTAGGCTGTAAGTATTACTGTATGGTACACTGTAACTTTCACATAACGTTAGTGTTGTACTAGCTGTCCTATCCTTATGTCATTAAAACAAAAACAATACCTAATGAGCATATGTTTGGAGACCTACAAATAAACCAGATTTGTCATATTTTGAGATCGATTTTGTAAGAAAGTGTTTGTGGGTGAGTGTTTTGAACACACCTCCCACATATAGCCTATAATTTCCTATTTCCTAATATTTTCCTATAAAAAATTCCCTCATATAATTTTCCTATTTCTCATGATTTTGACCCAATATTCCTATTATTTTGTATCAATTCCTATCTTTTCATGGTTGTCAAAGCTGTATTCTATTTTGCAGTATTTGTTAAAATATTCAACCAGCATTGATTTATTAAAGCTTATTTACAGTGTTAAGTGTAAGTTATTTGTAATTCTTTACAGACCCCTAGATTGATTTGAAAGGGGGCAGGGTGCTAGACTTGTTGAGTGGCACATTAAGGCACGCGTGAAGCGCTGCATCTTTTCGGCGTGGAGTCCAGGGCTCCCTTGAGGCTCAATCCCATGGTAAAGAAGCTCTGGGATTTTAGCTATAATCATACCTCAGGATGAAACTATTCTGACTGATAAGGACCATTCATGAGCCAAACAAGACAATTGCTTACTATGCTACAATTGCTTACTATGCTACCATTCTGTATCCATGTAAGGTATTCATTTATGAGGTTAATTATGATTATTAAGTTTCAAAAATAAAAATAAACATTTAAAAAATAAAATAAAAACACTTTTTGTTTTCTCATGAGGGGCAGGGTGGACCCCCAGGGGGTCGCTCATGTGAAACAGCAAAGCTAGGGTCTGCTTTAGAACATTTGAACAATTAGTAGATGTATGCTTCAGTCAATTCAAGTCTACCTGTGCAAACTACTAATATTATTTTAGGTGGACATTCATGATTTTTAATTGAAAATCAAAGAGTAAAACAAAGCAATAATTTGCTAATTATTTTGAAGGTTTCCCAGTAATGATATTTGAAGGATCCTTTTGCTCACACTTGTTCAGTGTAAAGTGTTTTATCAATTCTTGTTCTCAAGTACCAGATACATGGTTAAAAAGTATTTTTTAGAAAAGTCCAAAATTGTCAAGTTTGTCATTGTTTTCCAAATTGCTTTGAGGCAAATCATTGTTTGTTGTAATTTATTTCCATCATGCATCTCAAAAACTTAATATACAACATACAAATAGTTAACAAAATGAATAGAAGTGTTATGGACATTTGTAATTCAAAACAAAATTAATGGAAAAGGAGAGAGAAGAAGTTTTGAATTGAGTTTATGTGATCCCCCCACCCCTCCTTATCCCCCCACCCCCTCCTTAAAATAACACATTCAAATACTTAACAGAGCAATAAATGTGATGTACACATAAACCTATCCATTAAAGATGTATGAAATTCAGTAACATTACAGTAATTTGTACCTTTCAAATATTTCAAATTCAAATATCTTAAATATATATACACTTTTACACTTTGTAAATTACAAATTAAGCAGATTCCATATTCTAACCCCATGAACTAAAACACACATAGCTTTCAATGTAGTTCGCACATAAACTTGTTGGAAATTGGCCCTTTGACGTGTCCCTATCCCCATTTTTCAGTAAATAAATCTTGCAAATTTGAAAGTAATAAATTGTTTTTGGTTTTAAACAAAATCAAGGCAGTCTCATAATTGACGAGCTCTTTTAATTTCAGAGCTTTCATATCAATGACAAATGCATTTTTATGGAGTGTTGAAGTTTGCTTTGTAAATTATTCTTATTGCTTTCTTTTGAATGACAAAATTGGATGAATATTGCTTTGATAGGTGTTACCCCTAAACCTCCAGACAATAATCAATGTAAGGAAAAACTAAAGAATTATAAAGAAGTTTCATAGGCTTTACTGCTAATACCTCTTGTAAATTATACATTATCGCAAGACTTTTACCAACTTTAGATTTTACCTTTTTGATATATTCCTTCAAATTTAATTTACTGTTTATTACTACCCTATAAATTTCATCTTAAATACTCTTTCAATCACATACTCATCAAATTTTTATAATGATAGTGTTCTCACAATGCCTTTTTGAAAATAAAATAAAATTTGTTTTATCTATATTTAAAGATAAATTATTTACAATAAACATACTTTTAACACTTAACAATAAATCTTTTAACACCTTAGATACAAATGCGCTCATATGATTAATATCATTATCTGTACATAAAATATTAGTGTCATCTGCAAAGAGGACAAATTTGAGAACATCAGAAACACAACTTTTATCATTGATGTATAAAATAAAAAGATTAGGTCCCAGAATGGATCCTTGAGGAACACCACATTTGATATTTAAAAAATCAGAGGAACATTAATTAATTTGTACATATTGCTGTCTGTTTAGAAGATAATTTGAAATCCAATTATTCTCTACTCCTTGTATACCAAAACATTTAAATTTTTTAGAAGCAATTTGTGGTTAATTGTATCAAAAGCTTTCTTGAGGTCTATAAAGACCCCAATTGCATGCATTTTATTATCAATTGCTGATATTTTCTACAAGATCGGTAAGAGCCATAGCTGTTGAATGTCCAGCCCTAAAGCCATACTGACAATTCAAACCAACAATTGTTGGCATCTTTTAAAATTCAGATAATATAATCTCATGGAGTAATTGTTTGATTTTTATAAACTTAATTTCTATGAGAAAAGCTACAATAATGAAATGGTATTTCCTGTTCATGCTTAATCCTGTTGAATCATAAGTTAGTCTTATTTTTTTAATACTGTTCAATGTACTGCCAATATTCGACAGTTACTATAACAAGCCTCAATACTTGTCATGTCATAAAAGCTGGCATTACAGATAATGGTAAAAAAATTCCTGATAATTTTCCTTCAACATTTTTTAGTGTTATTTTTGATCTCCCTAATTACTGGATTGTTTTTAGCTCCATTACACAGAGTATAATGAGTGGAGCTTGTCAAATCGTACGTGAGCTCCCATATGTGCCTGTACAAAGTTTTGTATTAAAATGCATCTCCTAGGTTTTAACAGTTTTGTCGTGGTGCCGTTAAGACCTCATCAAACAAACAAACATTTAACAGTTTTGCTCTTGAGATTCTGGCTCAAACGAGATTTTTGTATGCTTCATAAAACTTTTATTTTAATAGGAGATATTACATGTAGTTTTTGAATTAAAGCTCTCAAAAGATAAAACTTTTGTCTACAAAAGTGTCAAATTTCAATATGTAATGGAGCTAAAAATAGCTCTTTTAGCTGTAGTCAGTTGGTATGGAAGGTCCTCCATTTATGTGCAGGTCTAATAGTTACACGTACAGAAATGTATGTGTCTTGTTGTTAATTGTATCGCAGTATTTTCCAATCAGAATTCGGACATTCTTTTATGAATATGCAAATTCTCAGAATCTTATTTAGGCCACGCTGTATCATATCATATCGGATTGGGAGTACGAGTTTTAATAGGTCATGATATAACCTAAAAGATAACATTTTGTTGTTTGATCATTTTTGCTTGTAGTACAGTAAGTCTTAAGTGTCAGTAAGTCTAATTGTGCTACAGTTGCATCGCAGGGGCTAGAATGTTATAGTAAAAAGCTGTGTGAAGCTCTTTGGTTTATAAATGCACTATCTATCACGGGGTGAGAATTTTAAGCTAAAATGCACTATCTAAGACAGGATTTAAGGAAAAAATTTTGTTGGGTTGGTGAACGCACGTTGCATTGTGTAAGCCGGGAGTTGTTACTAATGTGCTACTAATGTGCTGTATGGGCAGCAGATTGCCAGAAATAAAAGTTTGTATTCAAACTTGTTTACAGTGTTAATGGACACGTGGAAGAACCATCACTGGGTAGTATTCACCTAGGGGAAGGGGAGGGGGGAGAGGCACTTCATACTAAAAGTGGTAGGGTGTGCAGCCCACCAACCGAAAAACGTACCCGCAGTATGACAATTGTTTTGGTAACTGCAGTATGAAATTATACAATTTTGATACCTCAGTATGAAAGAAGTCAATTTTAATACCTGCAGTGTGAGTATTCAATAAACATTTTGTAAAAATGGACCAGCTGTACAAAATTAACACAGTAAAACCTCATTTTTTGGGACCTGCACTATGAAAATTATGAAAAAAAGACAAATTATTTTACTTAAAATAATAATAACAATTTTTTATTATAATTGTTTTTATTTTTTTTTATAGTAAAAAATGACACCTGCACTACGAAAATAGTACAAAAAAAATCACCTGCTTGGGCGGCACATATACCTCACATATGGAAGTGCCCCACCCCTCTCTCCTCGGAGTATTTAATGGGGCATCCCAAGGCTGCTAATAATGCTAAATACACACACAAGAAATTTCTGGCCATATCCATTCATTATCGAATTACAGTACATATCTCCCAACCACTGTGCAAATCTTTTGCTTACAGCCACGCTGTAACTCCTAATAAGGTCATGGGGATAACTTTTTTCGTGGAAGGTTAACCCTTACTCTTTTTTTTTTTTTTTTCAAGTGCTGGTGGAAGGTTAAAATCATTGGGGCGCCCAGCGGGTAGACTTTTCTGCCTATGCATTATTAATGCATTATATCGCCAACCCGAAAATATAGGGAATCCACGTTAACTTTTCTGCCTGGAAGACAGGACCCTTCAATAAACTGCGCGATATTATCGCCGCGTTTTGTCTAAGACATTTTCAAAAAGTGCTGGTAGAGTAAGGGTTAAGAATCATTGACTTTGATATCTCAAACTGCACATGTCTTAGACACCCCTGGATATTTTAAGCGAGGTATTGCAGACTTGCTGTGTGTTTGAACAGGGAGTTTTATTTAGTCTAGTGTTATCGAAATTAGCATAAGTCTGACAGTCCAGGGCTAGCTAAAACGGCCATTGGACCAGTGGAATTTAACTCCTGAATGCCCATTTGGCTAGTCTAAAAATCAGATAGAATGATCTAGAATTATGACAGAAATAGACAAGACAGCATACTTGCAAGTTGTCGCTGACTTTGAGCGTTGATATTTTCACAATAATGTTTGCAATTATTTCCGATTTAAATCCTATTCGGTCCGTGTACCATGTTTTTATTACGTAAGTTTAGCGATCATGCATACATGTACACATTTCTGTATACCTATTCATGCAGTGTTAGTGTATGATGTAACAAGAATGTATACACTCACGTTGTTTGCAGAAGTTTGTGAAGGGTTGCCAGATCCAGAGACTAGGGCTTGGGGCATGCACATTCACAGATTGTGTGTTGTGGAACGTGGTTTATCAATGGATTTCCCCTGATGTAAATATAATCGCGCAACTTCTTTGCGCGTATGTGGAGGGCTTTAATACTTGACTTATTTGCGGGGATGGGAGTTTGTAATTTGCATTGCACTATTAATGTATAGTAAATGGTTGATACGGGGCCTTAAATGTGTTCTTCTCAATTGTTCCAACAATTGAAATATTTTTCATATAAAATAAGTTTGGATAATTATGATATTACGGGGGATTTTTATTTCACAACATTTTTTTTTTTTTAATTGTTTTGAACATTGCTATTTCGTGAGGTTATTAAGTGTGATGATGTTGTTTTAAAGAAGAAAAAAAATAATGTCGCAGTGACCCGATCGTCAGCTTTTTGTATCAGGCATTTGAAAAATGTTCTCAATGTTTTATGTATACAATTAAACATAGTAAAGTCGAAGCCTGACTGCCCGGCCCAGAGGCTGAAGCTTAATATCATGAATGCACTTCCACGTGTATCGGAAGTTTTTTCTGCTAAAATCTTCCATAGACCTAAAAGTTAACATCCTGAAACTTCCTTATTTGGCATGAACACAACAGGTCTTTACAGATTGACAGTTATATTGTAACCAATCAGGTTTATCAACTTTGGCATGATTATGTTAATGAGCCCAAGCTCAGCTCTAGCTCTGCACACAAATATTTAAATGGAGTGCATTCGCTAACGTGAAAAGATTTTGGTCTATGTTAAATGGCTCCATGGTACATCACCTGGGAATGCTGATTGCACTGTATGTACATGAACTCTTTTAAGCTGTCAAGTCTGAAAAGACAGTCCAAAAAAGTCCGTAATATCATGCTTTATTTGTACTTTGTTGGTATGCGCTGTGTTCGGTAGTGAATAAGTGACTGTATGTACATATCCCATAGGTACCAGTAGTGAATAAATGACCTACTGTACATATCCCAATGCATTTGTAAATAAATTATACAACCATGGAGTAATGGCGACTTTGAAACCATATTGTAAATATTGAAAACATAAAAGTGGAATGTTTCCCTTGATTTTCAGAATAATAAAACTTGGTTGCATGTATTTATAGGCCTATTTTGGCAAGTATCTTGTAATAAACATTATTGAAAAACATCATTTTCCATACTTTATTGTTCAAGCTCTTTTGCTTAAATAAACAAATTGTTGTTAATGAAACATTCTTTAATTGCATGGTTGATTTATTCAGTAATATTATTAAGGTACAAAATACATCTGAATGAGTTGCATTTACATTTAATTTGGTCCATGGTGTATCATTTATTTAGCATGAAATGTAATAATAACTTTGGTGAGACAATGCAACGGAAGTGTAACAATAAAATCACAAGATTGAAATAATACTGTAAAAAGTCGGGCTAGTATAAAAATTAAATCGGGGCTAGTTTAAAATAGAGCAGTGATGCCTGATGGGCTAGTCAAATCAAAATGCTAATTGCGGACCTATATTTTATGGCGGTTTTGGCCTACTTAACTTTGTTGAGAGTGCTTGGATTATTATCAGGATTATTGAAAATAAAGTTTTGTTTTAAATTATTTTGCAGGATTGCTTATGGTACATGTGTTCCTTACATATTTTCTTCAATGAAGTCTCTCAAAGTCATTTCATTATGTGTAATGAAAATGATGGAACCCTGGTGGAGTGCGTTCCGTTTCCTTTCCATTAGTACCATTTATTTTCCATGAATTTTTCGTCTTGCATTTATAGGTTAGGATATAAATTTACCACTATCGTTTCCACTCATTGGGTGGAAGCTCTTTGGTTGGACTGATGCCAGCCGTGTTAGTATGGCTGCCATCAGTGATGACTGGCCGTCCGAGGGTGCGACAAAAACCTATACTTTGCTGTACTGTTTTAAGCCTTGTGTTAAAACAGGAAAATCTCAGTTTTAAGATCTTTGTGAAAATGAAACCATTTTACCCTTTTTTCACCCACAATGCAATGCTTATTCATGATGTTTAAAGCCCATCCATGTCTTCAAAAACTGTTTTTATGGTGATTTTACTTACTTTTATCAAAGTATTTACTGGGCTACTTTTCACTCAGTAAAATCGTCTGATGAGCTCTCAAAGTATGGTCAAAGTTCAAAACACTGCATTTTAGTGGGGTATTATGTTTTAGATTATTTGAGGAAATCTTTTTTTCAGTACTGGCCAAATGAAATTAACTTAACATTTATGAAGAATAATGTGTGAATGTTAGAAATTTTGTTATGTTTACAAAATGTATTTTCTAACCATAGTTGTGGTGTAATTGACCTTTGACCTCGCCAACGTCAGTAATCGAGCTAGACATGATGGCACCATGCATTGAATGTCACATGTAGCTTTTGTTAGAAGCATAATTTTTCAGGCATCTGGCAGTCATTCACAACTAACCTCGTTTGGCACATATGACCTGACTGTTAAGGTGCCATTAAACCCAAACAAACAAACTGAATACAACTCATACAGGAAAGTTGAAACTTGGATTTTTAACATGATGAATAATTGCCCCAAAATGGAATCGACTTTAAATAAAACTTTAAAAAATCATCATAAAAATATCAGATATGACAAAAATAAAAGCAATAAAAGCAATCAATTCTTCTTGCATTGTTATGGGTTGAGCTATAGCATCATTGATGTCTAGCTGTTGTTTGATTGTGTTTACTTTTGTGTTTGGTTTCAATTCTAATTGCAGATATGTTCTTGTTAGTCTTTCCACATAGTGGTGACCACACTTTTTTGGGAATAATTATGAAAACTACAATTATTAACATTAACTTCTTTTAATTTGCATGTATTATATTTTACTCACTTTACCAGCACTTTTTGTTTAGACTTACTTGTACTTGAACAAACCATTGTGTCATCTTCCCGTTACTTAGGATATTGACCTATAGGACAGTGCATAACAGCTGCAAGCGCAACTCGGGCAACAAGCATTTTGTACTATATTTTTAAGTCATACAATCATGCCCCTGTGATGTGTCCAAGTTCTTTTGAATTACTTACAAATCTTGCTTCCCTTCACATGAATTGCAAAAGACATGGCACTTCATGGAATCAGGTTATTTTACTTTAGAATATTTTTGTTACAATTTGAACATCCAGAGCAATTTTAAGCTTTTTGGTTCCCGGATGCAAATAGCATAAGGAACTTATGCAGTCATGCTGGCGTGTGTATGTATGTGTGTGGGGGTGTATGTGTGCGGGTATGTATGTGGGTATGTATGTGTGTCTGTGTCTGTAACAGTAAGCTTGTTAACACGATATCTCAAGAATGATACACTGGACTCATGTCATGTGGTACACAGATAGCCCATGAACTGTAGATGTGCCCCATTGTTTTTGATGGTGATGTCATGCATATTAATGAGTAAGTGAGACTTAATGTTAAAATCTTGAAATGCTTTTAATTTAACAAGCACTTTTCTGTTTTGTTTCATATTTGATATAATTATGATGTTAGCTAGTGCATGGTATAAATATATTGAAATTTATAAGTATGCGTAGTAGGCAGGGCTTAAGATGATTTTGCTGAAATGAGCTTGATAACATGGTATCTCAAGAACGATAAACTGTATTCCATGTCATGTGTGGTACACTGATAGCCCATTATCGGGATATGCTCCCTGTTGGTTTTGGTGGTCATGTCATGCCTATCAATGAGTAGGCGGGGCTTAATGTAAAAATCTTCAAATGCTCATATTTTAACAACTACATGTCTGTTTTGATTCATTCTTGGCATATTTATCTTGTTAGCTACTTAACATATTTATGGTATTGAATATTATTAATATACATGCTGGGCAGAGCTAAATATTGTTTTACTGAAAAGAGCTTGTTAACACTAGTAAGTCAAGGACAATACATTGGATACAGAACACATGTTGTACACAGATAGCCCATTGTCTGTCTGTGTACCCTATTGCAGGTTGTGATGTCATGTATATTGCTAAGTGTGTGTGTGTGTTGTGGGGATGGGGAGGGGGTAATGGTTAATATAAAATAAAAAAAGTGATAAATTTATAGCAACCATAATCTGTTTGTTCTCACTTGCATGTTACTTTTCAGTTATTGTGTACATGCTTATGTTGTCAACAGGTTATATTACTAATATTCGTGCTCGATGTGAAATTGCTACAAAAATAATTGTAAACACATCGCATACATGTCATATGTGGTACACTGTAGGTGAGTTATATTCCATATGTGACCTATTGGTTTGGTAGTGATGTCATGTAGGTGGGGCTTTATGTAAAATTCTTAAAAGGGTGATAAATGTGCAACCATATGCATGTTTTGCATCATGCAGGTGTTGTCAACAGGTTCTATTTTATTGATATGCATGGTGGGCATGGCTTATGAATATGTGCTTTTTAGTATAATTCGTGATATGCAATATCAAGTAGTATAAAACTTGAAAATCAATCAACAATGGAAGAATGCATCTAAACCACTAAACATTTTGGTTTTCTGGTTTGCTGTTATAGGAATATGATTTTGAAAAGAAGAAAATAAAGATACTCCATGTAATTGATGCAATTTTTTCATGCACACATATATGAGTACATACATACACATGAATACATTATGAATGTATCTACATAATGTATTCATATATTGCTACATACACATGAAATATTTGCATCAGTTTCAAGTAGGTCTTATATGGAATATATCCCAAAAAGGCTAATTAATTAAAAAGGGCTAATTAATTAAAGGATTGTTAACTCAAGCAAAAAGCAAACAACAACAGATACTTATGATCTGAAGAGCTTTTTCAATTTCTTAGCAGAAGTTTCATTAGAACTTGTGCAGCTATTTTAACCAATATCGACTTGTGGTATTGGGATGGCTGTCTAAAATTGCTGAATAATCACATTTTCTCTTTTTTTGTCATGTTTGGTATTGAAACAACTAATTAGTATTAATCATTTAACTTACAAGAGAGAAAAGATATTAAAGTTAGATACGTGGAATATGGGGTTGAATTCAGATTGAAAGAGTGCAAAACTTAGTTGAATTGATTGGTTGATAACTTGTTTGCCTATTTAAGCTGAGTTGATGTATTTAAGTCATCACATTGGCCTCAAACAATACCTTTGAAAATGGTAGAAGTGAAAAACAGAAAGCATTTATTGACAATATATCATAGTTTTGCATGTTCAGGATGTTCATTTCAGTTACATTGGCAAATCTATTTGCATAATTAGATATCTGTTGGTTTTTTGAGTAAGTGAACAAGTTAAAGGTGAGAACATAGTATACTGGGAATCCAAATGGTATTGTTTTGGTAATATTAGCTTTCCAAGCATCTCATGAACAACAGCAATTTACAGTATTTTAAGTTTTCACCTATAGACAATAACCTGTTCACATTCTTTGTTACCATGAGTAATTTGAATACAATTTCAGAATATGTGTAGTCAGATTACATATCTTTACTGTTGATTACACAAATATTTTTAAGTTACAGTATTTTGGTCATATTCACTTGATAGATACATTCAGTTTTGGAAACTTACAGGGTGTAATCCATTACGCATCTTAAATAATGCCCATGTCACTTACTACGTGATGTTTTCTGATTTAAGTGATTTTTGCTGCAAGGTTTTAGGCATTTTAATATTTCATAAAACAAAGTTTAAACTCTTCAAAACCATGTTACTAACCGCTGAATTGCACAAAAATGAGACCTCTAAGTCAGGAAGTATTGAGGTGACGATGAAAATTTATTAAGCACATAGTAAGGCAAAACCCAAGCAATCACTGCAACACAGCTTTGACGTGGTCACCTGAACGACGTAGGGAGTGTGGAAGGCCCAAAACTATATGGCAGTGCACGGTGGAAAAAGAGAAAATAGAGATAGGATGCAGGACATAGGCAGAAGCACAGGTTACGGCAACCAACAGGAAAAAATGGAGAAGTTCGGTGGAGGCCCTATGTGAAGAAGGTGAAGAACTATTTCATTGTTATAGATAGATGATTGTTTACCCTTTTATAAATTTGAATTTGCAGCAAGTTTGCGACAAGCTTACAATTTTTAGCTTGCACAAGCATGCTGCAAGCTTGCAGCAAGCTAGTATTTGGAACAAATACTAGCTTGCGTAAGCTAACTTTAGCTTGCGCAAGCTAGCATAAGATATTTGTTAGCTTGCGCAAGCTTGCAAAAAGTTTTGCTAGCTTGTTTAAGCTTACAGATAGTTTTTGCTAGCTTGCGCAAGCTAATTTGTTCCAAATACTAGCTTAAAGCACACTTACTGCAAGCCTGCAGCATGCTTGTGCAAGCTAAAAATGTTAGCTTGTCACAAGCAAGCTGCAAGCTAATATTTCTGTAAGGGTTACCAGTTTACAGTATATTTACATTTCCTATCACAAATTGTTTTGCTGATCTAGGTATTGTAGTGACAAAAAAAATAATTTTAAATGCACAAATAAATCACCACAAAAATATATATACAGTATTTCCTATATTTTGATGCATAAACTTTTGAAAACTCCTATATTTTTTTCAAAATTGTTCCTATAAAATACTTGTTTTTGAACACTTGGTGGAAGGTTTGTGTTTATGAAGGGCATTTGTATCAATTTATGCAAAGTGGCTGCTACCTGTTCATTCATATAACTTTAAACCTGTTATACATGGAATTAAAAGGATTTTGTTTGGCAGTGTGCCAAATAGTATTTCGGAATATAATTGTCAAATAATAATGAATATTTGTTAAAGATTATCTTCTGTCAAGACTGTTCTAGGACAAGTGACACTATTTTTTGCACTATTTTGCAGAGCATTTAATCTTTATGACCGCTGTCATCAAATTTGAATTTTAAAGCTTATTATAAAAGTTTCTATGGAGTATTAGCATTGTCATGACCCATGCATTCAATCTTGGAAATGCACAATCTTTGATAATTTGGTTTTATTCCATTCTTAGAACAGGTGAACGTTTTAATCAAGCGAAAAAATACATGTAAACTGTTCTTGTCTTTCAGTCATTTCAGTTGTTTTTCGTGCATTTTAAACAATGTAACACGGAAATTATATATTTTTTGTAGTTCCAAGCTTGTAGGTTCTCCTTGCAATGAAATTAAACATTAGTTAACCCTTACTGTACCATGCGGCAATATTGTCGCCGCTTTGGGTGCCCCATCTTTGACTCAGCCTCCCAAGCGCGTTTTCAAAAAAGTGCTGGTAGAGTAAAGGTTTAACAACCCACGGCAAGTGTGCACACTCAAAAATAAATGCAGCAGCCCACCGGGTCACTGAAGCGGAACGAGCCTAAACTATGCTGCTTGGAAGACAGAGCGCCCTACACGCTGCAATGTTATCTTCGCTTTGGGTGCCCCATGTGTGACTGCTTCTTAAGCGCGTTTTCAAAAAAGTGCTTGTAGAGTAAGGGGTAACCATCTTGTAAAAAAGTGATAAGTTACATGTGTATCATAAAAGATATATTTGAAGAGAAATGAATCGATTTGAAATTAAAAGACCAGGTTTTAAATCTGTATCTAGTTCTGTGGAAATACTTGCAAAAGGTGTGAAAATGCTTTATTAGTTAGCTTAATTTTGAAATTATAAAATAAATGAAAGCATTAAATCAAAAAGTTGGAAAAAATAAAATAGGAAAGCAGAGGTGCAAAATATTACAATTTTTCTTTCTTTCTGAGAGTGGAGTAAAGATTTTCACAATAATGTTGGATTTATATAATTTTTGAACCAGAATTAAAAATCCTTTCAAGTTGTCATCATTTTAGTAATAGTCATCTTAAGTAGTCAGCATTTTCATAAAATCATTACATGCACCATCTTTTGTTGTAGTCATCATTTGATCAAGTGATTTTATCACTTGACTTGTACCATCCACTTTTACATCCACAAAACTACAAGAACCAGCCTGATTGTGATATTTCAAACCCTCTTCAAGAACAAATGTCTCACAAGGTTAACGCAGCAATCAATAATAATGGGCTCATGAAAATTACTTGGATAAATTCTCACTGCACTTTGTATTTTCTCACAGCTGCATCTCATCCAACAGAAGTGCTTCGGTTTATCATATTATTGTTTGGTACGTCTGACCAGATGATCTGTTTTGGTTTATCTTGCGTTTCTCCCCAAAGGGTCCCCATGCTTTAATCTGTCTCTGACAGTTTGGCCTAATTGCACGCTCATGGACAAAAACATATCTGCAAATACATAATGCACCTGGGGTTGGATGAAGGAAAAATAAATGGGAGAGTCAAGTTTTCAGAGCCGGTCAGTTTTCCGAACTGTTTTACCGTGGAATTACAAACAGCCTCTTTTTTTTTAAATTATTAGTTCTTATGAAATAGATTTGACCACAAAGGAGTCCCTGGTATCCCAGGGTTGCTGGACGGTTGCTTAGTAACGGAATTTAGACGGTAAATCGTCAAAGCATCTGGCGATAAACTTGGAAATGAGTCAGATACATCCGAAGGTTTTATCAAGCGTTCCTCCAGGTCCAGCGATCGCGTGACTCGAAACAATCAAATCTATTATTAACCATAAAGAGTCTAGGCACAACATGGGACTCGGTGTTAATTTTCCGTACAGTGGAAGCACACAGCGCTAGATAAATTATTTTTTATTGATGTCAAAGATCTTAAGACCTTTGGTCAGCGGGATAAGAAAACATAATTGTGTCTGGGTAATTTGAGTACAGATGAATTGTTTACGAGTGCTGAATCATTAAAGCTTTGCCTGTTAAACCTCAGTCATATTAAAAAGGGGAACAAAATTGATGAACATTTGTGAAGCATTATGTATGTGTTAATTGAAACTGTGTGTAACTGAAATAGCAGTAAATCATTACCTGGTATTTCTTCCAAGAGTTTCTAAGAAGACAATAATACGAGGATGACAATTGAGAAGTTAAGAAGACATCACTCAAGAGAAAGTATTTTAAAAGGGAGATTAATAAATTGCAAGAACCTGGTTATAATGGTCGGTCACTGGGGCGCATACGTTACATTCCCAACTAAATTGTGGTGTGTTATTTTTATTGTTGAGTCATAACATGGCGCATATTTATGATTAGTTTCTTATCTCACGTTTTTTTTTTTGAAATTTTAATTGATTGAATGATATTTGCTTTTTTTAATATTGAGCTGACCTGCACTATGAAAATGATGCTAAAAGGTAGATACACTATGAAAATGATGCAAAAAAAGGCGCATGCAGTATGAAAATGAAGTAAAAAGGCACACACACACACACACACATATATATATATATATATATATATATATATATATATATATATATATATATATATATATATATATATATATATATATATATATATATATATATATATATATATATATATATATATATATATATATATATATATATATATATATATATATATATATATATATATATAAATATATATATATATATATATAATATATGTATATATATATGTATATGTATATATATATATATATATATATATATATATAATATATATATATTATATGTGACTGAGTCACTTGAATGGTTTGGTGGGGTATGTGCAGACGAGTCACTTGAATGGTTTGGTGGGGTATGTGCAGACGAGTCACTTGAATGGTTTGGTGGGGTATGTGCAGACGAGTCACTTGAATGGTTTGGTGGGCTATGTGCAGACGAGTCACTTGAATGGTTTGGTGGGGTATGTGCAGACGAGTCACTTGAATGGTTCGGTGGGCTATGTGCAGACGAGTCACTTGAATGGTTCGGTGGGCTATGTGCAGACGACTCACTTGAATGGTTCGGTGGGCTATGTGCAGACGAGTCACTTGAATGGTTTGGTGGGGTATGTGCAGACGAGTCACTTGAATGGTTTGGTGGGCTATGTGCAGACGAGTAACTTGAATGGTTTGGTGGGCTATGTGCAGACGAGTCACTTGAATGGTTGGTGGGCTATGTGCAGACGAGTCACTTGAATGGTCTGGTGGGGTATGTGCAGACGAGTCACTTGAATGGTCTGGTGGGCTATGTGCAGACGAGTCACTTGAATGGTTTGGTGGGGTATGTGCAGACGAGTCACTTGAATGGTTTGGTGGGGTATGTGCAGACGAGTCACTTGAATGGTTTGGTGGGCTATGTGCAGACGAGTCACTTGAATGGTTTGGTGGGCTATGTGCAGACGAGTCACTTGAATGGTTTGGTGGGCTATGTGCAGACGAGTCACTTGAATGGTTTGGTGGGCTATGTGCAGACGAGTCACTTGAATGGTTTGGTGGGCTATGTGCAGACGAGTCACTTGAATGGTTTGGTGGGGTATGTGCAGACGAGTCACTTGAATTGTTTGGTGGGGTATGTGCAGACGAGTCACTTGAATGGTTTGGTGGGCTATGTGCAGACGAGTCACTTGCATGGTTTGGTTGGCTATGTGCAGACGAGTCACTTGAATGGTTTGGTGGGCTATGTGCAGACGAGTCACTTGAATGGTTTGGTGTGGTATGTGCAGACGAGTCACTTGAATGGTTTGGTGGGGTATGTGCAGACGAGTCACTTGAATGGTTTGGTGGGCTATGTGCAGACGAGTCACTTGAATGGTTTGGTGGGCTATGTGCAGACGAGTCACTTGAATGGTTTGGTGGGCTATGTGCAGACGAGTCACTTGAATGGTTTGGTGGGCTATGTGCAGACGAGTCACTTGAATGGTTTGGTGGGCTATGTGCAGACGAGTCACTTGAATGGTTTGGTGGGCTATGTGCAGACGAGTCACTTGAATGATTTGGTGGGCTATGTGCAGACGAGTCACTTGAATGATTTGGTGGGCTATGTGCAGACGAGTCACTTGGATAGTTTGGTGAGCTATGTGCAGACGAGTCACTTGTAGGGTTTGGTGGGCTATGTGCAGACTAAGTCGATTTTTATCACTTGTTTTAAATGTCTCACCTAAGGGGCCTTCACTACAGAATCTGGAAATCTTCCACTCCACTGTCAGTCTGGTTTGTACCCTGATCGGGATAAAGTATTGTTTTCCGATCGGGGGATCCTTTACAAAAGTATCCCACAATGCATCTATCCAAATTTAAAGTTTGTATATAAATAACATAAGAATCAGACACATTTCAAGTGTGGGGAACTCAACCACTGTGAAGGGTTTCAAGTTTTTCTTCACGATTTGAAATAATGGCATATGAATTATCTTCTCACTGTGCACTTTTAAAATTCACTGTGTGCTTTTTGAGAAATTTGAAGAAAATTAATGAATTCTTATTATGTGTTACCGTTAGACAGTCAAGCTTTAACAAGGTTTTCTAAAATTATGCGAAACAACTTAAGGATTTGAGAAATTTATTTAGCAATAACTGCGTGATAGTAACAAAGTTGTTTTACTTTTTGAAATTGAACATGAACAAAGCTTTTTTACAAACCTTTAATTAAATGACTGATAAGCGTCAATGACTGAAACTCACAATAAAAATGTTGGCTTCCATACATCATTGTAAGCTCAATGCGCATGCTTAAGTCTCCCAATTGGGGACTTATTGAGTCCCCTCGATTGGCGGTACAATCCGAACTGACTTTTAGTGTTATATGTCGCATTCTCACATTCTTAACAAATCACTGGATCATAACAATAGTAAAAAAATGTTCTGTATTGGAAATTGATGTAACCTAATAATTCATAAGTTTCTTCAGACACATCTCGAGACTCCATTGTAGTGATTTCCTGACATGTACAATTGCTGTAAGCCCCAAAGTCTAAGAAAAAATGTCATTACAAATATAGAATAAGACTTTGTAAATTATTAGGCTGTGATGTCACTTCTACAATCAGTCCACGCTCCCAATTGGGAGATCTTCTGATTGAGAGAATGAGACATGCACAGTGACCATAATTTAAGCTGTTACTAATAAGATCAGCCATTAAATATTTTGTTGCCTTTCAAATTCTGTTATTGGAATTTTTTTTATAGAGTTTAAATAAATTTGCAGTTTTAAAAATGATAATGCAATTAAATTTCTGGAACTTAAAATTCTATATTGTATAATTTGAGCTTTTGCTGGGGACTTAAAATTTAAAAAAAATATACTCATCATAAACTATTGAAATATATTTTCAAAAATTCCGCGTGTGAATATGATTTCATCATTCTGTTGCACCAGTAAAATGAGAGTATTTAGCATGTAAGTACCTTTGGCTTAAAACCTTTTTACCGTTGTGTATTTCTTTAGAGAGATTTGAATTTGGAAAGGTGTATTGTGGGCTATAATGACCAAAAATTTCCCGATTGGGACGGTGGCATGGATCGAACTGACAATCATGCCCAAAAGTTGTTTGGACAAATCCTTTCATCAATGTACTGTAAGTTGCAATTTCCCCACTTACTTGCAAAGCGCACATAGTAGAGGCAAATATGGCTGAAATCATTTCAGTAATTTCCCTCTAACAATTTTTGGGAATGAATGTAGTCTAATTTCAGTTTTATCTTCTAGTTTAGATATCTTCTTGATTGAAGAATGATATTTGAATAAAAGATATTCAATCAAAAAATATTTGAATAAAAATAGATAAATATTTTGTTCCTTTTTTTGTCCTCTTTGATGGACATGCTTGACCACCCATCTAAGCCTTTTAATGAAGTTTAATTCTGAAAATAATAGCAAAGGACTTAAGGAGTACTCGCTGGTATTGTTTTAATAAGTTATTGATTTATGTTGTTGCCAGCTGGTGAAGGGCTCACTGGGGATATCCATATTTCTGTCAAAGAAATCCCAACGGAGAAAATATCTACGCAAACCTTTTCGTGAAATGCCCATGACCAAAAAAAATGGACATTTTGTGTCGCAAAGAATTTAATCTCTATTGGGTGATTCATCAAGATTGATGACATTTTGTAAACGAAATGAGATCAACTCACTCAACGCATATTGTATTCAAATTTCAAATGCTATCTATTATTTCAACAATACCAACTTTGAATGAAAAATGTGTCAAATATGTAAAAGAAAAAGCCCCAATGCAATTTTCATTATTTTATAAATAATTATTTTGTTCTGGTAACTTGATTCTTGTGTTTTTTCCTGTTTATTAACTTAAAACAAAATTCAAGATTTCATAATAGAATTGAAATTACAATTAAATTTTGCTTTCAGGGATTATTTGTCGTATAATTTGCATAAATGTGTACCAAGTGGGTTAAATATTTGATATCTGATCTTTGTAGCATCAGTCTAAATCACAGTTTCTAAATTAATTTTTTCTAAGGGCCACCATTTGACAACAGCCTCAGGCCACGGGCCAATTGCATGGCAAAACCAGCATCACATGACAAACAAAACCCGTCATTACAACCCTGAATACAAACAAGCTGAGTGTACTCCTGATAAGGATGTATGTCAGATGTCGGCGGTTCTTTCATCTGCCTTCCTTTGACACGCCGCGAGTCTGCCCATTTTATAGGGGAAGTACAGATGATATTTTATTTGATAAGCCGCGATGTTCTAGTGCGCTGATATGCCTTGGAAAAACCCAATTTTTACTGATCTCATTTGGATCAATCAGAAGGTACTATATGTTCCCACTATGACTATTGTTCGTGACAAGACATTCCACTTTTGCCAACTCCTTTTAAGAATATTTACCATGTACTCGAGGAAAGGTTGTTTTATATTTTGTATGTATTAGTGCTGTCATGACATGTCAATTATCACGATATCTCTTTTCCCACGACATGAAATATGCATCTCACAACATATTGCGATACCAAAAAGTAGTGCTCAACTAAGAAATTTTTGCTCAACTAGGCTTGGCTACTTCTTACGTTACAATTCTAACATTACAGTATTAAAGCTAAAAGTCAAGTTTAGGGCCATTAAAACCATGCAAAAATATTGTGAAAAAAAAAAAAATCTTCATTAAAAATTGTGCTCCGTCAACCCACACTGGTACGCTCCGATTTAAGTTGGCAAAAAGAATGAAAAATTTTCCCAGAACATGCCACTCAGGCTCTCACTTTGATGATTCATGGTCACGTTGGCTGAAGTGAATTACCAAACACATGCGTGATGAATGTAATAGTCACGCGATCATGTCGTCTGCTAGATCTGCGTATAATTTTTTCTTGCGTTCATCATAAAAGATATTAGTGATATTAACAACATGTGCTGTGAGTCAGTTTCCTTGAAAAGTATCGCGATATACCAATATATTGCGATATTTTTCTCCACAATATTCGATACGTAATAGAGCCATATTGTGACAGCAGTAGTATATATTTTATTTTAGTGTAGAAGAATTTGGTGTTCTTGGCAAATATAAATCAATCTATATGTCACTATCACACTGATAGTGATGATGCAAGTTCCCTTGCGTAATTCAAAAAATTGATCCTCATTACTGTTTGTCATTGGTCTACTGACTCATTTTGAACAATAGTAAATGAAGTTTGATCTAGATACATTTTGAACCAATAAGTCATGTGTTTCAGACCTAGGTTTGGTTTGAAGTGGGGCACATTTCTGACATAGTGGATTTTTTTAACATGAAACACCTTGACGTCAAGGAACATTTTAGAGTTGGATGTGTTTTGTCCAGGTGTTCATTTTAACATACTTTTTCTTAGCAGTACATTTGTGTCCAATTTTCTTCCATTTTTGCTACAAAAAATATATATATATATATAAAAACAAAAAAATTAGATTCATTTTCGTGAGATTTTCTTCGATTTTCAGGTAGTTTTTTTTTCCATTTTCGGGATAAATTTCTTTAATTATCAGAAGATTTTTCTCATTTTCAGGAATTTTTTGTACACAGTTTTTGACCTTAAATGTTGGTCATGTTATTCACTTATGAAAATTGAAACATGTTTTCTATCTGACCTGGCTGCTTTTAGCCTATGTCAAATTTTTGACCCCCTTATGTTTTTAACCTTGTTTAAGTTTTTGACATTAGCACAATTTTTGACCCTAGACTCACTCTTGATCTGGAAACATTTTGACCTCCAGGTGAGTACTCTTTTGACCCGTAAATTCTTAAATTTATGGGTGCATTTTGACACTGTTTAATTCTTAATTTTCACTCAAACAATTTTAAAACCAGACTAAGTACCATATTAAATTTACAAGGTTGTTTTAGGAGTGTTATAAGTGCTTAGAATTTTAATTGAATTCATTAATGTGAATCTTATCTGACAAACAAAACAAAAGTTCTTCATGCACAATACCAGATTTCAGATCATGCAGAGCGATTTCTCTTACAAAATACTTTTTTTTTTTAAACTTCAAATGCAATTTTACAACTTTCTTGTCGGTAATTCTTGCATTCAGTAAGAAGGTATTGATTATGTCTTTTGCCTTTTCATTTATATTTGTTATGCTTTTGTGCTTTTTAACGACACGCATTGTTCAAAGAGATCTTTAGAACTCTTCTGTCAATATCTTCTAAATGATCACATGCCAATTCCAGGTATGTATTAACAGATGGCCTGTAAATTCCTTTGTGAGTTATTAAATTTAGAAGCTTCTTATTAGCATTATTTACTTTCAGGGACGAACCGACTAAAGATGTCGTGATAAAGTAGATGTTGCCAATTATGGCATGTGTCGGAATTTCCTTCATCAACGTGATTTTATGAGAGTTGTTAAAAAAAAAAATTTTGATGAAGAGAAACAAATATTTTATCCAGCAAGATCTATTGCAGCCTTCAGCGCAAGTTGTTTGATTTATTTAAGTGAGAAGTGATGGTTAAAAGTGCACAAAACATGAGTAATGTGATTTAAAAAATGAATAAAAAATTTACACGAATGATTACAAATATCAACTCTATACAGTAAAGTACATGCTCATTTGGTCTCAAATTCATAAAAGTATTGAAGGGAGCTGTTTTGTTGTTTTTGATGAATCAGAAATCAATCTTATTAACAAAAAAAAAAAAATGTTTCAACCAGTCTCATGGAATGATGTCACTGACAGAAATTTTAGCTTGCAGCACGCTTGCGACAAGCCACCAATTTTTAGTTTGCGCAAGTATGCTGTAAGCTTGCGCAAGCACGCTGTAAGCTTGGGCAAGCGTGCTGCAACCTTGCATCAAGCATGCTGCAAAGTAGTATTTGGAGAAAAAAAAAACTAGCTTGCTACAAGCCAATGTGCTAACATTGGCTTGTGCAAGCTAGCATTAAATATTTGTTAGCTGGTGCAAGCTTGCAAAAGTTATTTTGCTAGCGCAAGCTAGCATTTGTTTTGCTAGCTTGTGCAAGCATTTGTTCCAAATACTAGCTTGCTGCAAGCTTGCAACACGCTTGCTGCAAGCTTGCAACACGCTTGCTGCAAGCTTGCAACACGCTTGCTGCAAGCTTGCAACACGCATGCTGCAAGCTTGCAACACGCATGCACAAGCTAAAAATGTTAGCTTGTTATAAACATGTTGCAAGTTAGTATTCCTGTAAGGGGTAAAATGATGCATCTAATCCTCTCTGTTTTAATGATATTGTTGGAGGATGAAAATGTGAAGAATACTATAAACGATATGTATATGAAGATTTGCATCAATACAAAGACTTTGTTCTTGTTCATAAGTTAATATGATAGTTTTCAATCCTATTCAAAAAATTGTGTTTGTCTGTGTATAATTATTAGCTGGACATGTGATTTGTTGATCCCTGTCACAAAGACCAGTAAAGATTATTTAAAGGTATATGGACAGGTAGAGATTTTGCCATAAATATGTTCGTTCCTTTTAACATTCTGAACATTTCATTAATATATATCTATCAAGCGAAAGTTACAGTAGTTAAGAAGTGAAATCCATCCCCGTGTGATCCATGTGGCAATTTTAGGTGAAGATGTATTATCACGTTACAGGACCTAATAAATCCCCCTTCTCATCCTTTCCCATATTGTTATCACATGTCACGTAAACTCATTAGCCCTCCCCAATATTTTGGATGCTCTGCCGCCACTGAGCTTGAACTAATAAATAGCTCAATGTTTGTATAACAGAACATATACAGAAATGTATCCCTCATGTGCCATGTTGCAAATCAAGCAAAAATTTCTTCTTATCCTGAAGGGTTTCCGAACCAATCTTTGAATTATTTTATTTCCCTGTGGAGTACATTTCTGTATTCTTTCATTAAATTTGATATCCTTTTGATTCCGTGCCAGAATTTAGAATGTAAATAAACCCCTTTGATTTCGTTATTGAGCTGTCAACATGGAATGGGGCTACGTGTATACATACACTATGTTCGCATCTTTGACAGATTAATTTCCGTGACACAGATAGGATGTACAACTTGGGATGCGTTTGCTTGTGTGTCTTGGGCTGAAGCTATTTATACGGAACTGTTCTCTTCTCCTTCACCTTAGTAAATGAACCCTTTTGTCTGATTTTAGACCGTTGCAGATGAGAACGTCAAATGGGCCATTAATTGAAAATTTATGATTAATTTTATTTGGTGAAAATTTCTTCTTTTTTTTTTGGTATCATTTGATTTTTTTTTTTTTCTCAGCCGTTAATTGAAAATTCATGATTAATCTTATTTGGTAGATATTTCTTCTTTTTTTTGTTATCATTTGAATTTTTTTCCCTATTCAAATTTCATCATAAATCAAAAGAGTTGATTACACTATAAGGAGCAGCTTTTCCCATGAGAAAACGCAGAGGACATGACTAGTAAATTTTATACATACAGTACTAGTGATGTCACATGACAATTCATTTTAACGCTGAATAATTGATTGGCTCGTTCAAATTTGTATAAATCTGTTAACCAATCAGAAACCTTGAAATTACTGTATATCCATCTTGACAATAACACAATAACAAGTGACTCTTAAATGTAACATTTATTACAATGAGTGGCATCTTGTAATTTATTGCATCACTTGAAAATATTTATTGTTTACTGTAAACATGGAGCTATTTCTGGTTAATAACTCCATGCTGTAAATAACACCTCAATGTCAATTTTGTTACCAGCCTTTTGTTGAATGTGCACAATTCTCTCATAGCTTTAAATCGTTGTAGAATTAATATATCAACATTATTTATCAACAATTTGTTTCTTGGTTTGTCCTATTAAAGGGATTTCATTATGTGAATCTTAACTCTTCGGAAGCCATTTTGCAGGGCAGCTGCGTGGTTGCATTTCACGCGTCTTCACATGGCCCTGTCACATCACATGTACAACAAACATACTACATGCTAACCTACCAGTACCAGTTCAGCGAATTTTAATAATTACCATTTTTGTTCACTTCCGATTTTTGAAAAACGTTGTGCCGTACATCCGAAACTCACTCCAAATGTCAATCAGGATCAGATGAAAATTGAGAAAACGTCTTTTTATTCCCCGGCACACGTCTATTAGTGCAACCAAAGGCACAGCAAGATTCCGGTATAATTATCTTACAAAAATTATCCTATATAACAACATGTAAGCATTTGTATGTCTAAATAAGTGTACAGCAGACGATCGTTCTCGCCTGACAAAATGGCAATGTAAACAACGTCATGTGACCTCATGACGTCAGCTGAAACACCCTTAAAGTTGTCATTTGAACTGCACCTGATTAGTCACTTGTATATTTTATTGAAGGAACTCTCGACCAATAACTTGTGGGCATTTCGTCCACATCCAATCAATTCTCGCGATGCGTTTTTTCATGTATTTAATCTCAATGAAAGTTTATGCTCTCACCGAGTGCTCTCATTGAAAACTTGTTCACTCACCGAGTGCTTTCAAGCATTCATTGTGTGTAACTTCTGCACACGTTAGACATGATGGTACGTACAATAGCGTCAAAATTATATGACTGAGTATTGGACTGTAATGTTCGTGTAATAATAAACCCCCTTTCAAAATATCATGTCCTAATGTTACACTTGCCTAAAGACAGAGTAAGATTTGACGTAAGAACTCGTGGCTGAATTATTACCAAATGACCATTGAAATACATTCCAACCATGAAAAGACTCCCAACTTCAAGCAACGTTTATTGGGCGACCATGTTTACAAAATAAAATAGTACCGAATTTAACTGTGCACTTATCAAGTCCTAACAACCGGCTGATAACCTTACACACCTAGGCCTATGTACATGGTCGGCAGCGGCAGCAAAGCTATGAATATTCAAATCCTGACAGGTTGTTTGATTGTTTGTGAATAGCCTATACAAGACATGCACTGGATTTCCTCAGAGACTCAACAGAAATATGCCCTCAATTTTCGGTCAGAGCTCCTTTAAAAAGGCTGTTGAAGAATATGAACTGGTCAAAGTGATTCAAAGTGCAAAATATCCCCTTTTGTAACTTTCATTTCATTTCATTTCATTTATTTCTTTTTTCACAACATAATTTTAATAATTACAGAAGAGTTTTATTTACAAATATGTTATGAAATTTATGAAATATGTATATACAGAAGAATATATATGGTTATAAAAGGAAGTGTTGTATAAAAACTCTGGTGAGCTTTATTGAGTACAACACTCCCAAATTACAAAGCAAAAATGATAACAAATTGGTAGTACAAAACGCCCCCACGCAACATACCAATACATACATTTGAAGCCACAGGTCCCCATCCCACCCCACCCGATCCCAGATAAAGTTAGGTCCTGTTCTCACTTATCCCTGGATCCCCCCACGATAATCCAGCGAGATGATCCCCCCACGATAATTCAGCGAGATGAACCCCGGCAATAATCCAGCGAGATGATGATGTAGAAAAAACAACGTTATGTTCTCACTTGAATGCAAGCTTGCCATCATACCCACTGCAGGAGATGTGATTGTGGGGCATGAGTGAACCGCAAGTACAGTCGAAAGGTGGGTCATGGAACAACCTGTGAAATGTATCTGAGCAGGCTAACTGTTAGTGTGACATAAACAAGTTATGACAGGATATTGCGTAACTTTCATGATCACAGGTCAGTGATCTGCGTTCCCACATGGTTTTTGTTAATCTCATTGCAGGATCTAATCACCTGCTCCGAATCATGATCCTACCCCCAAATAGGATCAAGATCAGGTGACTGCAATCAGATCCATTGAGCGTTTCTCATAGTAACAAAATTGGCGGACGTAATTGCCTGCAGTGGGGCTGATCGCGAGCTAATTCTATTGGAAGGAAACACTATTAAAGGTTTAAGTACCTAGCTCTCTCAAGTGTCAGATATCTGCAATGCCATAAATTTTCTTGTATGACTGGATAGGCACAATAGAAAATTATTTTGTGATATACTGAGAGCCAAAACAAAATATATAGAAGTATCCGGTTGCTAACGGACTGTCAGTCAGATAAACATTCTGACCTTTAAAATTTTAGCGTCATGTTTTTGAAATTTTGATAAAGTTACTGGTGTTACTTAATGATGTGTAAATAAGATCTGATGTGATTTTTACGTACCTGAAATATAGACCATATATTTTCTTTCACGTAGTTCCAAAAGTAATTTTAAGCCTGACGGTAAATGCCATCAAAGTTAAATGAGCTAGCTGTCTTATGCTCATTTACAGGGGTCAAATTTTGAATTTTTCACCACTTTCCACGGAACAATGCTTTCATCAAAAAAATACTGTTCCGGATCAAATTTCACTGTTCCAACATTTTTGTCAATAAAAAAGAAAATTCCTTGCTTTAAATATTTATTTTACACCTTTTTTGTCATAGTATACCTGTAAGAGAAACAAGAAATAAATAATAGTCATTAGGCCCACGTGTCGAAATTCTAAACCAAGTAAGGCTGTAACACGTATGTACGGGGTAAATATGTAATAGAACTAATGATAGTTGCGTTAGTTAACACATGCAAACACAGTATCAGGGATGTGAGTGAGACAAAAACATATTTTGAACTTACGAATGTAGTACAAATTATTACGTCTTCGTCAAACGGTGTGGAGGGAGGGGGGTCAATTTGACCATATTACGTGCTGGAAAATAATATATATAAAAAAAAAGGCATTTAGGGAGAAACATTCATTTATGGGGATGTGTGAACATAAAAAAATTCTTCTAACAAAAGTTATGAGCTGTTTTGTATGAATTATACTATGTGGGTCAATGGGTAATTCTAACCTTTTCTGGCCGATCATGGAAGTTATACAAGTGACATGGTCAATTTCACCACACCACGTGGTGGGAACTGATATTTTGTCAATAAAACAAAAACAAAAGTGGGGTCACATACAAAAGTTCATCTTAATGAGGTCTTGCATCCCACATTAATTTCTCGGAATTATCACACATGCATTGTTTCTAGTTATTTATTTTACATATGGAACACTTTTCAAGCAAGCATTAATATCCCCGACATATATCCCTAGTTATAGATAAATCCCCAATTAAGCTTAGCCCAAGGTCCTGGAAGCTGTTATTGCGACAGCCGTGGTAAGCCTGAAGGAAACTGCCCAGGAAACTGTTCCCAGGTAGTACATACTGAAATGCTTTCCACGTGGTACATGTACTGACATAATTTTAGAGCTGTGAGCGTTTAGGGATTTTAGTAAATGTGTACACACCAAAAAAAAAAAAAAAACGTGTATCGTATGCACGCGTTTAGTATTGTGATTTTAAAAGTACACCAAAATTGCTCCAATTTACATTGCTAAGTTTAAAATCGCACAACCAGTATGGCAAAGCATTGACCCCATTGCCCAAATAGACGTTGGAATTTTGCTTTCCAAATTGTGAAAAGTGCATTTTTACAGTATAAAATCATCGTTTTTATGGAAAATGTGCATGGAAATTTGGTTAAGAAAGAACAGAAAAGTCCCTGTCAATGTCATTTAATCATAACATTGCATAACTTTTTTACCATACTAGCTAGGACTTTTAGTGGAAATCTTGGATACTGTGATACCTCAGCGCCTCGCCGTAATCAATTTCAAAACTACGCCATCACCCTGGAAATACAGTTTATCAGTCCTCTTATAAAATGGCTGTAATCTTTGTGAAGCATGCAGAATTTCAGCTCTGCTGACTTTTTCTTTCTTGCAAAATTTATTTGAGTCATCAGGTAATGTTTACATATAAATGTACTGATCACCACTATGACTGTGTATTTTGTGGTCAATTTTACAGCTTGTAAAAAGGGTCTGAGAAGAGTGAGATCAAAACCTAACGTTATGTTATTGTTAGTTTTAGCGGTCCAGTATGATCGATTGCACCGGTAATTGCGGAAAAGAAAGGTTTTCATACTTTAAAAGAAAAAATTTGTCACGAGACCCCTGGTTTATATTTTGAAAGTCTACAATCAAGTAAGTTTGAACTAGAAAAATAGAGTAAAAGTTTTAGATCAAATAATTTTTTCCATACTTACTTATTAACTCTACTAAGATTGAAAAATAAAATGATAAACTATTACAGATATATTTTATCTTTACCTATTTATCAACTTGTTTGCTCTCATGTCATGCCACCAACTGTAAATCACCATTATTTGTTTATAATTTATTTTACTTGTCCATTCTAATACTTGAGTCAACTCTGTAATAAATAATACTGTTCAGAAGTGTACTTGTGATTCATTGTTTTAAGGAATGTGAAAAACAGGAAAAGCCCTGAAAGTACCAGCTGAAACCCTATGATAGATCTATTTGGTAATTAAATATAGCTCCATTGTAATTTATGGCAGATCTGAAGCGCACTATGTGGCAGTGGGATTGTGTGTTACTGTATTGTGTGCTGATTGGTTGATGAATGAGATATTTTGATTGGTTAATACTCTTAACAGATGGTTTGATTGGATGAAACATTTTGTACAAACTGCTGTTTTATAAAAAGGAATTTTTTACTGAAACAGATTTTTTTTTTTCCCCTAGTATTTTCAGGAATCATTTTCAACAAAAAAAAACAGTGAAATTTAAAACAAATTTTGATATATTTCGATCAATTTCAAATTAATTGTCCAAATGATTTGGTTGGTGTGCTAGTATATTCATTTAAGATCATATAATACTGAAAGATTAAATTAATTTCTTCTAATAGATTCAAGATTCATTTCATGAAGATAATCAAGTGTGTTCTAACATTCACTATTAGTTCTACCAGTCCGAGAGATCACCTAACCTCTACTTCTAAGCCCCTATTTCAACAGAATTTGTCATCAATTTTTGTGTAATGATATCCTGTGGGGCCCAGTAAATGGATCTCTGCATCTTAGACACTTGACTGCAAGCAATCAAAGAATTCAGGTCAAGGTCCGGATTTTCAACTCAAATTTTTCTAAAGCTAAGCAGTGGCATTTGCTTTTATAAGTAGCCAAATACTTATATCCCATGTAGTGCTGAAACCTAAAACAAATTTCGAAACCTTTGTTGAACTCTCCCCCTCCCCCTTCTTCACTTTGTCATCTTCTACGACTCTAAATCCATCGTCACTGGCATCATCAACATGCTCTGGCCCAATCCACTCATCCTACAAATCCTCAATAAACTTCACCCTCTTTCCTCCTTAAGGAAAAACAAAATAATAATTCTGGATCCCCGGCCATGTCGGCATTCCCGTCAATGACAGAGCCGCCAACAATGCTTTGTCGAATCACATCTCTCCTTTTCCGATCCCACACTCGAGACCTCATGTTTTTTCACTTCCAGCTACCTCAGTAAGACCTGGCCAGACTCCTGGAATTTTTAGACCAGTAACAAACTTCAAACCCAAAGTCGGGATCAACGTGCACAGTCGCAACCGCAGGAAGGACGTTGTTATCGTCCGCCTCGGCCACACCTTTCTCACCTACTTTCCAGCTCCCCTGCTCCGCTCTGCACCTGCAACACCGATCTCTTGATCGAGCATATCCTCTTAACCTGTCCCTTATACCTAAACTCCAGGTCACACCTCTCCCCCTCCATCTCAATTTCCGATACTCTATTTTTCTAGTTCAAACTTACTTGATTGTAGACTTTCAAAATATAAACCAGGGGTCTCGTGACAAATTTTTCTTTTAAAGTATGAAAAACCTTTCTTTTTCCGCAATTACCGGTGCAATCGATCATACTGGACCGCTAAAACTAACAATAACATAACGTTAGGTTTTGATCTCACTCTTCTCAGACCCTTTTTACAAGCTGTAAAATTGACCACAAAATACATAGCGATGGTGGCGATCAGTGCATTTACATGTAAACATTACCTGATGACTCAAATAAATTTTGCAAGAAAGAGAGTCAGCAGAGCTGAAATTCTGCATGCTTCGCAAAGATTACAGCCATTTAATAAGAGGACTGATAAACTGTATTTCCGGGGTGATGGCGTAGTTTTGAAATTGATTACGGCGAGGCGCCGAGGTATCACAGTATCCAAGATTTCCACTACAAGTCCTAGCTAGTATGGTAAAAAAGTTATGCAGTGTTAAGATTAAATGACATTGACGGGGACTTTTCTGTTCTTTCTTAGCCAAATTTCCATGCACATTTTCCATAAACATGATGATTTTATACTGTAGAAATGCACTTTTCACAATTTGGAAAGCAAAATTCCAACGTCTATTTGGGCAATGGGGTCAATGCTTTTGCCATACTGGTTGTGCGATTCTTAAACTTAGCAATGTAAATTGGAGCAATTTTGGTGTACTTTTAAAAATCACAATACTAAACGTGTGCATACGATACACGCTCTTTTTGTTTTTGTTTTTGGTGTGTACACATTTACTAAAATCCCTAAACGTTCACAGCTCTAAAATTATGTCAGTACATGTACCACGTGGAAAGCATTTCAGTATGTACTACCTGGGGAACAGTTTCCCTGGGCAGTTTCCTTCTCAGGCTTACCACGAAGCTGTCGCAATAACAGCTTCCAGGACCTTGGGCTAAGCTTAATTGGGGATTTATCTATAACTAGGGGATATATGTCGGGGGATATTAATGCTTGCTTGAAAAGTGTTCCATATGTAAAATAAATAACTAGAAACAATGCATGTGTGATAATTCCGAGAAATTAATGTGGGATGCAAGACCTCATTAAGATGAACTTTTGTATGTGACCCCACTTTTGTTTTTGTTGTATTGACAAAATATCAGTTCCCACCACGTGGTGTGGTGAAATTGACCATGTCACTTGTATAACTTCCATGATCGGCCAGAAAAGGTTAGAATTACCCATTGACCCACATAGTATAATTCATACAAAACAGCTCATAACTTTTGTTAAAAGCATTTTTTTATGTTCAAACATTCCCACGAATGATCTTTTCAAGAACAATCCTACCTCCAACTTCATCACCTTTCTTTGCAACAGCAATTTATTCCACCTGATCTAAACCTCCCTTTCCTTCCCTTCTCTCTGCCTTACCTTCCTCATCTTCCTTTTATTACCTAAACTTTTTTCCCTTAATCACCTTCTCTTTCTCCTTCCCTCTATCCCTCCTCTATTTCCTCTCTGTCCTAACTCAAGCACCTTAGTTTTTAACACTCTTTTGGCACATTTGACTCTGACTATCGCTGTGCCGTTAAACATCACCAAACCAAAGTGTTTCAAGTTTAACCCACATACTAAGCATATTCAAGAGCACAGAGGCATTATGGGTAATATTGTGTTTTGGTTGCTGCCATAGGTTTTCATCCCTTAATAATGCTGGAAGATCTTCTAGATTGTTTATAGCTGTTGCAAGTGGAGAGTGTCTGACAGTGGGGTCCATGCAAAACACAAAGTAAGTCAAACTTGTCAATCTTTTGGGGCTTACATACTTTTTTTTATATAAAGTTTTGACAAGAATAATATTTTTGCATATGTGATTTTGTTTACTAATGAACTTTGAAATGCCATTGAAACAGAAGAACATAAGGACGAGAAAGCATGCAAAGGAAATAAAACCAGAAATTAAGACAAAAGCAGTTGGGAAAAAAAAAAGATAATACACTTCATGAAATATAAGAGATATTTTAAATTCACCAATTTATCCCAAAAAATGTATAGCAAGATATCAGCAAGTTTAAAAGTTTACAGTTAGCCACATACTTTTCACTAGATGGAAAGGGTCACTAAAAAGAAGGTCAAATGTTTTGGGCCCTCTCCAGTTTACCAGGAGTGACATGTCTTTGAAATATTAATTTCTTGGCACTGCTTAAGGTTTTCTGACAACTTTCATTAAGCTTTATTTCATGTGGGTCACATAAAGTTTGAAGGTTCTTCCTCTGTCCATTGATCAGTCAGTTTTGACCAATCAATCAAATATTTCAGAATTGTAATAAAACTCAGGAAATGTGTGTTGTATTCAGGGTTCGCGTTATTAACAAATTTGCCGTATATTACGCTATGGCTAAAATTTCTTACGACACATGTTGCACCTGCGTCATAAAATTCAGATATAGCATGTGAAATTTTACGCCTGAGTTTTGCATTAACTTGAATGAAAATCATGAAAATCATACCTCTTGTGATGTGATTGAAAGTTTTATTTCACACAAAAATGATTTTGAATCACTAAGAAATAAAAGGAAAATGACACCACTATGAGACTAATGGCCGAATGAATCAACATGTCCGTACCAGTACTGTACATCAACACATATAGGCTAGTATATATATAGTCAGGATATACAGTGTACGTGAAAGTTTTAATGTTGTTTTGAATGCAGGCTTTCAATTGTCAACGATATCATTAGCCAGGATTCTACTAATGATTTAGCGAGGCAGGCCGTGTGTGTGTGTGTACATTAACAATACTGGCAAGCTTCGCTAGCGTGCAGTGCCTTGCACATTACGCAGTGCCTTGTACCTACGATGGCAAATTTACAAAATACGGCAAAAATCAAGGGCTAGTCGTAACCAAATACGCCAGACAAAAAATTCTAACGCAACCTCTGATTGTACTGCCCATGAAGCTTTTGACAGCACGGATTGATTGATAACAATTAGCGCCGTAAGCACAAGAGAGAGAGAGGCCCAGCTATGTCCTGTTCTTAGCGGCTCAATAAATCTTCAGCTTGAAGGAGTCCATTTTCCTTTACTGTAATTGATGTATATTGCATTGAACAAAGAGATCCTTATCTATATGGTCAGCCCAGGAGGATTTGCCTACCGACAGCATGTGTCGGGAGGGGTAGAGGGGATTTGGCTAATGATAGCATGTGCGAAAGGGAGGGGTGGCAAATCCATAAAATCAAATTTTTGTGGGAGGGGATAAAATCATCCTAAGATTAACATACAAAAGATGATAATTCAGAAGAAAAGCCTGTGGGGGGAAGGGGGTGGAGAAATACCCCCTTGTCACCTGATTTCGTCTATGCTCTTTAAAGGATTGTTAAAGGAATATCCAAGTGAATTTTATCTTTATATTTATGATAAGAGGACTATTACAGAAACAATTTGGTGTAAAAATTATGTTGATATCTTTTTCTATTTTAGAGTTATTGCATTTCAAAGTTTGCGCGAGTTTGTTGAAAAGTGTGGTGTGCCATGAAGGCAGATTCGAGACACTTCTTATGTATTTCTAATGTATACTTGAGGTGCTGGAAAATTGGGTCATCACTTTTCGGTCTAGTGACCTTGTAATGATGGATTGACCATAGGAATACTCCTGATGATTTTTTATTTTTTTATTATCTATCTATTATGTATCTATTATTTACAAAAGTGGTGAAAATTTTTCTCCGCCAACACTTTTATCTAAAATATGTTGAAATATATCTTATTGTGGCCCAAGGTGTCATGAAAACAGTCATCCACTTTGGATGACCTTTGAGTAGTCATTTGATTTCTTAAGAAATATCAATATATTTCCTTAAGTCCATGGGAAACACAACATTTAAGGTATTTTATTTTCTATTAGTTTTGAGGAATTAAAAAAAGCCCTTTAAAGTATGTTTTTTCTGGACTGACCTCTCAAGTGAATGATACTTAATACCTCACATTAGTGACCATTCAGGGACGGCCCAAAATTCTTCCATATCTCTCCAAATATGAAGAAATCAGGAATAGTCCATGAAAGTTACAAAATAAAATGTGGCATTAAAAAAAATGTTAATAGAACAGGAAAGATGGCCACAAACCTTTCTCCTGCTCTTCTCCCCACTCTCAAGATCCAACATTGCAAACTTCCCTGCTCTTCTCCCCACTCTCAAGACTCAACATTGCAAACTTCCCTGCTCTTCTCCCCACTCTCAAGACTCAACATTGCAAACTTCCTGCTCTTCTCCCCACTCTCAAGACTCAACATTGCAAACTTCCCTGCTCTTCTCCCCACTCTCAAGACTCAACATTGCAAACTTCCCTGCTCTTCTCCCCACTCTCAAGACTCAACATTGCAAACTTCCCTGCTCTTCTCCCCACTCTCAAGACTCAACATTGCAAACTTCCCTGCTCTTCTCCCCACTCTCAAGACTCAACATTGCAAACTTCCTGCTCTTCTCCCCACTCTTAACCCTTACTCTACCACGGCGATATTATTGCCGTTTTGGGTGTCCGTCTTTGGCCCCGCCTCCCGGCGCATTTTCAAAATAGTGCTGGTAGAGTAAGGGTTAATCAACCCGCGACATATCGCCAACCCGAAAATATAGGCAGCATGATCCCGGTGGGCGGCCCAGCGGGTCCCAAAGCGGAAGGGCCCGACTTTTCTGCCTGGAAGACAGAGGACCCTTCAATAATCACGCCTTGATTAACCCTTACTCTACCACGCTGGCGATATTATCGCCGTTTTTGTGTCCGTCTTTGGCCCGCCTCCCGGCGCATTTTCAAAATAGTGCTGGTAGAGTAAAGGGTTAATCAACCCGCGACATATCGCCAACCGAAAATATAGGCAGCATGATCGGTGGCGGCCCAGCGGGTCCCAGCGGAAGGGGCCCGACTTTTTGCCTGGAAGACAGAGGACCCTTCAATAATCACGCCTTGATTAACCCTTACTCTACTCTGTGGCGATATTATCGCGATTTGGGTGTCCGTCTTTGGCCCCCTCCAGAGCGCATTTTCAAAATAGTGCTGGTAGAGTAAGGGTTAAGACCCAACATTGCAAACTTCCCTGCTCTTCTTCCCACTCTCAAGACCCAACATTGCAAACTTCCCTGCTCTTCTCCCGACTCTCAAGACTGAACATTGCAAACTTCCCTGCTCTTCTCCCCACTCTCAAGACCCAACATTGCAAACTTCCCTGCTCTTCTCCCCACTATCAAGACCCAACATTGCAAACTTCCCTGCTCTTCTCCCCACTCTCAAGACTCAACATTGCAAACTTCCCTGCTCTTCTCCCCACTCTTAAGACTCAACATTGCAAACTTCCCTGCTCTTCTCCCCACTCTCAAGACTCAACATTGCAAACTTCCCTGCTCTTCTCCCCACTCTCAAGACTCAACATTGCAAACTTCCCTGCTCTTCTCCCCACTCTCAAGACTCAACATTGCAAACTTCCCTGCTCTTCTCCCCACTCTCAAGACTCAACATTGCAAACTTCCCTGCTCTTCTCCCCACTCTTAACCCTTACTCTACCACGCGGCGATATTATTGCCGTTTTGGGTGTCCCGTCTTTGGCCCGCCTCCCGAGCGCATTTTCAAAATAGTGCTGGTAGAGTAAGGGTTAATCAACCAGCGACATATCGCCAACCCGAAAATATAGGCAGCATGATCGTGGCGGCCCAGCGGGTCCAGCGGAAGGGCCCGACTTTTCTGCCTGGAAGACAGAGGACCTTCAATAATCACGCCTTGATTAACCCTTACTCTACCACGCGGCGATATTATCGCCGTTTTGGGTGTCCGTCTTTGGCCCGCCTCCCGAGCGCATTTTCAAAATAGTGCTGGTAGAGTAAGGGTTAATCAACCCAGCGACATATCGCCAACCGAAAATATAGGCAGCATGTCGGTGGGCGGCCCAGCGGGTCCCGAAAGCGGAAGGGGCCCGACTTTTTTGCCTGGAAGACAGAGGACCCTTCAATAATCACGCCTTGATTAACCCTTACTCTACCACGCGGCGATATTATCGCCGATTTGGGTGTCCCGTCTTTGGCCCCGCCTCCAGAGCGCATTTTCAAAATAGTGCTGGTAGAGTAAGGGTTAAGACCCAACATTGCAAACTTCCCTGCTCTTCTTCCCACTCTCAAGACCCAACATTGCAAACTTCCCTGCTCTTCTCCCGACTCTCAAGACTGAACATTGCAAACTTCCCTGCTCTTCTCCCCACTCTCAAGACCCAACATTGCAAACTTCCCTGCTCTTCTCCCCACTATCAAGACCCAACATTGCAAACTTCCCTGCTCTTCTCCCCACTCTCAAGACCCAACATTGCAAACTTCCCTGCTCTTCTCCCCACTCTCAAGACTCAACATTGCAAACCTCCCTGCTCTTTTCCCCTCTCTCAAGACCCAACATTGCAAACTTCCCTGCTCTTCTCCCCACTCTCAAGACCCAACATTGCAAACTTCCCTGCTCTTCTCCCCACTCTCAAGACCCAACATTGCAAACTTGGTGGCTTTCAGATCATTGTTTAAAATAATTCACTGAACAAAAAAACCCATTTGATCTCAAAAAGCAGGATTGACCAATCAGATGCCAATATTCCTCACAAAAATTAAATTGAATATTGATTTTATATGCGAGCAACAATTTAAAGAAATTACTCTGAAATAAACGAAGATGAACTCCGATACAGCGTTCTCCGTTTACATCCATTTTGGTTAGGGGTGTATTGTAAGGGGTGTTTCAATGGCGTGTCACTTAAAAACAGGTGTGAAATGAAAGACTGCATGAGAATTTAAAAAATAAAGAGCAGAAGAGGTGGATGAATATTTCTATTTTCGGGAAGGTCATCTTTGCAGCTGCGGAAAACGTGCATTTGTGGCTAATTCAGTAGCTATTAAATTCCTGATTTCATTTATATTAAATGGTCATATGAGCTGTACGTATTTATTTTCTTTTTTTCTTGCAATTTTATAATCAATACCGTTAACGGCAGATGTGGATTAAGTTTTCTTAGGAACTTTGGAATTAATAAGTGGCGAGTAGCTGTAGCTGTTTAGATGAACAGGGATGAAAGCAGAAAGGAAAATGAGAAGGGTAATTGATATTTTTGTTAAAGAATTTATATTTTTATCCCCAAAATTAAAATTTGTAAGTTTTCTTTATAGTTAGTTTGCATTGCTCTTACATATGTCAGGCTACCACAGGCACATTACTTACAATTCCAAATTAGCTGCAAAAATAATAACAAAACTAACTTGCAATAAATTTAATCAATTGAAAAGACATGTGGACACATAGGTGATATTATTATCTTAAAGAAATTTCATATAACAATAGAACACAAGTAAGTTTTTAACCTGGTCCACCCCATTAAAATGGATTATTTGTTGTCACCCTTACAGAAACAAATTAGCTTGCGCAAGCTAGCAAAAATTATCTGCAAGCTTACTCAAGCTAGCAAAACTTTTTGCAAGCTTGCGCAAGTAAACAAATACTTTATGCTAGCTTGCGCAAGCTAATGTTGGCTCGCGTAAACTAGCAAGCTAGTATTTGTTCCAAATACTAGCTTGCAGCATGCTTGCTGCAAGCTTTGCAGCATGCTTGCTGCAAGCTTTGCAGCACGCTTACACAAGCTTGCACAAGCTTGCAGCATGCTTGCGGAAGCTAAAAATTGTTAGCTTGTCGCAAGCATGCTGCAAGTTAAGATTTTTGTAAGGAAAGTCTCATGACGGATTCATCATTCCATGAGTCACATTCCTGAGCGAAAATGACTCACTAACTGTGAATCATTGTCTTTCCTGTATGGGAAAAGAAATGATGAAATAAATTAGTCCATATTTATTACTGTGCCTTAAGCAATATGACAAATTTGAAATATGATATTCAATATTATCACATGGGTGGAAAGAATAGCAGACCATGGCATCATGGTCCCAGAATTTTTCAGAGAGAGGGGGAAGAAAAAAAAAAAAAGATAAAAGAACACTATAATATTAAATAATATTCACAAACTAACAATTAATATTTCAACTAATTCTGTTGAAATTAAGCATCAAGATTTGCTATTGTTGTGGTACCCTTGCAGATTTTTTTTTTTTGTAGGCTGTCTATGGTACGAGAAACATAAGTAAAATATTTTTCTCACCCCTGGATTATCGTAACACCAGAGATTACATGTTTTCTGTTTAACTATAATCATAAACCCTTCATGGAATTTGATGAGCATTTCATCCAGAGTTTGTTCAGCCATGTTGGGCACAACACAGAAGAATGATTTACATTTTCGGGCTTTAAACATCACCAAAAGAGGCATCAGTAAACATAGCAGATGAGCGAAATGCACGTAAGCCACATCCCGTCATGTTGGAGGTACATGCTATAAAAGGAAGCCGTCAATTTTTCATTGGTCAAAAAAGTTTTGCTTAACCAAATTGGCACATTTGACTCTGACTGCCGTGGTGCCGTCAAACATTAACAAATCAAACCAAACCAACAATGAAGATACTTATATGTTGTGTTAGTCACACTTAAAGCATGCATGCTTTTTGTATTTGATTGATAAAACAAGTATTTTTTTTAACTTCAGTTTAGAAAGTATTCCAAATTCAAAAACCAAATTACCAACTAGTATATAAGTTTTTAAGTTAAATCATAATTGGTGGATTTCTCATTGTTTGCAAAGTTTTGTGATGCGTGAATGGCACGAAAGCTCAAAATCATTATTGAATTTCTTGAATATTTTCAAAAAAATAAAAATTACATTTTGAAATTTGATAATAGAAAATTTTCAGCTTAAAAATCGTGACATTGACTGTCATATATTTGGCAACTCTGCTTCGAAGAATCTTGGCAAAGGATTTAAAGACGGTAGGTGTTTATAAAGCTAGAAAGGTGTACCCCTTTCATGCTTCAGATAGTTTTGATTTGTCCATATTTCTTTAAGATTTGAAACCTGGTCCAATGTATCCATAATCCTTGTGGTCTTTAAAATTGATTAAAATTCTAGGAAATCACTTGAATATTAGAACCATCTGACACTTTTGTTTATATGATGTAATCTTTATCAAAATTGGTTTGCAGTTTTCACACTTACCAATTCTCGATTCTTGTGATAGCACTTTTGTTACACATTAGGCAGATAAAACCTTTATAATTGGCTTTTAGCCAGTAATATCTTTTGTTTCCGGCAACCTTTATTTTCCTCGGAATCTAGCATAATATTGCGCAAATTGATCAAAATCCATGGGTTAGTAATATAACATGACAAATCAAATCATTTTGATCCTCCATTAACCTGGTTTTGATATTGACATGCTTATCGTAATGATCAGGAAAATGATAGGCGTAAAACAAATTATGATCAATTTTGAGGGTTTTGATTTACAATTAGGTATATTATCAGCCAAGTTGATCATTGGTTCACGATCAAAGGCAGTGTTATAAGGTAAATATTAGCTCTGGTTAAGTTTTTGCTTTTTTAATGTATTATAGAAGATAATAAAAAATATAAGAATTGAAGAAACACAATATTAACAGATCTATAAGTAGTCAATAAAAAATAAATGACAAAAGAGAGATTAAACGAAAAGGAGAGATAAAATGAAAAGGAGAGATGAAATGAAAAGGAGAGATAGAAAGAAAAAGAGAGATTGAAAAGAAGAAAACAATTGGAAGAATAGATGGATAAATCCCTTTAAAATGCAGTAATTCTTGTGTTTTGGAACGGTGCCATAACCGTGATATTTTCAACAAGTCCAAACTTGTCCTAACTTCTCTTGTCATTTTCTTTGTATGTTGATTGTGAAACAGAGCTTCCAAGGTCATCCTACTGTTGTTATGAAAACGTGCCAGGGTTTTGTCTCCTCAGCAGCATTTTATCTATGTATTTCTTTTGATCGGTTCTGGGTTTTTTTCTTCCCCCTTTCCTTTTAATTCTTGGTTATGAACAAGGTTTGTGATTTGTTGCCCTACAAGAGGAGGACAGGTTTTGTTTTAGTCACGCGAGCAAAATTGAGGGGCACCGGATGAGGTTTGAATGAAAGCTTAAGAGCTGGTACAATTTAAAGACAAAGAGAGAATTGGGATTCTGATCTAGGGCAGAATATGTATGTTTTTGAAACAATGATTGTTAATTGTGAACCACAACCGTTGCAAAAGATAGTGAGATTTTAATGGAGTATGATGGTTAGTTACTTGGCAGTAATATAATATTGTGCCAATAAGTGTATGTCAAACCCTTGCAAATGATTGTGGCCCAACGTCTCATGAGAATTTAACACTTCTCACAAAGTCTCATAAATTCTCATAAGAAGTTGGACCATTTTCATGATAATTATTTGGAAGGGATCAGACTGACCAATATGCAACTTCACACTTTTAGTGACCTTCGTGGTCACTCTCTTTAACTGCACTCTTCGTACTGCACAGTAATGCATAGGGCCTGGGCGTGTCAATCTTCAAAAATCATTAATAACTATTTTAAAGTCTCACCTAAAAATACGAAAGACATATTTTGTGGTAGAGTGATTATAGGCAAAGCCTTCTGATTGTTAATGAGACAAAATTTATCTGTGTCCATGGTAGAAAATGCAACTTTGTGAGCTCAAATGGCGAATCTGGCATGAATACGTCCATATTATTTCAGGCTCGTTTATCAATTTAAAATTATACTGCCAAGTTTGTTTCCATACTGAGGAAGAAAATCATGCAAAGTCCTAAACTGTATTTAATAGTATTGTTTAATAGTGCCGTTAAACATCAACAAATCAAACTAAAAATTTATTGTTGCCATTTTACTTATAATTTATTAACTTTATTCGGATAAACAAATTGTAATAATTTATTTTATGCGAGGACGCCAGATTCGGATTGCCCTATGGCTACTGTGCTGAAGGTAAGCAATCTTAATATGAGCAACTAACTTCCATTTTTTCACAGACAATAAGGCCTAAGACAAAAAGTGTCACAAGTGCATGAAAAACTCTTTTCATACTTCAAGCGATAATAATCGCAACATTTAATTGGCTAAATCGCACATAGCGGACACATCTGGTAGAAAACCATCTTGTCTGCATGTTTAGAACAACTTGGACTTCAGATTTTAATCTTGTTGCCATTTGTCCAAAGAATTTTAGAATTAACATTTTACCATACATTATCCCTCTGATCTATTTTTGGACAGTGATGTTAGTGGTCAAATATGCCATGCATATTCATTTGTAATACAATCTATTTTTGGACAGTGATGTTAGTGGTCAAATATGCTATGCATATTCATTTGTAATACAATCTATTTTTGGACAGTGATGTTAGTGGTCAAATATGCCATGCATATTCATTTGTAATACAATCTAGTTTTGGACAGTGATGTTAGTGGTCAAATACAGTATGCCATGCATATTCATTTGTGATACAATCTATTTTTGGACAGTGATGTTAGTGGTCAAATATGCCATGCATATTCATTTGTGATACAATCTATTTTTGGACAGTGATGTTAGTGGTCAAATATGCCATGCATATTCATTTGTAATACTAGCCTTCATGCCCAGCTATGTTTTATTCGGTTGATTTGAAATGATTTTTGCTGGCTCATGCTTATGAATTTATAAATATGATTATTCTAGTTTTATTTGTGCTTCACAAAGAACAAGGTGAGACCATGATGTTTATTACCTGGAAGCTTTTAATTTAATCCAACAAAATCTATTTTTTTCCCTTCTCAAATGTGCATTAAGGTATGAAAGTTTGTTCAGCTGCAGTGATATCATATTTGCATAAATTAAGCAGTTTTGAAGGCTAAACCTGAAATGCTGGACATTTTTAGGTCAAGGTGTATTGAATTGGTGTTTTTACCTGACAGGTATATTTACAGTGAACAGAACAATTGTATAGTAAGGGATCATTAAGAACAGGAAAAACTCACAAAGATGCCAGCTGCAGACACAAAATATTGTTCCAATTAGCATAAATTTTGCCATTTTTTCAAATGAGATTTTGAGATAAATTTAGACCAATTATTTTATACGATGACAAAATGGTGTTAATGTCATTCATTCGCATAAATTTGTGTCATTTTTTTATATATGAATGTTTGACAAAAATATATCAATTTTGACAAAAGGAGGTCAATTTATTCTTTTATTGAAGTGATGCTGACTTTTCTAGCGATCAGAGGGCTCACAAAACTTATCCAAAAACTACCTTCTAGATTGACTTTTGCATTTCCTATGCTGCAATAAGCTCGTTGCAAGAATAAATTTAGTCGATGGTGGTTGAGGGTGTGTCTACTTTTTGCACATTGTGTATCAGCTGCAGATAATAAAAAAACAAACAAGAGATTTTGGATGAATCTGAGCTCTTTGGTGTCTGCCCACTGGTCTGAAGACCCATTAGTCCAAGGTTCAATAGTCCAAAATAAAGGCCCACTAGTCTGAAGATTCAATATTTTGAAAGAAAATGCCCACTAGTCCGAAGGTCTGATAGTCTGAAGGTTCACTAGTCTGAACATTCGGACTATTGAACCTTCGTACTATTGGGCCTTTGGACCAATGGACTGATACCGAGCTCTTTCACTAAAAACATCATAAATTTGCATTATTAAAAAAGCTTAAAAAATAAATATATAAAAAAACATAAAATAATTAATTTGTGTATATTTTAGTAGGATTTTTTCTTCTTCTTTAATTTGTTGGTAAAAAAAGAAAAAAGAACAAAATAAGAAATGTGTGGAAATGATGCCTACGGTCAAACTTGTCCCTAGTATGAATGTTTTATTATGTCTGATCACTTCCTTGAAGATTTTAAGGTTTACCAAAAGCCAGTTTTTGTATTTTTAGATTTGTTCATACGTTCTGTGGTAATTAACTGAGCCCATATGTTTAGGTATCAAAATTTGTATCTGAATAGTGAAACTCGAGGTGTGAGCAATTATAGTACTCGCATGTCAAGCTTGATGATGTTATGAAGAGCTGAAATTTGCATTTTGATTTCTATAGAACAAAAATACATGACTTGTCCTTCTCCTTAAAAATTTGTTCCAGCAAATCATAACCACAAACTTAATGTAGCAAATAATGGGACCAATTATCTTAATTAAAATAACCACCCAACCACACAATAAGGACTTCATTAATTGCTAATTTGATACTCAACACCAAACAACAATAGACCAACATGCACAATTTGATAGTAAATTTGATCCTAATTAGTTTTAGAATAAAGAAAATAAAGAGGAAAAGTGACTTATATATCAGGTCGGGTTTTGTTTGAAATTTTTAATGAGACATGTTTTGTAGTAAAGATCCATTAGTGTGCGTGACAGTTTTGTTTCAGCTATTTAACGGAGCTATTCACAAATAAGAGGTGCAGTGGCTCAGTGGTTAAATGATTACTTCAGTGGTCAAGCATGCTTATCTTATATGAAAGAGGACTTCAAATGAAAGAAAATGGTGAAGAAAGCATTTAAAAATCCTATTCCGTTAAGGAGATATTTAAGTTTAAAATTTGGTATCATTTGACCATTTTTCAATGACTGAAATCAAGACTACTTGCGATTCCTCAAAGTTTTATATATTCTATCATATTTTGCTCTGCGATTTTGTGGCTTATAAACCATGGGATATGTCAAAAAAGTAGTAAAACTGAATCTAGGAAGGGTATTTATAACATGCCACCTGAAGAAAGTTTGTGGGGAAATTATTTAGATAGTAAAAAAATTAAATAAACTTTCTTTAAAATACATAAAGACTTTGAGGAATTTGAGACTGTCATCACAACTAGTCTGATTTCAGTCGTTTGTACAGAAATGATACCAAACTTTAAACTTCAATATCTCTTTAACGGAATAAGATTTTGCAATTCTTTCTTCACCATTTTGTTTCTTTTGAAGTCCTCTTTCAGATAAGATGGACATGTTTGACCACTGAACTAATCCTTTAAAACATGTGAAAGGTACTGGATTCTTGCCATCGCTGCATTGTGTCCTTGAGCAAAACACTTTGGCTTGTTTCAGTCCATTCAGCTGTAAATGAGTACCAGCATTGCTGGGGAGTTGACCTTCGTCCCGTCAAGGGGAGTCATGTGCTCTCATGTGCTTGTGTCATGGAAAATGCGGATAATTATTGGCCCTATGGTCCTACTGGCTTGGATGGATTTAACTATAATTTACAAATAAAACCCAGAACACGAATATCTCCTTAACCTCATAAGATCTTGACTATTCTTAGTCATTTTGTTTCTTTTAAAGTCTTCTTTTATTACCCCCAAGACCCCTAGCTTGATTTAACAAGGGGCAGGGTGCTAGAATTGTTGAGGCGCACATTAATGCGCACGCGAAGCGCTGCGTCTTTTCGGCGTGGAGTCCAGGGGCCCCATAAGGCTTAATCCCATGGTGAAGAAGCTCTGGGATTTTAGCTATAATCATACCTCAGAATGAAATTATTCTGACTGATATTGATAAGGACCATTCATGAGCCAAACAGGACAATTGCTTACTGTGCTATTATTCTGTGTTTTGTATCCATGTAAGGTATTTCATTTATGAGGTTAATTTAGGCTTATTAGGTTAAAAAAAAAAAATCTACAAAAGATGCATTTCTTTCTCATGAGGGGCAGGGTGGACCCCTAGTGGTGCAAGTCGGACCCCCAGGGGTGCAAGGAGGGTGCAGGGAGGGCCACCCTTGTAAAACAGCAACCTCCCAATGCAGTTGGATGGGAGGTTACATGTTTTCGCCTGTGTGTGTTTGTTATCAACATATCTCAAAAACTGATGATTGGATTTTTATTGAGTTTGGTGTGTGGTTTTGTTACTTAAGGAAGTCATTACATTTTGGGACATATCTGAACAAGAGAAGGGCAGAAATGATTGGGTGGTGGTGTTTGAGAGTGATCTGTTGTCTATGGTCAACATATCTCTAGCGTTTGTGATTAGATTTTGAATTAATTTGGTTTGTGGTTTTATTATTGCGTAAGGAACAAGTGATTAAAATTTGGGATGTATTGGTATAAGGGAAGGGCAGAAATGGAGGGGTGGGGATAAAACTAATTGATGGGGTGGTTGAAACTTTTCAATGGAATGTGGTGAACAATGAAATCATGCCATGAAAAGGATATCCAAACAATCAATTTTCTGGTATCAAAGCCAATAAAAAACAATAGGTTTCTGCCATTAATGTAAAGTGGTGGAATGTGAATCAGAATGAAATGACTTCAAACAATGAATGCTTAGCTTGAATGAGACTGTAAGACAATGAGATCGTTTTGGAAGAAATCAGTCAGGAGATAATCCCCAAGTGTTCAGAATGCAAATGATCATTACAAATCAAATCTTGTTGAACCTTGGATTTTTGAGGTAGTTTGTATTGCATATGGGGATCTAATCGACTTTATAAAAAATGATTTAAAACATATTGGAATTGCAAGGGAGGCGGAGGTATGCGCTTTGTAGAGTGCTAAGATTGTAGTTTAAGATGTATCACATCCTGAACAAATTCTTTAGTTCTGTCTTTGCTTTGTAGAGTGCTAAGATTGTAGTTTAAGATGTATCACATCCTGAACAAATTCTTTAAGTTCTGTCTTTGCAAGAGAGAAAAGTAAAATAGAAGATGATATATATATATATATATATATATATATATATATATATATATATATATATATATATATATATATATATATATATATATATATATATATATATATATATATATATATATATATATATATATATATATATATATATATATATATATATATATATATATATATATATATATATATATATATATATATATATATATATATATATATATATATATATATATATATATATATATATAAAATGCCATTTAGGTTCAGGGCATTATTAAAGATTTTTTGTTGTTTCTCAACTGATATTTTTATTTTTGATACATAAACTTTTTTACCAATATATAACTGAAGTATATGGTGCCGTTAAGTGTAAATAAATCAAGCATCTCAAGTTAAATTATGGCTGCTGGAAATGACATTTTGTGAGATTAAATGAATACTGATTTGTGACTTCTGATCTCAAATGGTTTGCGATGAAGAAGCGTCATTGGTGAATTCCATACAGGTGGATTAATTGCTGCGTTTGGTCATGTTTGTGTTTCCGAATTAATTTTTACGGCGGTTGAACATCAAAGTGAGTACATGCTCGGATGATGTCATTAATTTTCCTTTATTGGTACAGAATTGATGTAATTGGTCAAGTGGAAAGGATGAGATTCTTAAACATTAAAAACTGAGAGTTGAATGTGATTTAAAAACTTAAGTGTCTGAGTTTGGAATATATATATAAAAAATAATAAAATGGAATTTGTTTCGAAGAGGTCTGAGAATGAATTTCTTTGAAAATATGAACACTTATTGGCAGAAAGCATGCAAATATTCAAGTTACATGAGCTTTGGCCATAAGTAGGAACGTTTGCAGATTTTCTTATTTCTTCAGTTTACATGGCAATACTTGGTCCAAGATATGTTCTGCTCAGAATATATATGTGTATATATATATATATATATATATATATATATATATATATATATATATATATATATATATATATATATATATATATATATATATATATATATATATATATATATATATATATATATATATATATATATATATATATATATATATATATATATATATATATATATATATATATATATATATATATACATACATACATACATACATACATACATACATACATACATACATACATACATACATACATACATACATACATACATACATAGCATATGTATTTGATAGTTGCAGCTTGCATACAGAAATGGAATAGTGAGCCTAGTCCTAGCCGAGGCAATTTCGGGGAGGAAAAATGGAAGTAAAAGTCATTAAGTGAGAAACAGAAATTGATTGTAGGTTGTTGACACGGAGGATCTTATCTGTTAGAGTTCTATATGGAGATGGAAATGAATATAGATATCACTTATAGTGGGCAAAATTAGTGGCAATGAAGTTCTATACTAGTCAACATGTGCATGAATATAAACAGGGATGTACTGTAGCTTATTGAAACTTCAACTGGACTAAATCTCAACTTCAGAAATAAAAGCAACAATGCTGGAAAGGTTATTTTTCTTCGGTTCGATTGGAAGATCGGAAGAAGTATAGTAGTTAATTAATATTAATATTGCCTGTTTCAGGGTTTGTTAGTGCATCTTGGAAAATTAAAATTTTATTAAAATTTCATGTCACATTTTTTGTGTGGAAATTTCCCACCTGCTTCCTCTTTGTTTATTTCATGGAAAACAAGTATAATCCTATGCCACTATGAAACATTTACAGAATGCTTGTTTCTGATTATTGAAGCTCTACATGGAAAAAGATTATAGATCTCATAAACCAGTATGTTTTGAAACTCATAAGGTTAATAAAAATGAATTATTATTGGTTAGATGATGCCTTTGAAACAAATTGACATTTGTTCTCAGTTTTTAAGGAAAAAGAAAGAATTCCTATTCTTCTTTTGGTTCGTAATTTATTCATGTATTTTGTTCAAATACATTTAAGAAGCAATTGCTACTGCTAAACAGCGCAACATTTGACATATAAGATTCACATTGCCTTCTATGAAGATAAAGGTTGGTTTCTTTCCAGGGACCTCATTCGGTTTAATTATTTACTGTTTAATACAGATTTAACACACAATTCTCCATGGTTTTTATTAAGTAATAAGTTTTAAGATTCTAATAGGGTTCATGCATAGATTAAAGTGACTAGATTTTTGAACAAGATTCTTGAATGCTTTATTTACAATTCTGTTCAGCGTATTGTCCTAAGATGAACATGATTTAACACTCCCTTTTCAAAGAAAATGATGGAAGCGATGAATAAAAAGTCAAGTTAGGATAATTATTTTCTGAAAGGAGAGAAGTCTGAAAGGAGAGAAGGATACAGTTGTCAACTCCCTCTTAATTTAAAGTGATTGTGACAACGGTTTGTGACAACTGGTTCATGACAAGCAGTTTGTGACAACTGGTTCATGACAAGCAGTTTGTGACTTACAACTGGTTTGTGACTTACAAGCATTTTGTGGCTTGCAACCAGTTTTGACTTACAACCGGTTTGTGACTTACAACCAGTTTATAACTAGTTTTGACTTAGAACTGGTTTGTAAATTATAACTGGTTTATGACAACTGTTTGTCACTTGCAGCCGGTTTGTGACAACAGGTTTGTGACAACCAGTTTGTGACCTACAACTGTTTTATGACAACTGGTTTGGGACTTACAACTGGTTTATGACAACTGCTTGCAATTTACAACTGGTTTGTGACAACCAGTTTGTGACTTACAACCAGTTTATGACAACTGGTTTGTGACAATCGTTGGTGACTTTCAACCAGTCTGTGACTGCTGTCTTGAACAAGGGTTACATTACCTAAAGTGACACATTTAATCACCCATAACCAAATAATTAAATCTCTTGTTGCATAATTTAAATACTACATGGTCTCTGACAATGTTATCTCTTTAAATTTGACTATCAAACAAGAAGATTTTCCAGGTGTGTTAATTCTGCCTCTGAAAGTTTTGAAATGAAAGTCATCTTTTGTTCTGCAGATTCTTTTATGGACATGTTTTGTGCAGCTTGGTGCTGTCATGCAATGTCTGTTTTGAACTGTTGTCAAACATCCTTTAGGTAACCAAGGATCATTTGTCCTAAATGAGGCGACACATTTGCTTGATGTAAATAAACATTTCATATTGGATACTATGAATGATTGATAATGTTGGTTTTACATTAATTCAGCATAAAATTTGTAACATTAATTACAGTCAAGTCTTGTATGTTGGAATAGCGATCTCTGGTCGGAAGGAGTGCCTGCTAAATTAAAATATATTCAATCGCGATTATCAGATTTTTAAATGATTATCGTCAGCAGCATGGGAGTAGGGAAGGTACAGAAGTCGAGAAAAGTGGTAGCTTTCATATAACACCAGTGAACAACCGCTTTGTAGCTATCCCATCCTGTCCCAGTCAAGCCCAAGTTTGTGTGCGCCGACTCAACTGGCAGTTGGAGACTTGACCAATGGCAATTGGGTTCAGCGCTTTGAGGCCTTGGCAAAAGGCACTATATAGATCTAATACATCCCATACATACTTTACTACTTGCACTGAGGACTCTGACAGAAACATTTCTGATGAAAACTTACATATGTGTACATGGCAGAAGCATATCAGTATTGGCTACTGGAAGAAGCATATCAGTATTGGCTACTGCATTCCATTAAAGCAAATGTACCTTTTATAGCATCCAAAATAGTTGGCGCTCTTTTGAAAACTTGTTAAGGTCTCAACAAGGACCTTACCTACAAATTGTGTTGTCACGTTAACATAGAATTCAAACTTTTTTCAATCACAGGATCCTTGTCAAATGACGCCATATACCTATTTGATAAATCTGACCATTTGCACATATTAATTTTTTTTCCATTGACCATATGTAAGTCCTCGGATGATTGATGTGTTATCATCGCAGGTCCTCGATATAATAGAAATACCAACACACACACCCGTAAAACTGCCATACAAGTTAGAATTGTAACGTACGAAGTAGCCTAGCCTAGTTGCCCTAAAATTTCTTAGTTCAGTGTTAGTTTTTGGTATCGCGATATGACGCGAGATGCATTTAATGTCGTGGGAAAAGAGATATCGCAATAATCGATATGTCATGACAGCACTATATGTAATATATAATCTTAACTTCCCCAAATATCTGATTAGCCACATATTAGTATTGTAATTGATACGAAGCTTCAAACTTACATGCAGTGTTTCTCCAACACATGTTCCAATAATGTCGTGCTTTTTTTGTTTTTGTATTTGGATTGATATTTTGATATTTAAACACATTCTGTTGAATTGGAGATTGCACGACTTAACTTATCTCATGTTCCGCGCCAGCTTTTGAAATTGCCTCTGTAAATATTGGATAATGGAATTCAATAGTGTTGATCCAAGGTAAAGTTGAAATGTTGACATACCCTTTCCCTCTTGACTGCATGTGAAGTTATTTGAAGAGCAGAATTTGTAACATAACGGATGATGTTTGCATAATTGTTCTTTTTTTTTAACAAACATTTTTATTGTTTCGTACATCTGATTATTCTTGAGAGAATTGCAAATTGAAGTGCTACTCGATATAGGAGTTTTTGTCCTCATGGAATTATTTTCTACTTAAAAACTTTTTTTACTTGAAAGCTTTCTTATAAATATACTTGTAGTAACAGGCATGTGTAAGATTAGCTTGTGCAGCCAATCCCCAAACTCGAAGTTAATGAGGCATTTGACATCATTCTCTTCGAGACAAGCCCCGCCCACTCTGTCATTTCTAAGGAGTTGTAATTTCGTTTTGGAATATGCACCTCAACTTCTGCGGTCTGTAAAATGAATCCGTTCAGAGTAGGATTGTTGTGGTAGTAGCCCTGGGTTTGGTATTGTGTTAATCTTGTAAAATGATTAACTATAATTATATTTTTTGGTATATTTTTGGATAATTTGGCTCACAAAGATAGTTGATTTTTGGAAAATACAAAAATTAGCTTAAAACTTGCATCACTCTTGACTGGTTTTGCAGATTTGGACATTTCAGTAAGGTTTATTCTGAAAGATTATAAGATTTTTCACTTTTTGATATCAAATTCAGTTTGCTGCGAAAACATTCACGGAGGTTTAAAAGCAGATCCAAAAGTGTGCATTTCTCCCAAATTGTTCTGTTTTTCATCGTTTGCAAAGATGATAGGTGCCTGTGTCAGGCTAGTTAAGCTTGTTGCACTCTCACGACTCCATGTGGGTGGGTGTTCAGTCCATTATCTACATATATCTATGCATCATGTTGTCAGGTGATATGTATACACCACCAATAGCAGTAGAGCATTTGCCATAATTACACTGGGCCTAGGTGTAGGTCTGCAGTAGAGCATTTGCCATAATTACACTGGGCCTAGGTATAGGTCTCTATTTGTCGTGCTTCTGCCTGGTTTGGCAGTTGTTGTGATTAATTATTATTTGAAAGATATGTAAAAGGATATTCTACATTACATAGTCAAAAATCACTCTGTTGCGAGAATGATTACCCACAACACATGGGAGAAATTCATCGGGTAAATGTTTTAGTTTTGTAACGTTTTTTTGTCTTTAAATTTCATCCTTTTTGGTGAGCATGCAAAGCATAATGTGATCCTATGTAATGGCGATTCTGGCTGTCCACAGTTTTTCTTGAGATTTCTTCAGAAATGTAAAAGTTTTTTGAGACTTCCTCAGAAAATGTTAAAGTTTTTTCAGAGTTCCTCAGAAAAAGTTAAAGTTTCTTCAGATGGAAGGTTAAAATTTCCTTACAAAATGTTACAGTTTTTCGAGACATTTAAGACATATTAAAGACTAGTTTCCTTAAAAAATCTACAAAACATTTGATATTTTCTTAGTAGATAATTGTAAAATAATATAATTTTTCAAAATTCTTCAGAGATCCTCAAGTGTCTCTCTCGTAGCACTGGAGATTTAAAATCCTTGAAATTCTTCAAAATATTTGGGCACCAATGGTCGTATCAGGCATGATTATTAAACTCCGCCTTTATTATTGTGGTCATTTGCATAAAGTTGCTACAGTATACATATATGAACTGACCAGACGTTTTTATTTAATATGCCATATGTCATATCCTGCAAGTTCATGGCAAAGTTGCAGCAAACAAACCGCAAGCTAGTATTTGGAACAACTACAAGCTAACATTAGCTTGCGCAAGCAACAACAAATTTTGATTAGCTTGCGCAAGCTTGCAGAAACTTTTTCGCTTAAAAACTCATAATTTAATGCTCTTTTATCTGGATAAAAAATCTTCCATATACCAGAAATTACTAAAAGTATCATCAGAAAGTGTTCTTTGTAAACTTAATCATGGGTAAGCTTGAAGAAGAAGTCAAAACAATTTCTTGCATTTGTTTCCTGTCATGATTTTGTAAACAATTGCTCCGTGTACATGCCTTGTTTGATGTGCATCGGCCTCAGGACTTATTCCCCTAAAGATGTATTGCTTAGATTGGTTTGAATGATACCGCTGCTTACTGGAACTGTGTTGACTGCAATGACTGAAGATCATGTTGAAGTTAAAACTTCAGTTCAGCTTCTCAAGGTTTTCCAGCAATGATGCAATCTTTATTCATTAATCCGACCTTGAAAGAGTGGAGATGTTAAACGATTAATTCAGTTGAGTATCATGTTCATCTTCAGAGTGTAGGAAGCTTTCAAAAAGTGGGGGCATGACCTCTTAGGGGGGACTTTCCAAGTCATCATATGCATAATATGTGCCCCCTCCTCTTCCCAGTCTGTAGATAGAATTAGTGAGCCCAAAACAACAAGTTAATTTTGAATTGGGCACTTTTGTAATATTTTTTTTTAAAGTGTGTACATTCCACCAGTGCTTGTACTTTTGACAGTTATTGATGAGTACTTTGCATTTTCAAATAGCCCCAGGGCTTTTTTGTTATTTTTCAACAAAGTCTGGGAAGGGGGAACGTGTAGCCTTTGACCCTCAGTTGCTACACCTATCTTGTTTGGTAGAGGGTAGCACAAGGATCAAAATGTTAAAAAATTAAAAGATTTTTTTGTAGAAATTAATGGACTGGAAACAAAATATATTCTGTGGAGAAAAAAAAAAAAACAACTTTGTTCCACTTTTTGTATAAAGATTGACATATATGCTTAAAAGGATTTTGAAGATTATTTGAGACTTAATGATACCCCTAAACTGAAAGCACTTTTGCTGGAAAATTTGCTTTTAAAGTCATTTTCTGAACTTCAAGGATGTAACAGATAAGAACTTTTTCCACAGGCGGAACTTATTAAAGAATCTTGCAACTTTTATTAGTCAATATAATTTGGAAACTAAAGAAGCTTTTACATAATTTTCAAGACTAACAATGAGAATTAAATAGATCCTTCTATAATATTACTAGTGTTTTTATGTTCTCTTTAAAGGATAACTTTAGTGGTAAAGCAAATCTATCTTATATGAACAAGAACTTCAAAATAGTGAAGAAGAAACAATTTAAAAATCTTATTCCGTTAAGGAGATACCAAAGTTAAAAGTTTAGTATTGTTTGTAAACAACTGAAATCAGACTAGTTGTGATGTCATTGCCTCAGATTCCTCAAAGTTGTTATATATTCAATCATATTTTGTTCTGGGATTTTGAGGCTAAAAAATATGGGATATATGTCAGAAAAGAAGTAAAACTGAATCTAGGAAGGTTTTATAATATATCACCTAAAGAAAGTTTGAGGAAAATAATTTAAATAGTGAAAAAAAGAAAAAATTAAATAAACTTTCTTTAAAATGCATAAAGACTAAGAATCTGAGGATGAGGACACAACTTTCCATAACTAATCTGATTTCAGTCGTTTCTACAGATAAGACAAATTTAATCTTGAATATCTCCTTAATGAAATAAGATTTTGCAATGCTTTCTTCACCATTTTGTTTCTTTTGATGTCCTCTTTCATACAAGATGGACATGCTTGACCACTGAACTTATCCTTTAAAGGAATATTCCTGTGAAGTTTCATTTTGCATTTATATGATAAAGGACTATTGAAGAAATAAAGTAGTGAAGAAAAAACATGTTGTTATTTTACTCTGTGTAGGAGTTACTACATTACAAAGATTTCACTACCTTGCAGTGTACTGTGTAATGACATGAAGGCAAGACAATAATGATGTGGTTCTTTGAAAATTAAGTGCCTGTTCTTAATCCCTTACAGAAATATTAGCTTGCAGTAAGCTTGCAGCAAGCTTGCAGCAAGCCTGCAGCAAGCCTGCAGCAAGCCTGCAGCAAGCTTGCAGCACGCAAGCAACATTTTTAGCTTGAGCAAGCCTATAAAATCTATCTGCAAGCTTGCGCAAGGTAGCAAAATTAAGCTTATGCACGCTAACAAATATTTTATGGTAGCTTGCGCAAGTTAGTATTTGTTCCAAATACTAGCTTGTAGCATGCTTGCGCAAGCTTGCAGCATGCTTGTGCAAGTTAAAAATGTTAGCTTGTCACAAGGGTGCTGCTAGCGTGCTGCAAATGTGCTGCAAGCTAAAAAAAATTGCAAGGGATAGAAACATGTTTTGTTTCAATATTGAGATGGGGTATAACATGCACTTTGCAAGAACAATATGCCTTGCCCATCTACTGTAGCTCTACTCAAGTACCCACACTCTAAAGAAAAGTTAATTTTCAATTGGTAGAAATACATAATGAGTTATCTTAAATCTGCAATTAGGACTTTACATTAAATTTACACTGCAAGTTCACTTTTCAACTCACTGGTGAATTTATTTTAATGTTATAACTCCTAAACGGAATAAGATACCAACATGTTTTTTTTTTTTTTAAAGCAATTTGTTGCTTAAATATTTTAGGGTATAAATAAAAATAAAAATTTATGGGAATGTGTCTTGAATAGAATAAAATGTAACAAATAACTTGAAAATTTTCTGTATAATTTTGAAATAAAATTAATGAATAATCATCAAGAATACCTTGTATATAGTTTAAATTGATAGTTTGAATTTTTTTTTTTTTTTTTTTTTTTTTAAATTCAGTGCGTAATTGTTTTTGTAATTAAGCTTTATGTAAAGATATTAATCAGAAAGAATTTGAATTGTGAACAACTGTACCCTCTACATTAAAAGAAATATTCTAAGGTGCTGACTCTAGACCCCAAGCTCACCTACAAGCCACACATCACCAACCTGAAACTAAAATGCAATAGCTCCCTCAACATCCTCCGACTGCTCTCCAACACTACTTGGGGAGCGAACCGCATATGCTCTCCTCAAAATTTTCAGGCTCACCATTACCGTGCAAGCTTGACTATGGCAATATTGTTTACTGTGTCGCTCACAACTCATACCTCAACCACATTAACACCATCCAAAATGAAGCCCTCAGGCTTTGTCAACCCTACAGGACCTCCCCAATCACTAGCCTTCATGTTGAAGCCAACGAACCCCTTTCTACTTAGATGTAAAAGCTTAGCCTCTCCTATGCTTTTAGAGTCCTCACCAACACCCAGAACCCTGTTTACAACCTCATTAGGTACCCCAATTTCTCCTCCCTCTTTGATAGGACTAAAACCCTATCGCCCCCTTCAGCTTACGCATTAAATCAGACCTCTTTCAACTTGGCATCAACCCCGCCACTCTCGGCACCTATTCCTGGCCCACTTTTCCGCCTTGGGCCACCCCCTTCCTTCTGTCCACCTAGACCTCTCCACTTATAACAAAACTCAAACTCACCCTAATCTCTTCATCAATCTCACAACCAAATCAAAGACCAACTCTCAAATTACACCTCCATCTATACTGATGGCTCCAAGGAAGGCAACAAGACAGCTGCTGCTCATCATCAAGACATCACCCTCAGTAGCAGACTTCCTGACCACTCATCCATCTTTTCAGCCGAGGCTAAGGCCATTCTCCTCGCCCTCAACTTTATTGAGTACTCTCCTCTTAGTCACTTTGCCATTTTCTCTGACTCAAAGGCTGTTCTTACTTCATTACTCAATCTTAAATGAGATAACCTCACCTGCCACCTCCTCCTCCGAAACTCTTTTCTCCCACCCTCTGCAGGAAAAGTGTTCTTTTCTTCTGGATACCCAGCCATGTTGGCATCCTGGCAATGACAGGGCTGATACAGCCGCTAAGCTTGCCCCTTAACCTCCTCCTTCCCTTTTCCCAAAACCCTCTCTGACATCAAACCGCTTATCGCTTCTCTTGTTCGTGACCGCTGGCAAACCTTATGGAACTTCCAAATTGATAACAAACTCCATGTTATCCAGCCCACAATCGATCAAATCCACCATCAACAACCTTTCGTATCGACAACGTTCATATTACCCGTCTTAGAATTGGTCACACCCACCACCACTCACTCCCACCTCCTTATTGGTTCCCCCAACCCCTTTGTAACAATTGCCACTGCATCCTTACAATCCAACACGTTCTCCTTGCTTGCCCCCTGTACAACCTTCCCAGAGCTCTCTCGCTCCCCACAACTCAATTGCCGAGTTCTTCCAAAAAAATCCTCCAGATAAAATAGTCTCCTTCCTTCAGCATGCATCCCTCTACAACCATATTTAATCCTCCTCTTCCACCCCCTCTCTACTTTGTTTTTTAGTTTTACCCATGCACCTCCTCTCTCGATCACAGCTTTCTGGCTTTTGTTCTTGAATTTCTCTCATTCTTCCCCTGGTCTCTTTCCTTACTACCTCTAAAATGATCTGACCTCTCAGGCACAATTTGACCTTCGTTGTCGTGGTGCCGTTAAGACCTCATCAAACAAACAAACAAACAAACTAAGGTGCTGTATACTGACAGGTGTTTGGACAAGTAATGGGTTTTTTTTTATAGTTTTTTTTTAAACCTAGATTGAAAGAGCATTACATTCTGAACAGAAAAGTCTTTAAAATGGTCAATATAGCATTTCTATTTTTTTAAAGTTATGACAAATCCAAAGTTTGTAATAAAAAAATCTATAAAAAAATCAGCATATGCAAAAGTCATGATGTATGAACAAGAATATAGTTATGATTCTTTACCTCAATTTTTTTTCTCCTTCCAAATTTCAAATATCAAAGGTTCTTAAATTGTGTTCTACTATTAAATTTGAGCGAATTATGGTTATAATAATATCCAGTTTCCTTATCACTGTAGCCAACTTCACCCATTCAAAACATTTTGGAAGTGGCTCAAAAAATATTAGGTTAGCATATGCATTTTTTTTCTTTGTCCCATTCTGAGGTCACAAAATATTGCACAATTTATGTTACTTAGGTATGTAAGTTTTCAATGCTGTGAAATGGTCAATTCTAATTGATTTTAAAGAAAAAACTTCCCATGTTTTTTTGTAACCATTCATAAGAAAGAGAAGCATATTAGAAACAATTTAGTACAAAAATCATGTTGATATGTTATTCCTACCAAGAGATATTCAAATTTTAAGGTTCACAACAAATGCCAATAAACGAATAGGAGAAGGCTCAGTATGACATCACAGAAACATTCTTCCACAAAGTTTATGTATTTCATTAAAATCTATCATAGTAACTTGCTAGAAAAATTAATTGATGAAAGTTTGGTATTTATATACAATTGCCAAATATACCCTACTTCAATAACGTTTGGAAAATTGTTTCTAATAATACAGAAACAACCAATTAACGTTCAAAGAAATACATAAACATTTGCAATGGAATTGTCTCTATGACATCAAACACGGTTCATCGTATTGTACAAAAACTTTAAAATGCACTTGGGAAATCTTTGAAAATCCATATATTATGAGCGGAATATGATATCAACCTGATTTTTGTACCAACTTAGCTCTAAAAGTGAAACAAAATAGTGAAGAAACAATTAAAAATCTTATTCCATTATAGGAGATACTAAAGTTTAAAGTTTAGTATTTTTGTAAACAACTGAAATCAGACTAGTTGTGATGTACATAGCCTCAGATTCCTCAAAATTTTATATTCATTCATATTTTATCATATTTTTGGCTAAATATGAGATATGTCAAAAAGTTGTAAAACTGAATCTAGGAAGGGTATTTATAATATATCACCTAAAGAAAGTTTAAGGGAAAAATAATTTAAATAGCGAAGAAAAAAAAGAAAAAAAAAACTTTCTTTAAACTACATAAAGACTTTGAGGGATCTGAGGCTGTGTCATCACAACTAGTCTGATTTCAGTCGTTTCTACATCAATGATACCAAACTTTAAAGTTGATATCTCCTTAATAGAAATAAGATTTTGCAATGCTTTCATCATTTTGTTTCTTTTGAAGTCGTCTTTCATATAAGATAGACTTGCGTGACAACTGAACTAATCCTTTAATGCCAAAACTAGCTTATTTATCTATCATCACGAGGACTCGAGAGAGAGAGAGAGAGAGAAAAAAAATCTTTAAATTGTGAATAAACTCACCGAATCACTTGCAGTATTTAAAAAATATGACATTTTATTTTAGAGTAGAATGTTTTATAAATGTTTTTAACATTTTGAAACAAACCAGCTTGAAGTAACTAGAGCTTATCTTTCCTGGAAATGAACACATTGTCTGTCTGGCAGGTGCCACCTCCATCTGATTCTTTGATCATCTGTTTTGGATGAGCGCTTCTCATGTGCTCTAGCCCTTATCGTTCTCGTGACAGAACTGATGTTGACATGCAATGTCTGTTGACACATGACCAAGAACAATACTAAGAAATGTTAAATGATTAAGAGAATTAGTGCTTGTAGCACTGCTTCAAGCAGATTTACCAGAAAGGGGGTTTTCCCATTGGTTGAAGGAGGATTAGCAAAAGGTCTTAAAGAAGATTCTCGCTATTCAGGAGACTTGTGACTTGTGTGATTAAAAGATAAGTTCAGTGTTTTCTTTTATGAACCTGTAACCTTAATTCTCCTCGCGCCAGGAGGCACATAAGGCCTGGACATCAACTCTCCATTCACTTCTGTCATCTGATCTGCTCAGCTTCTTTCTTTTATGATAGGTGAAAGAGGACTTTAAAAGATCTTAAAGGAGGAACTAACTGGTGAATAAACTTCTTTAAGATGTATTAAAGAACTGTTAAACTTGAAAGTTCCATCTGTGTAGAAATAAGTTTACTATGAAACGTTTAGTTTTCTCATCCTCACTTTCTTAACAAAAAATTGTTTTGAATATTTGTAAGGAGATCAATTATCCTTTCTTGATTCTGTTTTACTACTTTCCTGGTACATTAAGGGATTTATCACGTGACTTTAACTCAACTCAACTCCATTTTGTAGGGCAGCGGTGTTGTTGCGTTTCACGCATCTTCACACAGTTCAGTTACTTCACACTTACAACAAACATACTACATGCTAACCTACCAGTACCAGTTCTGCGAATTTTACTGATTGCTCGCTTCTGATTTTTCTTCATATTTTCCTTAAGTAAGTTATATTTTCACTGGGTATATAAAGAGTAAGTTTGTTATACTCAGACAAAGCCTACATACCTGATATAAAGTACTCGCTGCAAATCCTAGGAGTAAGGCCTACTGTAGGTAGAAAGCCGCTGTGTCATACAGCAGAAACCCACTTTAAATGTCGATCAGGAAAATATGGAAATCGCAAAAATGCCTTTTTATTCCTCGCATACATCTACTAGTGCAAACAACGGCACAGCAAAATTCCAGCATGATTATCTTACAAAAAATCTTATATAACAACATGCAAAAGTATGTAAGGTCTAATTAAGTGTACAGCAGACGTCAGCTGAAACACCCGAATACAATGGTTTTTAAGCCACAAAATTGAAGGAAAAATATGATAGAATACATAAAGACTTTGAGGAATGAGAAAGATGTGACATAACATCACAACTAGTCTGATTTCAGTCATTTCTATACAAATGACACACAACTTTAAAACCCAAATACCTCCTTGATAGAATAAGATGTTTGGATGCTTTCTTCACCATTTTGTTTTGTTTTCAATTCCTCTGCTATATAAATAAATCAGATAAAGTTGCTTGACCACTGAATTAATCCTGTAAAGAAGGTTATCCTGGTTCAGCAGAGCTGGTCCATGACTTATGTAATTCAAGTACAACCTCATCCAAAGATAGGTTAAAGCAAGTTCATCTTTGACCAAAACAAAGAGGACTTTACACTGTCTGGTCCACGCTCCCGATTGGGAGAAATCAGGAGATGGAGACATGCGCAGTGACCATAATTTAAACATGTTGTTGATCCCTTATGACATCACAACTAGTCTGTTTTCAGTCGTTTCTACATAAATCATACCAAACTTTAAACTTAAATATCTCCTTAATGGAATAAGATTTTGCAAAGCTTTCATCACCATTTTTTTCTTTTTAAGTCCTCTTTCATATAAGATAAACATGCTTGACCACTGAACTAATCCTTTAAAGGGCTTCAACAGAAACATTCCTTAGGCGATGAAGATTCATAACTTTAGAAATACAACAAACTTTAAATAGAATATTCTGTTTCATGCGCATCCAGTATTAATATAACACGATCAAGTCCCTGTTCTTTGGTTTTGGAGTCTGATACAATCCTTACTTCGTATGATAGCGGATTGAAATCTAATCCAACTACCAAACACAGCAAGTCAAAAATCTTATTCCTATCAACTTATTCATGATTGAAGTCAGCACATGGAGACTTCCATTTTGTTTAATTCTGTACTGAAATCTTGTGACTGATGACACTATTTCCCAATAAGGATTATGATGTATTTCTTTATAGATTTTGTTAAAGTTTTTATTCCCAAATGATATTACACAAAGTTTTAACTGCATGTTTTGATTAGTTTCATGTGCACACAAAAATGTCTTTGATTCTTACAGAAAGGAAAAGAATTTTTCATAAGCTAGAAAACTTTAGATAAATTAGAAAGAAATACAAGGCATTCAAGGCTGGGTAATAATATCATTTTCTGCTTATTGGTTCCGATGCGATAGCATCAGGAACCTATGCTGTCATGATGGCGTGTGTGTGTTTGTGATGGCCAGCTCATAAACGTGATATTGCAAGAACAGTACACTGTATTAATGTAATATGTGGTACACAGATAGCCCAATGGTACGTAGATGTGCCTATTGTTTTTGGTAGTGATATAATGCATATTAATGAGTAGGCGGGGCTTAATGTAAAAATCTTGAAATGTTCGTATTTTAACAACCACATGTCTGTTTTGTTTCATATTTGGTGTAATTATGATGTTAGCTGGTGTGTACATGTTCATGATGTAAAAAAATTGTTGAATGTCATTAATATGCATAGTGGGTGGGACTTAATATGATTTAATTGAAAAGAGCTTGTAAAACAGTATCTCAAGAACTATACATGTGATTTATGTCATATTTGGTACACAGATAGCCCATTATCTCTAGATGTGACCCATTATTTTTTGTGTAGACATCATGCATATTAATGAGTAGGTGGGGCTTAAAGTAAAAATCTTGAAATGTTTGTATTTTAACAACCACATATCTGTTTTGTTTCATATTTGGGATAATTATGATGTTCAGCTGGTGTGTACATGTTCATGATATTAAAATGTTAAATTTCATTAATATACATAGTGGGCAGAGTATAACATGATTTAATTTAAAAGAGCTTGTAAACACAGTATCTCAAGAACTATACATGGGATTCAGTTCATATGTGGCACACAGATAGCCAGCCCTTGGTCTGTAGATGTGGCGTATTGTTTTTTGTGTTGATATCATGCATATTGATGAGTAGGTGGGGCTTAAAGTAAAAATCTTGAAATGTTCATATTATCTGTTTTTTCCATATTTGGCATAATTGTGATGTTGGCTGATGTGTATATGTTCATGATGTAAAAATGTTGAATTTCATTAATATGCATAGTGGCGGGCTTAATATGATTTTGCTGAAAAAAGCTTGTAAACACTATATCTCAAAAGCTATGAACTGGATTAACGTCATGTGTGGTACACAGATAGTTCATGGTCTGTAGATGTGCCCTGTTTTTGGTGGTGATGTCATGCATATTAATAAGTGGGAGTGGCTTAAAGTGAAAATTTTGAGGAAAAAAACGATAAATGAGCAACTGTATGTCCATTTTTGCATCATATTGGGCATGATAATATTGTTGGTTATTGTGTACATGCTTATGTTATCAACTGATGCCATTAATATGCGTGGTAGGCATGGCATAATGTGAAAGTGCTAAATGATGTAAGCACCATACTGTATCTCATGAATAGTATAACGGATTTATGCCATACAGTATGTCGTATACAAGTGGGTCATGGTCTGTACATATGTTCTAATGATGTGGTAGTGATGTCATGAATATTAATGAGTAGGCGGGGTTTACTGCAAATTTTTTGAAATAGGATAAATGAGCAACTGTTTTTGCATCATCTTGCTTTGATAATGTTTTTAATTATTGTGCAATGCCAATGTTGTCAACATTTTAGCTCAACATCCCTTTGAGGGATTTGAGCTTAAGCGATCATGAACTCAAGAGCCAGATTCTCGCCTGGATGCGTCATTGATTAATGATTTATTAATTGATTGATTCATTCATGTATTGATTGATTTATTTATTATTTTATTGATTGATTGTTTTATTTATTGATCGATTTATTGATTAATTTAAATATTTATGATCGCTCGCTCGCTCGCTCGCTCGCTCGCTTTATTACTTGCTTGCTATATGTTGGTTGGTTTATTTATTCATTGAATTAATGATTGATTGATTTTATTGATTGATTGATTTTATTTATTTATTGTTTGATTTATTTATTGATCGATTCATAAATTGATTGTTTTAATTATTTAGGATTGCTCCCTCGCTTTATTGTTTGCTTGCTTTATTCATTTATTTTTGGGTGCCCGTGCCTGATATTTTTGTTCCGGGTACCCGACAATTCGGGAGCCAACTCAGCCTTACATGAGACTTTATTTTTGTTAATTGCTTATGTAAAACTTGGCTTTATTTTGTATTATTGCATAATTCTTACAAATGGAAGTCTTACATTATCCATAGCTTACATTTTTCTTGCAAGGAAAAAAAAGAACTCTCAAAATATTAGTGACTTACAACATTCTTACAACATTCTTACATGATAATCCTTGCATGTCTTACATATTCCTTATATGATGCTTAATCCTAATCCATAAATTCATAAAGAGCACTCTTCGATCTGGCAATCTTCAGTGGCCCTTGCATGTCTTACATTATTTCGTATACATTCCTTGCATAAATCTTGCATTTTAATGTAAGATTTGAATCAGTGTTGTACATCTGTTTGGCAAACTGTTTTGTAATACTTGATTGATCTAAACAATGTCTTCCTTTTTCTTTGGAGAGCACACTCCTGGCGATGATACTGATTGTAGAATTATTATTAAGTCATAATGCAGCTCGGTAACATGATATATTGGTTGTCAGCTTCTGTTCTGTGTATTATAATAAAAATGAAGGACAGTTTTTACGAAAGAAATAGTAATAATTTTACGAATACAAATGGTATTGTTGAATTAATGGGTATTAAAAGTTTTATGATTCTGTTCTGTTGTTCCAAACTTAGATCATTGATCTGAAAGATTTTTTGGTACAACACATTCTATATCATTTGACAATTAAAAAAAAGAAGGAAAAAAAGCTTGTAGCTTAAATCTCAAGCTTTAACAAAGATGGAAACAATAAACATTGAAAATGATATAAAGTAAATTTGATCAAATTATAGAAAATTATCTATGTAAATGTTTGTGAACAAGAGAAAATTATCTGCAGTAAATGTATTATCTGCAGTATGAAATTATTTATAAAATCATCCCAAGCATTGTATATATATGATATGCAAATAAACTCACTGCCAGACGTATAGACATTCTGTTTTTCTGAAAAAGGTTTAAATTATGGCAAAATGTGTTTCCGGTAAAGGCCAAGCATTCCTTGAAGGTTAACTATTTTGCCGTTCTGTATTTTGAGTAGTTTTTCAAGTAGTAACAAGTGTCATTAGTGTAACATGTAATATAAACTAACCTAGAAGTGCATTCATAAGCTGAGTTTTTCCTCCAAAAGTGGACTGGGAGAGGAAGGAGGGGGAAGGGGGGAATGAAAAATTGACTCTAAAATACATAAAATTACCATACAAAGGATATCAATATGAAACAATGTGAGGGTAAAATTTCCTCCTTCCACCCTGAAATCCTGCCTATGACTGCATTTGTTTCAACATGTCAGGTAAAAGAGGCTAGCAAACTATTTTTTATTTGTTTTACCTGACAAAGGGATGGTTTTTTTGCCTACATTTTGGTTGTATGTTTGTCAATAGAACCTTTCCGACAAAATGATGGATGGGTGGTTAAAGGAATATCCCACTCTTGCGTAGGGGAATCGTTTAAAGTATTGATAATTGGCTTGAAAAAGAAATTGCAATAGTATGGATGTACATCATCATGCTTGCTATCTCAAAAGAAATGAAAATGTTAGAATCTTAGCCTGAATAGCAAGACGCACCGAGGCCAGGATTGATAAGAAATGGAACATATAGATGGATGGATAGATGAAAACGTGAGACATACTTATGTGCCGTCTGCTGAGTATAATATGCAATGTATCATCTCAGGTCAATTACTCAAATTCGCCATTTCTTAGATGCTGACTCAACAAAAACCTTGATCCATGCCCTTGTTACTTCTAGAATTGATTATGCAAATTCTCTTTTGATTGGTGTCAACAATTCATCGTCTACAGTTGATTCAAAATTCCGCCGCTAGACTCATAACACGTACCGCTTATAGAGACATCTTATTCCAACTTCATTGGCTGCCAGTTGAATATTGTGAGTGTTTTAAAATTTTAGTTCTCTGTTTTAATTGTTTGCAAGGTACAGCCCCTGATTATCTAGCCCTATTACTCAAAACCCACAAACCATCTCGTACTTTAAGATCATCAGGTCAACATCTACTCCAAATACCAAGAACTTCAAACAAATTTGGGGATCGCTGCTCTAATGCCTATGCGCCAAATGAATGGAATAAACTCCTGTGCACTATAAGGTGCAATGTATTGCTCTCAGCTTTTGAACGTGGCTTGAAGACATTTTTTAGATGTATTTTAGTCATTATTCTTGATATTTCTTCTTTCGCTTTACTAACAGATTTGTATACTTCTCAGCATTTTTATAATTTCAGTTTGTCTAGATTTATTTTCACATTTATTTTAACTCTTTCTATCCCAAATAATATAATAACCTAAATTTTGCAATTTTATATTTCTAAGATCTATACACATTTAAACTTGTTTTCCCTTGCTGGCTTTACATTATTCCTGTTGCCTTTAGACTTTTATATCTTTTATCTTTTTTAACATATGTCGTATATTATCTATGTTTACATTATTCTTAAATTGTATGTATTTTATATTTGCATTTTGTAAAGCACTTAGAGCTTATTGTTAAAATAAGTGCTGTAGAAATGTAATTTAATAATAATGATAATAATAATAGTATACCATCTAGGTTTCTTTTCACTTTGGGTAAGCCACAGCGTCAAAACAGGCTTTTGTGCCTTTCATTTCAAGATATCATAGCTAGAACACTTCAGGTTTGCATTTTACAGATGGATGGGAACTTGTAAGAGACTTAAAGGGGCTCGAGACAAAAAGTGACATTGTAGTTTTGCTAAGTCAAGAAAATTTTCAAATAACACCCTTGTAATGTTTGATATTAATTGTGTCGTTAAAGAATTACTTGCGTATTCATAAGAAATAATTCTGATTAATTTGAACATCCCTATCAAAGGTTTTTTAGTACCATCAGGAGCACGAAAGTGTGATAAAATATTCTTGAGATACGCCCTCACTTTTCGACCGTCAGCTCCTTTAACATGTTCACATCTCTGAAGTTGCAAACCTTTATACAGGGCTCCCGGTAAACCTTTAAAAACCTTTAAAACCTTTATTGACAAATTGAACCTTTATTCTTTTCAAAATAACCTTTAAAACCATTAAAAACCTTTATTTTCAAAGTTAAGTAAGGTAAATGATTCGAGTGCCAAGGTTTTAGCTTCATTGGTAAGTATACACATCCATTTAATAGCATATCTGTTCTCAATACACATTTAAAAAGTAGCAGGACCAAAATAAAATTTCCAACTTCACATAAGTAATGGACTTTTGGCGCCACCAACTGCCTTTTGCCCCAGAATATGCTCATTGTATGAAAATTTATTCCATGAGTTAACCTTTATAAACCTTTTTATTTAAATCCACAACCTTTAAAAACCTTTATTTCAACTTTTGCAACCTTTAAAAAAAACCTTTATTTTAAAAAAGAGTCACTGGGAGGCCTGCTTCATAGGATTAGTTAAGGGGTCATACATGTCCATCTTATATGAAACAGGACTTCAAAAGAAACAAAATGGTGAAGAAAGCATTCAAAAATCTTATTCCGTTAAGGAGATATCTAAATTTAAAGTATCATTTGTGTAGAAAAGACTGAAATCAGACTAGCTGTGATGTCACATAGCCTCATATTCCTCAAATGTATTCTATCATATTTTGTCTTGTGATTTTGTGGCTTAAAAACCGTGGAATATGTCAAAAAAAGTAGTAAAACTAGGAAGGGTATTTATAATAAACCACCTGGAAAAAGTTTGGAAAAATAATTTAAATAGTGAAAAAATCAAATAAACTCTTCTTTAAAATACATAAAGACTTTGAGGTATCTGAGGCTGTGACGTCACAACTAGTCTGATTTTAGTCGTTTCTAAATGATACCAAACTGTAAACTTGAATATCTCCTTACTTAATAAGATTTTTGAATGCTTTCTTCACCATTTTGTTTCTTTTAAGTCCTCTTTCATATAAGATGGACATACTGGACCACTGAACTAATCCTTTAAGCTGTGCTCTCATTAACTTGCTGATTTTGTGTACATGATAAATAAGGAATTAAACATCAGATTGAGAATATGGATTTATATTTCAACAAGACCTGCTTCATTCACATAATAAAGAGGCCCAAATAATGCTGGACAAGCCATGTGGTTTTATTGGGGTCCAGAAGTGGGTATTCCTTTGGATTCTTATTGTAATTGAAAAAGCAGAGACAGTTTAACGCACAACCAATGCAGAAATTCCTTTGATCGATAAGAACGATAAATCTGTGTCACAATATTTTTGAAAAATATATTTATGTTCCATCCTTGGAAGATAAAATCTATTATTGAATGAATATGAGGGGCCTTTTTAAAGGGGTGTGGTTATGATGTGTTTACCAGAAGAAATTGACATCAGTTTGAACTGTCGATTTTGGGATGAAGAGCCAATCAGGGAAGTGGATTTGTCTTAAAGGTGTGTGGACAGTTCGAGGTAACTTTGTTTGAATGATTTAAAATCCATTTAAAACATGAAGAAAGCAAAAACATTCATTAAAATGGGTTAAAAATTGGCCGTATTACAGCTTTTCAGAAGATTTTGTGCAAATTTGTGTGTTACTCTTGTAATGTATAAATGGGATAGTCTAATTCTTACACCTACTCCTAAAGGTACACCCAACATCTACGTGTTCCCCAAGGAAGCATCCTCTCCCCCACCCTCTTTATCCTCAAAATTAACAGCATTACCAAAACTCTCACCCCCAACATCAAGAGCTCCGTCTAAGTCGACCATTTCACTATCTACTCATCCTCCCCATGCTTCCATACTCTCCAAAATAAACTACAGCACTGTCTGGACAGTCTGGCTCACTGGAGCGACTTCAACGGTTTCAATTTCTCAAAAGACAAAACTGTTCTCATCCATTTCAACAACAACTCCTTCCTCCTCTGCCTCAATCTCCCAGATTCCACAATCCCCAGTAAAGACAGTTCTTGCTTAGTCGGTATCACTCTCGAATCCAAACTTTTCTATCTCCCCCACATCAATACCCTCAAAACCAAATGCCACAAATCCTCAATATCCTCTCAAGCACTGACTGGGAAGCAAATTGTCTCACCCTGCTTACCTTATACGCTCCCTCCTCAGATCCAAGTTGGACTATGGCACTTCCATCTTTGCCTCTGCCCGCAAATTTTACTTGAAACACCTGGAGGTCACTGAGAACACTGTTCTAAGGCTTTGCCTTGGTGCCACTCACACCTCATCTATCACCAGTCTCCATGTGGAAGCCAACGAACTCTCCTTCGACCTCCGGTGCACGAAGGCAGGCCTCTCCTTTGCTCTCTGCATCCTCACCGATTCATGAAACCCTTGCTTCCATTCCATCCGCTCTCCCTCCTTCACCAACCTCTTCAATCTCAACAAACTCCCGGATGCACTCTCACCTCTCCAAAGCCAACATCAACATTTTCTGATTGCCAGACACACCATCCCACCTACACCCACCTGGACTATTCACCCCCCCCCCTCCCTCAAGGTCTACCTTGGTCTTTCTCCACAATGAAGCCCTCTTTCACTCCAAATACTGTCAACTCAGTAGATCTTTCCATGACTACTCCTTCCTCTTCACGGAGAGCTCCTATGCAACCGCCCCTGGCCTCACCCTCTCCTCAAGGTTATCCAACGCCACCTCTTATCTACTCTGCCGACTCGAAGGCCATCCCCCTAGCCTTAAAACTTCATAGAAATCTCTTTCCTTCCCCATTTCTTTATCTTATCTGACTTTCAATCCGTCCTCACTGGCATCCTGCTTTGGCCCAACCCTCTCATTCTACAATTCATCAGCAAACTCCACACTCTTTCCTCCCTATAAAAGAAACTTATCTTTTTCTGGATTCCCAGCCACGTCGGCATCCCTGACAACGAGAGAGCTGACAAAACCGCCATCAAAGCCCTGTCAAATAAAATTTCTTCTTTTCCTATTCTACACTCAGACCTCCGTCTTTCCATCTCCAACTACAGCAGCAAAACCTGGCAGAACTCCTGGAACTATAAAACCAGTAATAAACTTTACACCATCAAACCCAAAGCCAGTACCAACACCCCTCTGCATACTCGCAACTGCAGGGAAGACATCGTTTTCATCTGCCTTGGCCACTCCTCTCTTACTACTCCTATCTCTTATCCGGCTACCCTGCCCCACTTGCAACATCGTTTTCTCTCCATCAAGCATATTTTCTTAAGCTGTCCTGTATACCAAAACTCCAAATCTCTTCTCTCCTCACCCTCCTCAATGTTGGACCTATTCAAAAACAATTCTTCCTCAAACATCATCAAAATCCTCCGCAACAACAACCTCTTCCACTACAAATAATCTCCTCTCCCCTCCTTTTTACACCTAACCTTACACACCCCTTTCTTTTCACCTAAATTTTTCTCCCTCATTCAGCCTTTCCTTTTATCTCCCTTACAAACTTTCCATCTCCTCACTATCCTAACTCTTACACCATTATTTATTAACACCCTCTTGGCACATTTGACTGACTGTCGCGGTGCAGTTAAACATCAACAACCCAAACCATCTAATTCTTATGTTATAAATCAATTTTTTTTAAACCTCTGCCATTTCTCTTTTTCTCTTTGTAAACGTGAAGATAATTCTAATGAAGAGGATTTGATTGGTACCAGCCTCAAGTGCATTTTGAACATATTCAAGTTCTGAAATGATGGGAAGAAATTTAAAGAAAGTCAAAAGCATTTTGCAGTGTTTTTATTTTCATACATTACATTTTTTAAATATTTTAAGTAAAGATTCAAACTTACTTATAACTTGTAACTTACTCGTAACTTACTCATAACTCATAATTTACTCCGTAGTGTACCTAATTACTCATAACTTGTAAACTACACGTTTTTTATCATTAAAAAACTTAACCCTTTTCTACCATCACTGTTTGGAAAATGCGCCTGGGAGACGGAGCCAAAGACGGGGCACCCAAAACGGCAATAAAATCGCTTGCGTGGTAGAGTAAGGGTTAATCACAGGCTAATTATTAAAGGGTCCTCTGTCTTCTGAGCAGCAAAGTCTGGCTTGTTTCGCTTTAGTGACCTGGTGGGCTCCAATCGGGTCCGTGCTGCATACATTTTAGAGTTGGCGCACTTGTCGCGGGTTGATTAACCCTTACTCTACCAGCAATGTCTGGAAAATGCGCCTGGGAGGCGGCGCCAAAGACTGGGCACCCAAAACGGCGATAGTATCGCCGCGTGGAAGGTAAGTGTTAAACTCAGAATTTGATGCTCTTTTTGGTTAGTGGTTAAACAGAACACTTTTGTATCTGTCCACATACCTTTAATGGAAACGTTTTAACAGGTCAATTTTCTTTCTCTTTGAACCCTCTAGTTTGTATATTTGAATGGCTGGTTAATTAATGCTGTCAATTAAAACTAAAATATTTAAAGGATTAGTTCAGGGGTCAAGCAAGTCTATCTTATATGAAAGAGGACGTTAAAAAGAAACAAAATAGTGAAAAAAGCTTTTAAAAATTGTATTCTGTTAAGAACATATCTAAGTTTAAAGTTTGGTATCATTTTTGAAGAAAAGACTGAAATCAGACTAGTTTGTGTCATAGCCTTAGATTCCTCAGTCTTGTCCTGTGATTTTGTGGCTTAAAACCAATGGATATGTTGTGAAAGTAGTCAAACTGAATCTAGGAAGAGTATCTGAAGAAAGTTTGTGGAAAAATAATTTAAATATTGAAAAAATTAAATAAACTTTCTTTTAAAATATATTAACAATTGTTAAGAATGTGAGAATGAAGATGCCAACTTTCCATAGTAGACTTACAACACCAGTCTTTTGACACAGATAAGACAAGAGCTTTAATCTTGAATATCTTCTTAACGGAATTAGATTGTTGAATGCTTATAAGATGAGACTTGCTTGACCCCTGAAGTAATCCTTTAATGATAATAGGGTATAATTAAAAATTGTTATAGCATTTTGAATAAATGTGTAGAGTGCCTTCTTAATTTGTCACTTGAATCAAGGATATGTTTTTAAAGATAAAATATCCCAGATTCAATGTTGAGGATATGATCTCCTTTTTAAGTTGTGCGATTGATCTGAGGGTACCACTTTATTCAGATCATATGATAAATGGATTAACTTAACGATAAGGTACAGCATTCACACTAGGATTTCCAACAAAAAAAAAATAGGGGGGGGGGGGGAAGGATGGGGGTGTAATATTTTGAGGAGATTTTGAAAACAAAAAAAGGGGAGGAACTTTAAATGCTAAAACCTTCCAACATACAAAGGTTTCTTTGACTTCATAACTTATTGCTAAGCAATATCTTCACTCCAATGTTTCTTGCAGAAATCTACACAGTAACCATCATGGATAAAAACAGGTTCATAATTAATACATGTGTCATGCAAAACAGAACAAAAATTTACATAAAAATGCAAAACTAAAGGTAAGTACTGACAGTGTGTCGTCTTTGTATTGTAGATCTATAAGAATAAATTTACATTTTAAAAACAACACCAATCTGGAAAGAAACCCTCAAATAACAAGGCATTCCTCCCTAATTGCCTTCCCTTTGTTATCTTTTTATTGTTTATCAGTTTAAAAAAAGGTTGAAACTGATATAGTCATTATTGAGTAAAGTTGTACATTGTGTTAGAAGTCACAACATTCCCATCATCATTGTATGCTATACACCACATGCACTACACACTATACAATCTAGATATATAGTAGACGACATGATCGCGTTACTATTACGTGTTGTATTTCATCACGTTCATTGCATATTTCGTAACACCAACGACAGCGTTGTCATCGGACACTTGGAGTGAGAGTGTACTGGGCCTGGCTTTTCGGGGGTTTTGCCTACTATCACCCGATTTTTTAAATTGTAGGGTGTAGAAACACGATTTTGATTTCTTTTTTTGTTTTTACGACATTTTAAAGCACGTTTTATAATTAGATTTATGCCTCAACATCATGGCCTAAGCTGTAGCATTACAACTGTTAAGTATGAAGTAGTTGCACGAAAAATATCATACTGTATTTTAGTTTTGGGTCATTCAGTTTTCTTGCGGGAATTTTCCTCCTTACATTTCTTTGTTTGGGGATTTAATTATTTTTTGCGGGAATCATGTAATCACGTATCTTAATGTGAACGCTGGTAATGTATGTTTTAGAGTGCTATCAGATTTACTGCTAATTACCAATATTGATGTGTGCTATTTCTTTTTATTTTAGTTTTCTAGAATTAAGATTATATTTTTCTCTGCAGTGCTGTAAAAAAAAAAAAAAAATCAGTCATACAAGTTGATCTGATATGCATGGTAATATTTATCCCATTTTTGCTTTTGTTTTTTATCCTACAAAAAATCTACAAAAAAAATGTTTCGACCCTGAAATTAATTGATCATACTTTTTGGGAAGCATACTGACAGACATTAAAGAAATGATGATACATTAGCGTCAAGATGAAGCTGTTTGGATTATTACATATTGCACGCAATCCTTGTCGGTTTTGGTCACATGACTGCTACTCTGGATCTCTTGTAAACCTACTTACGATCAGAAACTATTGGATTTTAATTCCATCCAGACCTTACAAGTCCCGAGGGAATGACGGAAGAATTATTGCTGAACATCGAGTGGGAGCATCTTAATGAGCAATAAACACATGTGATAAGCATAGACCGTGTTCACACTATCTTCTAGATCATGATCCCCTGGCAATAAACCAGCTAGACAATTGTAGGAAAAACAATGTCATATGTTTTCACTTAGGTATGAGTTTGTTATCAGACAGGCGATCTTATTGTGGGCATGAGTGAATTGCTAGTCGAAAGGTGGATCATCGAAAATCCAGTGAAATGAAACAAGAGCTGTCTAACTGTTCCCACAAAATAAAACAGTTGAATTAGGATATTGAGTAATTATAGCAATCGCAAGACACTGATCTGCATTCACACACATTTGTAGAGCATCCTATTGGTGGATCTGATCACCCAGCTCCGGATCACCTGCTCCGGATTATGATCTTGCCTTCTATTAGGATCAAGATCAGATGATTGCTATCAGATCCGGTCAGCGTTCTCACAGTAAAAAATTTCTGGATGTGATTGCTTGCAGTGTGTTTGATCACGAGCTTGTTCTCAAGTGAGAACACGTCCAAAGACAGACTGGAATTTGAAAATGTTCTGCCAGGTTTCAAATTCAAATATCTGGAAGAGCAGAATTTTGTTTCAGGTGTGACTCAGTTGTGGGGCCCTGCTAAATCAAACTTTTGGTTGCTATGTATTTTTTCACCATTTGTCAAATTACAGAGATGAATTGTTGTACAAAGTGCATTTTACTTTTAAAGGAGCACTAGACCGAAAAATAATGGCGCTTGTTTTTACGAATTTCACAGATATGTTATCCACAATCACAATAGATTGATAAACTTCATGCTTCCATAGCCCACAGCCGACATGAGGGCAAAGGTTACTTGCTATATTCATATTAACCATAAGATTGCTATACCGTTGCGTGCTAGATAAGCATTCAATTTTGGGGGACCCTTAAAAATATGCCCTCACTTTTTGACTCAAGCTTGCTGCAACCTTGCTCAAGCTTGCGGCAGCCTTGCTCAAGCTTGCTGCAACCTTGCTCAAGCTTGCTGCAACCTTGCTCAAGCTTGCTCTCACCTTGCTCAAGCTTGCTCTCACCTTGCTCAATCTTGCTGCAACCTTGCTCAAGCTTGCTGCAACCTTGCTCAAGCTTGCTGCAACCTTGCTCAAGCTTGCTGCAGCCTTGCTGCAACCTTGCTTAAGCTTGCTGCAACCTTGCTCAAGCTTGCTGTCACCTTGCTCAAGCTTGCTGCAACCTTGCTCAAGCTTGCTGCAACCTTGCTCAAGCTTGCTGCAACCTTGCTCAAGCTTGCTGCAACCTTGCTCGAGCTTGCTGCAACCTTGCTCAAGCTTGCTGCAACCTTGCTCAAGCTTGCAATAAGCTAATATTTAAGACCTTGCACAAACTAACATTAGCTTGCTCAAGCTTGCAATAAGCTAATATTTAAGACCTTGCACAAACTAACATTAGCTTACTCAAACTATCAAATTTTTGTTAGCTTACACTAGCAAGCAAGCTTGCATTTGTCCCAAATTCTAGCTTGCTGCAAAGTTGCAGCCAGCTTAGCTTGCATTAGGTAAAATTGTTAGCTCATCACAAGCTTTCCTCTATCTGTCACAATGGTTAAAGCAACCAACTGGGACTGAAATTCATCTGATTTACCTGAAGATTATTGATTACTTAAGTACATTTTGTTGTTGCAACCGGTCCAGAAGAGGGCCTAACTTCAGGAACTGAAATGTTCCTTGAATTAGGAACTTTATGGCCATGTTCTCACTCATCCTCAGATCATTTTCAATGCCCGACAATAATCCAGCTATAATTCTGGACAAAAGTACTTGCCACTTTTTTCCTTACTGTCATACACCCGTCTCAGTGTCGCAAATACATTACGAAAACCCATTTTTTGCAAATTGCATACCAACATTGAATATGGGTGGAAGGGAAAAAGTGCCAAGATTTTTGTCACTGATTGTAGATGATTAATGAAAAAACAAATGCCATGTGCTTGTGATCAGACCAACTGCAGGCGATCTGATCAAGGGGCATGAGTGAAATGGAAGTCGAAAAAGGTAGGTCATTGAGGGATCCGTGAATTGTAATGGAGCTCAGGACTGTAGCCAGGAATTTGAGAAGGGGGTCGTTTTTCATATAAAAGGGCAACAAACCTTGAAATTCTGGGTGCTTATTATATTTATTGATTTCAAAAGGGCACATTCTCAACAAAAAGGGATTTGTTTCCTCAGATGAACCTCCCCTCCCCCTCCTTCCCCGTGGCTATGTGGCGGGCCTGGTCACTGATCTGATTGCCTGGTCCAGATCATGATCCTACCCTCAACTTAATGCCAAATTTTACCAAAAATTTCTTCTCAATTAAAAGTAAATAATTTGCCTCCCATCCGGGAAGAAAGCATGAAACCTGAAAAGTGAAATCTTATCAGGGAAGGAAGGAAGGAAAGGAAGGAGGGGGGGGGTGTGGTGTGAGTTTGCTTCTTATATGCCTGTGACTATATGAACATAGAATGTTCCTAAGCTGCAGGGTCTTAACCCAATATAAATAAACTTTAATGTTCAACAGTTACATGATTACAATACAACGCTCCTATATCCAACAAAGAAGACAATTACAGTCTCTTGCATGCAACTCACATTAAAAAATTCAGGTCAGAATATATTTGATTGGACAAGCACTCCCAGGTCTAATGTTTTGAAAAGGATTTTGTGGGAATGCCTTCCGGTGACAACAAAAGAAAGATAATAATTCATTCCCAGGTCGTATGTTTTGAGAAGTATTTATCAAATTTGCTTCCAGTAAAGTGAGTATAGAGAGACAATTTAAAGGAACTTTGAATGAAAAATGGCGACTGCATGTTTGTATGGAATATTCTTAGTTAATATAGCTACAAGGAGTTTGCTGTTAGCTGCTGCTCTAGCCAGCTATTGGGTCATTCTGCAGTATTTGATATATGTATAGACTAGAGAATGGCACAAGGAGACCCCTTAGGCCTCTCGGGATCTATCGCATATCCCTGGGGTCTTCCAGCTAGCCCTCAGTCTGTCAAACCATGGGGGAAGTATTTGGACCCAAATGACTAGCCCTCAAGTCTGGGTCCACATAATATCTCCACGGTCACACATGTAATGGTATGGTGAATTGTCTTTTCGCTTTCTTTCTTACACACATTCGAGTGGAGAATGCATGGCCCAATTTTTTGGTCTCTTTTTTTTCCAGCCATATGGAAAGGTTACTGTTGCTGTAAGCTTTCTCAAGCTCACAAATTTTTATATTGGATTGCTTTTGTTAATTTCATCCGCTCAAATCTATCATTAACTGAACACGCATAAGGATTCCTCAAATTTGTCCTGGAAATAAAAGACTGAATTTGTAATACGTCGGCCAGACAATTAAGAATTTCTGATGAGTTTAAAAAGGGAATCTCATCTCAACAATATTGGTTGACATTTACCAATAAAATTGGTCACAGTAATGACCCTTCTGCAGTGGTAATCAATTGACTTGTCGGTGCATGGACGGTGATTGTGTAAACAGCATTTTGACCAATCAGAAATGTTGGATTGTATTTTTGACCTCCATGTTAACACGATATCTGGCCTTTTAATATTTGAAACAATATCTACTGAAAGTCTTTCCTGCAAAGGTAAAAGAAAGATGCTTTCTTTGCAACCCTTGTTGAAGCCTCTAATTATTTGTATACACAGTCTGTATATATATATATATATATATATATATATATATATATATATATATATATATATATATATATATATATATATATATATATATATATATATATATATATATATATATATATATATATATATATATATATATATATATATATATATATATATATATATATATATATATATATATATATGTGTGTCTAAATTTAAATAATCTCTGTCATTGAGGTATCGCATGATAATGAATGCTAAACCGATTAAATACAAAGAAAAAGAATTGGCAGGTATACATATTCCCAGGTCTAATGTTTGGAGAAGTATTTACCAATTTCCGGAATTGAAGGATATTATTGAAATCCATGCTCGTATAATTTGAATGTGGGAAGATACGGAGAATGATATCATATTGCTCCAAAGGCCTCTTAATGGATGAATTGTGAGGCTCGGCCTTCAGAATAAATGAAATAAGATGGTGGAAGAAAAAGCTCCAGGATAAAAAAAAGTTCTGTAATGAAGAAATGTTTAGAGTGCAAAGCACTATTGCTACATGTTTTGATTTAAGGTTTGAATTATAAGGACAACTTGTATGATTCTTATCATTGCAAGTTGAAGAGGCCTATTGTCAGCTTAAAAGCGGTCATTTTCAAGCTTAAAAGAATCCTGCGAGGTAGAGGATAAAATTTCTGCTATATTTTTGCTCATTCTTATCAGATGAACTGATTATAGAAAGGTTTTTTAAATTGTATTAGTAGGATTTTCTTTTAAAATTATATCAGCTTGGAGGGTTTGATTATGTTTGTTTGTACTTTTTATGTCGATAAAAAGGAAAAAAGTACATTTTTTTTTTTTCTAAGCCTAAAAAGAGAAACTTATGGCAGCTTTTTGTTTTAGAACTTACTTATGACAAATTTTATTCAGGATTATTGTAATTATTGTTACAATTATATTTACCTTGAAAATTTTAGATCTTTTGTTGTTGAAAAAAAATAAAAATAATTATTACCATAAATTGTGAAATCAGAATAGATTAGAATAGAGGTACTGCACAGCAATGTAAAAAAATTGGATGTAAATAAGCTTTTAAGGGTATAGATAGCTGCCAAAGATTTGTGTAAAGTCAGGTTATAAAACTGATTAAAAAAGTAAATCTATATTAAAGTCATGAAGACCCATAAAGCCAGTGCTTATGGCAAGCTGGTTTACTTTTTATTCAGTAATTAATGATATCATTAAATAATTTATGATATCAATAAATACTCATTAAATAAGTCATGATATCACGTATTATAATTAATGATATCATTCAATCTATTACTGATATCTTTAATTCAGAGAATTAATGATATCAAAAATTGAATTATTGATATAAAGAATTCAATTATTATCATAAAATGAATTATTGATATCAAGAATTCAATTAATGATATCATTAATTTGATTTAATGATATCATTGAATCATGGAATTAATTATATCATTATTTCAACATATTCTTAATTCAGTTTAATGATATCATAAATTTGACATATTGCTAATTCAACATATCATTAAATGCGCCCCCAATTTCGATTTAATGATATCATTAATTCTACAAATCATTGATTGTGCTCCCAATTGCGATTTAATGATATCATTTATTCACCTTTGGGGGCGCAATTAATGATTGTTAAATTAGTGATGGCGATTATGATTCCAGATAAAGGTATTTTGTCACTACGACACCAGATACGGAACAGACCTTCACTTTGACTAGGACTCTGCCTCCAGGTAAAAGTACAATCTCACTATGACTCCACCTCCACTTATGATGGGTCGTTTTTAAAGAAAGATGACATTGTCACTATGACTCCGCCTCCACATAAAGTCATAGTCAAGGTAAGGAAATTGCTTTTCATGATGGGTTATTCTTTAAAAGAAAGATGACAAAATCACTAAGACTACGACTCCCTAATTATTTTGATGGGGTATAGCTTCAAAATTGCATTGGAATCTGCAGTTTGTATTAATTTTCATTTGACGACCACAAATAATGTTGCAGGTGGTAGCTTATGGTAAAAACACGGAATGCACGAGCTTCAGGCCAGCACGAACATTGGGCCCGCACAGACATTAGGCCTGCACGGACATTGGGCCCGCACGGACATTGGGCCTGCACGAACATTGGGCCCCGCACGAACATTGGGACCGCACGGACATTGGGACCGCACAAACTTTGGGCCACTGCATATACATAACAATAAATTCCATCTTTTCTGTTTATCACTACATGTAGGCCCATGTTAGTACATAACTTTCCATTTTGTACATTTTAGAACTTAAATTTGTAGTGGAACTAGTCTCGTGACTGCAATTATAAAACTTACAATAAGATGTTGACACAATATCAAAATTAAATTAAAATAACACTGTTAGACAGTAAAAATATTTGCTTTTCTTCCTGATGCATTGAGAACCACTAAGGCCATGCCTATAAAATTTTGATTAAAACAAATATTAATTTGGTTTCTTCAATCTCAATAATGATCCACTTGCAAGATTTAAATGGTGAGGTGGCAAGCTCACAATGATATATGAGAGGGTATATTCAACTCTTTATCTGCTGCAGATAATGAGCCAATTTGGCTTGAAAGATTGGCCCATGAGGTTGTGATAGGTACTGTATCAGTCATTAATATATCTATCAAAGCATAACCATATCTTCCTGTGTAAAATAATAATGCATTTTATACAGGGTGTGGCCATTGATGCATGCCCACTTTCACTTGTACCCCATGGCAGGCTGTCAGACTACAACTACACATATAACAAATCACAACTCTCCTCACCCCATACAGGGGCTGGGCCAGAGATGCTAACATTTAAATATTTAATCAAAATTAACATATTTAATCATGGGCAAATATATTAGTATTCGATCATAGCCTTCTCTGGTAGACTTGAATAAAAGGGGATTCAATTATTTGGAAGACAAGTATTTGAAGGTACTATTTTAGGAACAATTTATTTTCATCCAAATGCATTTGATTTCAAACGAATGATTTCATTAAAATGAAATTACAGCAAGAAAGCAAACATGAATCATCAGAATAATTCTTAATGACTTAGTTTTAATGCAAAACATATCAATCATATATTTGGTAAAAGTATTGTAAAAATGTTGTTTTGCTTTTATACATGAGTACATGCCTATCTATATATTCCGTAACAAAGATTGTAATCAGATACAAAATCTGCACGTTTACTTCTGTTGAGGGAATATTTTCATGTTTTTTTTTTTTTTTTTTTTTTTTAGTAGCCTTTCATAAGAAAGATACGAATTTTAGAAACAAATTAGTAATGAAAAAAAAGAAAATCATGTTGGTATGTTATTCCTACCAGGTGATATTCAACTTTTACGGTTCACAAAAAAGGCCAATAAACGAATAGGAAAAGGCTCAGTATGACATCACAGCAACACATTCTCCCACAAAGTTGATGTATTTCATTAAAATTTATCATCCTTTTTTATTAGTAAAACCTGCTAGAAAAATAAAATGATGAAAGTTAGGTATTTATATACATTGGCAAATATATCCTACTTCGATATGTGTTGAGAGGCGTATTTCATGTCGTGGGAAAAGAGATATCGCGATAATCGACATGTCATAACAGTACTATTTTTTCCTCTGAAAGTTCTCTAGCCTGTGGAATATTTACTGGAAAATCTAGGGCAACTATAGCAAGAGAAATTTTCCCAGTTCTGCAATTTTTTCTAACATTTTTTGCCCTCATGCAGTGTCATGTGTACAGGGATCTGATTTTGCATAGTTGTAGCTTTGTATATGAGTATAGATTAACCACTAATTTAATTAGAGCATAAAAATATAAAAAAATGATTTGAAATCAGATAAAAAGCGGTTGAGCTACTCTTTGGAATTTTCTTGGCAGAACATCTTTATTTTAAATTCATATTCTTCGTCGTAAGATTCCTAGCGGCAACTGGCTTTAAATGTGATTGATTTTGTCATTCGACCTAGACACAGTTTTGTAAAAATGAAGGTTGGTTCATACATTTATAGTTTGCTAAGGGCAATTTTCTTTAAGATGTTTCTTTTTCTTTAGTTTATTTTAATTGTGTAAATGAAATATATTGACTCGTTTCAAATGTTTAGATAGTTTTCCCAATAAATAGCTCAATTTGTAACCGTACTAATTCATCTTTGCCGAACAAATTTACGATTTATTACAACGATGTTTAAGATATTTCTTTCTCATTTAGTTTATTTTAATCGTGTAATGAAATATATTAAATGAATTGGTTTCAAATGTTTGGATAATTTTTCCAATAAATTGCTCAATTTGCAACTGTACTTAATTTTTTATCTTTGTCGAACACATTTGAGATATATATTTGATCGTACTGTATTCTTAAGTTTTATGGAGATATTTACCTGCTGTTGTAGTTACAGGTGAACTTTTATATTATATAATGGAAACAGTCTGATAATATATCTGTGAGTTGGAAACAATCCTGTCCTTTCAATAGAGGGATTTCATCACGTGACTAACTCATCTGGAAGCCATTTTGCCAGAATAAGATTTTTTGAATGCTTTCTTCGCCATTTTGTTTCTTTTGAAGTGCTCTTTAATATAAGATGGACTTGCTTGACCACTGAACTAATCCTTTAATGTTAACATTTCTTTTTTTGAGCTTGCTACTTGCACTTGGCTATCAATTGAAGCGAGCCTTTTATTTTTGTTGTGCTATATGGGCCATTCGGTAAAGGAATAGTTCAGTAGTCAAGCAAGTCTATCGTATATGAAAGAGGACTTCAAAAGAAACAAAATAGTGAAAAAAGCATTCAAAAATCTTATTAAGGAGATATTTAAATTTTAGGTTTATTATCATTTGTGTAGAAACGACTGAAATCAGACTAGTTGTGATGTCATAGCCTCAGGTTCCACAAAGTCTTTATGCATTCTGTAATATTTTGTTCTCTGATTTTGTGGCTTAAAAACCATTGGATATGTCACATGTCAAAAAAGTAGTAAAACTGAATCTAGGAAAAGTATTTATGATATATCACCTGAAGAAAGTTCGAGGAAAAATAATTCAAATAGTGAAAAAACTTATTTTCTTTAAAATATATCAACAATTGTTAAGAATGTGAGGATGAAGACGCCATTTTTCCATAGTAGATTTACTACACCAGTCATTTCTGTATCTCCTTAACGGAATAAGATTTTTGAACCCTTTCTTTATCATTTTGTTTCTTTTGAAATCCTCTTTCATATAAGATGAACTTGCTTGATCACTGAACTTATCCTTTAATGGAATGAAATTTTTGAATGCTTTCTTTACCAATTTGTTTCTTTTGAAGTCTTCTTTTATATAAGATGGACATGCTTGACCACTGAACTAATCCTTTAATTTACTTTTTAAATGAGCCTGTTTTAGTGAGCTCAATTGCATCTTGGTAGTGGCTCCAGTTGTGAGCTAGTATAGCAGTAACACCTTCGCACAGATTCCAGCTACAGTACATGCACCGTTTCTAAGTTCGCTGTTTGTCTCCCATATGAGTTCCCCATTTTGATAAAGGTTGGTAATTGAAGTTGATTGAATGATAAAGTATACTTTCTGAAGAGTCACATTATTCCCTCCAGTATCTAATGATCAGATTTTGTTGCATATTTTTTCTAATATGTTTACTTAATGTTTAATTTTTATATTTTCACTAAATCTCACAAAGAAAAAAAAAGATAGAATATATTTACTTATTAATTGAGCCTTTTTAGTGAGCTCAATTGCATCTTGGTAGTGGCTCCAATTGTGAGCTAGTATAGCAGTAACACCTTCGTACAGATTCCAGCTACATGCACCGTTTCTAAGTTCGCTGTTTAATTGAAGTTGATTGAATAATGAAGTATACTTTCTGGAGAGTCACATTAATCCCTCCAGTATCTAATGATCAGATTTTGTTGCATATTTTACTAATATGTTTACTTAATGTATAAGTTTTATATTTTCGCTAAATCTCACAAAGAAAAAAGAAAAAAAGATAGAATATATCTTTGAGTTCGTTCTCACTTGATCATGAGCTCACAATCACGATTTTTTACTGTGAGATCTCTCACCAGATCTGATTGCAGTCTTTCAATATTGATCCTAGTCGAGGATAGGAAAATGATCCAGAGCAGGCGATCAGATCTCCTGATGAGATTCTAAAAATGTGTTGTAACTTGTTTATCTTATGCAAATAATTAACCTGCTTTGATACATTCCACATGATTTTTTTTAAACAATTTTCACTGACCTTCCTTTTCACTTGCGGTTCTCTCATGTTCTGCGATTTTAATACCTGCAGTGGATCTGATCGCGAGTTGACACTCAGGTGAAAACAAATGACTTTTTTTTTTCTTCCTGCATTCATCTAGTTGGTTTATTGCTGGCGGATCATATGATCCGAATATAAATAAAAACATGGCCTTGAACCAGAATTGGAAAAACCTCATCTTTGGGTGATTCAGCAAGAAATCTCTCCAAGTCTGGAAATAGGCCACGCCCACCATAGTAAATAGATGGGGCAGACAAATCTGCAATCATGCATGGCCAACGCATTGTCATTTGGATGTTCATGTAGCCTGCCACAAGCTTTGATCCATTTGTAGCACTTCTCCGGATCTTTAGAGTTTTTAGCAAAAGGGATAAACAAAATTCAGTTTGGGAACTATTCTGTGTAACAGCAATCAAGATTTACAAAGACATTAAATTTCTTGAAAGTTAATTTGCATTTTTAAATCAGGCAGACCCTGTAGTAAGCATTGAAGGTTCATCTTGCAAGCGCAAACACTGTTGATGTTTTGTATAAATTTTGTAGCAGTTGTGTTTATCAGATCTGAACCATTTGCCTAGATATGTGCTGAATACATGATTAACCCTCTCAATACTAGCATTTTAAATGCTGCCCTCATTTCCAGGACCAGCTTTTTTGAAGATATGATATGTATTCAAGTGCGTAATTCAAACTTTATTTTCAAAATGAAAACAACCTCATGGAAGAAAGTGTTGAACATAAAAGTTGTTGAAGTACAATATAAGCTTTGATATGATACCAAAACCATATTTGTTGAACATTGTTGCAGCATACGGCCACGAATTCGTGCTCCCACTCTGGCAAGAGTGCATGCATGGCCAATGCATTGTCATTTGGATGTTCATGTAGCCTGCCACAAGCTTTGATACATTTATGGCACTTCTTCGGATCTTTAGAGTTTTTAGCAAAAGGGTTAAACAAAATTCAGTTTGCGAACTGTTCTTTTACACAGCAATCAAGATGTACAAAGCCTGCAGCAGGCCCGTAATTGTTGTTCACCATTTTGCTGTTACTCAGTCTGTGTGTGCAGAAATTTGTTTTGCACAGTAAATTGCATTGACTGCATGAGCGTACGACACTAGCTAGAGCTATACTGTACCAGTACTGCGTAGGATGTTTGTCCCCACTTAGTTATGCAGAATTGTTTGCTAGGCAAATTCATGCAGTGATTGGTTGAAAAAGCTGCCAATCATCAAACTTTGAGAGGTTAATTATTCCCTGGACTCCTCAGGATGAAGTTTCTTCTTCTCTCAAAATTTTCAGGACCTGGAGCAAAATTGCTTGAAGGACGATGATTGCGCGCAATTGTAGATCGTTAATCATAACAATTACTTCTTTATGGTTCTGAACTTCTGGCTTCCCTTTCCTGAACACTTAAAGACATTTTATTTTGTAAGAGATTGTGTATTTTTCATCAACATCTAGCAATAGTTTAATCAGAATTACGAGGGTAATTCCTTGGAAGGATAATATAGAAATAAAAGTACATTGATTCTATGAGTAGCATGAAAATTATATGAAAAATATATCAGATTTTAAAGGATATGATAATTGTGTGTAAAATAGACAAATGTTTTAAGATTAATTCATGAGGGTATTTTTGGAAGAAATATTTGTGAATAGGAAAAAGCGTCCTTGGGATTTTTAAAGGACAGATTTGACATAATGATTAAAAAAGCTTCTAGCTAGACTGCAAGGTTTAATGAATATTTACAGCTCAGTTTGATTTGTATAGGTCCTCCAAGTTGTATGGAACTAATTGTTTCTCCCATCTAAACCTTTGAAAGAGATGCCAACTTTCAAGGATTTGTTTTTATACCACAAAGCACGTTTGACTCTTTGACTGCCGCGGTGCCGTTAAACCTCATCAAACCAAAAGCTGGCAATAAAGTCGTCCCACAATGCAACAGCCGATTTACTTCTCTTACAACGTGAACAGTGTTTCATGCTCACTGTAATTAATTTCCCTGAGAAGCTTACAATTTACTGAGAGAAGGGCTATTTCTTGGTGTTATTAGTAGAATACGTACCTGGTTTGTTTATGCAAAAAATTTATACTTTTACATTTTTGGCCACACTATACCTGTCCATAAACCTTTTATTTTGCTTTGAAGTAATTTGAATATCAATGTGAATTGAAGCCTATCACCACAAAAGAACTTATCATCTAAATCAAATTTGGAGTTGAAATTTCTAAAAAATCATTTGAATCTATCATTGTGTAAATGTTTCATTATCAAAGACAATAAATTTCTTGAAAGTTAATTTGCATTTTTATATCAGACAGACCCTGGAGTGAGCATTGAAGATTTATCTTGCAAGCGCAAAAACTTTTGATGTTTTGTATGAATTTTGTAGCAGTTGTGTTTATCAGATCTGAACCATTCCGCTAGATATATGTTGAATACATGATTAACCCTCTCAATACTAGCATTTTAAATGCTGCCCTCATTTTCAGGACCAGCTTTTGTTAAAGATATGATATGTATTCAAGTGCGTAATTCAAACTTTATTTTCAAAATGAAAACAACCTCATAGAAGAAAGTGTTGCACATAAAAGTTGTTAAGTACAATATAAGCTTTGATATGATTCCAAAACCATATTTGTTAAACATTGTTGCCGCATCACGGCCACGAATTTGTGCTCCCACTCTGGCAAGAGGCCTACCCAAACGCACATTATCATTAGGCCTAGGCCTTATGTTAGCCCTAACTTTGTCACCTACGATAATTTCCGGATCACTATCGTCTGAAAAGCTTTCATTATTTAGTCCAAAATTGTCTATATCACTAGGATCTATAGATAATTCTGAACTATCAGAAATTTTGGCTTCTAATATCTCTGTAATTTCATATGACAACATATATCACGTGATATGTCACATGATAGATAATTAACTTATTTTTTTATAAAAGTACTTTCAAATTGAGGGGGTACACCTACATTACATACAAATTAAAATAAACAGGCATGTCTCTGTCGTCGTAATAATGCAACGTTAGTCGCAATAATGCGACGGCGGTACTGAGAGAGTTAAGAAAGGACTTTTTTATGTTTGAGTTCCATCAGGTGTATTTTACACAGAAAATGTGTATTTTACTTTATAAAAAGTGTATTTTACACAGACTTTAAGTGAAGTTTGTACATTCTGATGAGTTTGTATCTGATGATGAGCTTGTATCATCTGATAATTGGGGTGGGGTGAGGTGAGTGGGGTTGATCGGGGGTTATTCTATTATCTTTTTGTGAACTTAAACTATTATTGTTTTTCATATCACTTAAATTTTCTTTATTTTTGTGATATATCCACATGTCCATATAAATGCCTATGTCTATTGAGGTTATACATATACCATGAAACAGGGAACTATCTTTGTGAAAGCTTTTTATCTGCTTGTAATCACAAGCGTTCCTAGCATTAATGGCAACCTATATACTATTAGTATATATACATATATATATATATATATATATATATATAAAACAAGGTGGGCCACCCTCCTACCACAACTTTTAAACCGTATATGAAAATTCCTCTTTTTGACCACTCGCGAATCTTAATTACATTTTTACTCAAATCACAATTGCTGGAGACTCCTTCTTTGTTTTTAAGCCACATTATTTGTTCATTTTTTTCCGATGAGATGTACAAACGATGAATATTTTCCCCATTAAACGTCCAATGCCCGACAATTTGCTACAAGCCAAAAAATGTCTACAATGACATCATGAAGAAGCACTTCAGTATTACTTTGACAAGAACAAATCGGGTTTGTATCATTACCAAATGAAAATTCCTGTGTTGATAAGGGGCCCGGGAAACATTGGCTTCATAAAATTCAGACATTTAATTCGGATTGAAGAAGGATCACATGTACAAAAGACATTATAGTAAGCATTCAAGGAAAATATGTGCCTCTTTTTTCAGGGAGTTAACAAAGGAATTTGTATACATATGGACCAACAAGATCTTGTACTAAAACAAAAATAAGGCCACAAAGATAATTTCCCTTTTCATTGCTATCTGGATATGCACAAAGGCAACTAGCCTTTGGTCATCAATGGACACAAGGAAAGGTAGGGATATGATAACAAGCCATTGTTAATATGACATCAAATAATGTTTTCTACTGAAGTTTGTTAGATGTACTTACTAAGGCCCAAGAGAATGATTGGAGAATATCTGTCATTTGTGCAGGCAGAGAAAGTACACTTTTAGGGTAAATTTGTCTCATTTGACCAAATGTTTGGATGAGTATTATGGGCTTATACCACCCCCATGCAGTTGGGGCCTTGTATAAAATGCACATCAAACTGAGTGCAGTGACAAAGGTCATCAAACTTCAGAATCGAATTGTATCTATTTAATTGATGTTAAAATTATTTGGGCTAACAGAAGTTAAAAGAAGTTTCTTGACATAAACATTTTCTGACCCATACTTTTTTTCAATGAGAATAAGAACAATACCTGTGTTTTTTTTGTTTATATTCAAATTGTGATTTATCTTGTGTAAATGTTTGCAAAAACAAGACAGTGCAAAAAATATGTTTTGAATGATTTATTTTCTCACAGGAGAATAATATTTTCCAAATTATTCTATGTAAGTCATAGCTTAAAATGATTTGATGAAGACACTGCTAAGAGGCTTATACTTTAAACACATGCCTGTACATCAAAGTTGTTGGTGTACATTATAGGCCTACCATCTAATATAAACTGTTGAAATTTAAAAATACCCATGTTACAACATGGGATGCCTATTTATTCAAAGTAAAATATATTTCCTTCAGTAAAACTTCTATGTAATTCACTTTACACTGTGGCAGTTGACATAGATATTCAACATTTTAAACTGTACACTTAATAAACTTTTAAATAAGACACCCATGTAACTACATCTCAAGCCAGTTTCATTCAGTTAAAATAGTCTCTTCAAAATATAAGAATTGAATATATCATTAAGTAACTCTTCTCTATGATTTACAGTTAATCAACATCCTAAAGTTCACTTTGTAGTAAACTCTTAAATAGCATGTATCATGTTACTACATCTCAAGACAATTTCATCCAGTTAAAATAATCTCTTCAAAATATAAAGAAATAAATATATAATTCTTCTCTATAATTCACTGTACACTGTGGCAGTTAAAAGTTAATCAACATCTTAAAGTACACTTTGTAGTAAACTTCTAAATAGCATGTATCATGTTACTACATCTCAAGACAATATCATCCAGTTGAAATAGTCTCTTCAAAATATAAAGAAATGGATATATTCTTTAAGACACCTCATCCACCTAGTCTCTTCAGGCCTCCTGGCCCATCAGGCTGCAGTGCACTCTCTCCACTGGACTCTGTTATTTGCAACTTGTGTGGCTTCTGTCCACGAGCTCCATCCTATCTCTTTCATCTCCTTCTCGACTGTCCTTCTCCAGGTCATTCTAGGCCAACCATCTTTCCTTCTCCCCTCTGGTTTCCATGTCATAGCTGTCACACAGTGCTTAATAGTGCTCATGCGCATCACATGACCAATCCACCTCCACCTTCTTCTTTTTATTTCAGTGCTGATTTTGTCATGTTCAGTGATTCTCAGTATTCCATCGTTAGATATTACATATGGCCATCTGATCTTCAAAATTCTCCTGTAACATTTGAACATGAATGTATTCAGCTTTGTATTATCTGCTACATTAACTCTCCATGTCTTACAACCATACAACAGTACAGACTTAACAAGAGAGTTAAACAGTCATATTTTTGTATATATTGAGAATGTGCTTGAGTTCCTTCATCATGCCTCCCTCTACGACCATACTTAATTCTCCTCTTCCACCCCCTCTCTACTTTGTTTTGTTTTAACCATGCGCCTCCCCTCACGACCACAGCTTTCTGACCTTTTGTCTCTAAATTTATCTCATTCTCCCCCTGTTTCCTTTACTTCCTACCTCTAGAATGATCTGACCTCTCAGGCACAATTTGACCTTAGTTGTTGTGGTGCCGTTAAGCCTTCATCAGACAAACAAACAATTGAGTTCCTTATCTTATTTAACTTCTTTATTCTTATTCTTTAAATAACTATACTCTGGAATTTACTGTATACTGTGGTAGTTGACAGATAATCATCATCTTAACCCTTACTCTACCACGCAGCGATATTATCACCATTTTGGGTTCCCCATCTTTGACCCCACCTCCCAAGCACGTTTTCAAAATAGTACTGGTAGAGTTAGTGTTAACAACTACTTAACTATAGCATCAGTAGGTTATGTAAGATGGAATTTGACCAAAAAAATGTAGTCCTGAGAAAGACACAGGCTGTTTTTATTGAATATTGTTACTATCTTTGGTAGCTTTATAGGAAAAACTGTCTGCAAAATCTTGATCAGGGGTATCCTGCATCTTACTTCTCTAAATGACCACTCAACTTATCTTTTAATTGAAGCAATAAAGGTGAAAAATATGTCTCTAAACTGCAAATACTTTGATCTTTGTATGGAGTGGTTTGGGTATATGGATGTTACATTGTGGAAAGTTCCCCCCTCCCCGTGTGAAATAAAAACAAAAAGGAAATATATGAAGACTGCTTAAGCGCCCTCTCTTGAGACGTTTTACCCCCTTCTTCCAGGAAAAATCCTGGCTGTATGCCTTGACTGGTGGAATAATCATTTCCATAATACTTAGAATATTAAAACAACTAAGGATTATTCATTGTGTTAACAAGAATATACAATTTAACATTTTTGCACAGAGACCGATAATAACCACAGCGAAAGTAACGTTACTAGTTTGTAGCACAATTTTTGGCAGCGTGTCCTTGAGATGAAGAATATTCCTTCTTTAATATAGAAACTTAAAAAATGATCACCCTCTATAAATATCCATTATACCTTGCCGTCTAGCCAGAAACGTTTTAGTCATAAATGTATTATCTGTCCTTAAAGGAATATTCCCATGGTTTTTTGTAAAATTTTATTTGAAAGAGTATAGATGTCATAGAGGCAATTCCATTGCAAATGTTTATGTATTTCTTTGAACGTTAATTGGTTGTTTCTGTATGATTAGAAACAATTTTTCAAAAGTTATTCTTGAAGTAGGGTGTATTTTGGCAATGTATTTAAATACCTTACTTTCATCAATTAATTTTTTTAGCAGGTTTTACTAATGAAAAAAAAAAGATAGATTTAATGAAATACATGAACTTTGTGTGGGAATATGTTGCTGTGATGTCATTCTGAGCCTTTTCCTAATTGTTTATTGGCATTTTTTATGAACCTTAAAATTTGAATATCTCCTGGTAGGAATAACATTTCAATATGATTTTTGTACTAAAATGTTTCTAAAAAGTTTCTCTTTTTTATGAAAAGGTAAGAAAAACTGGGAATATTCCTTTAAACTTACTCTCAAGGATGATTTTGTGTTTTCACAAATATTTCTTTCAATGATTGATTCCTGTATAAACTGATATATTTTTGATGTTACGCAGACATGCTTTGTTAGAGGAGCAATGTACTTTTCTTTGTATGCATTGTGCTCATAATTTTACCCTTGTAATTCTGAGTATATAGTTTTGCCTAAATGAAGAAATGTAATTACAATGTCTTACAAAAATCTGTAAGTGTTCAGAAGAAACAAGTCTGAACAATAAAGAATTACATAATAATTGATTTACAATTGTGTACAGGATCATCATCCCTAAAGCATTTTGACTCCAGGATAAAAAAAATTGAGACAGAAATGAGACCTGTGATCACTTATGGGAGCATTGTTTGTTCAAGTACCTTTAGGCAAGGTGTATTCCAAGTCTTGTTGTGTAGAGACCAAAATCATTTCTGCATTTCAAAATAAAATGTTCTCTGAAATTTGGAAAGTAAAATGTGAAAGCTTTACTTGAGTGAAATATGTTGTGATCTGATTGTGATACTTGAGGAATTACTGTGACTCTTCACAAAATGTACTCACAAATTTATTATCAACCATTATCAATTAGGTTAGCTCATCACATAAGCTCACTCACTGTATATTATGTCAAAACATTAGCTCATTTGATGAGCTTACAAGTGTCTAAATGGGTAGTGGGGGTTGTGATGAATGGCTGGGTGAACAGTTCATGTATGTGAACAGTGGGGGTTGTGATGAATGGCTGGGTGAACAGTTCATGTATGTGAGGGGAGGGGGTTGTGTTGAATGGCTGGGTGAACAGTTCATGTATGTGAGGGGAGGGGTTGTGATGAATGGCTAGGTGAACAGTTCATGTATGTGAGGGGAGGGGGTTGTGATGAATGGCTGGGTGAACAGTTTATGTATGTGGGGAGGGATATGTGATGAATGGCTGGGTGAACAGTTCATGTATGTGAGGGGAGGGGGATTGTGATTAATGGCTGGGTGAACAGTTCATGTATTTGAGGGGAGGGGGTTGTGATGAATGGCTGGTGAACAGTTCATGTATGTGAGGGGAGAGGGGTTGTGATGAATCGCTGGGTGAACAGTTTGTGTATGTGAGGGGAGGGGGATTGTGATGAATGGCTTGGTGAACAGTTCATGTATGTGAGGGGGGGGGGGATTGTGATGAATGGCTGGGTGAACAGTTTGTGTATGTGAGGGGAGGGGGATTGTGATGAATGGCTTGGTGAACAGTTCATGTGAGGGGAGAGGGGGTTGTGATGAATGGCTTGGTGAACAGTTCATGTATGTGAGGGGAGAAGGGGGGGTTGTGATGAATGGCTTGGTGAACAGTTCATGTATGTGAGGGGGTTGTGATGAATGGCTGGATGAACAATTCATGTATGTGAGGGGAGAGGGGTTGTGATAAATCGCTGGGTGAACAGTTCATGTCTTGTTTCCTAAATATTAGTTACCAAAAATAAAAAGTCCATTCCGAATAGAATTTGACAGACATTAAAAAAGCAAAGGATTCCAAAAAATGTGTTATATTCAAATATTTAAAAACGCTGTAAAAATGGTCAATGTGGGCTCAAAATTAGCATTGGTTTTTCACTAGCCCATTGGGCTTTCTCACCTCACATTTATCTAGCCCTACTGAACTTTCCACAAATCTTTTCTTCACGTCTGACATACTAGAATTGTATGATCATAGGACTACTGAAGCCCGACGGGCTCGAATGATTGAAATTGGGCTAGCTCGTATGTAAAACCAACTAGCCCCGGGCTAGTGGGCTTATGCTAATTTAGAGCACTGTGTTTAACTGACTGATGAAATGTTTGCTACTATAATGGTGTACAAATAGAGTTTAAAGCAATTAAGCTGACGTTCGCTCAATACCTTTAAACATTTATAGGGTTGTCATTGGATAATCTGGTACAAGCTTGACATCAATTACTAATCTCTGTGTTAGATGGTCAACATTTAAAAGCCATTACCATCTCTGACTTGAATGTAAATAGAAATCAATTTGTGTGTTTTGATTGGTTGAAATACAATGTGCACTTGTACTGGTCAGTAATCGTTTTGGAATAAAATGTATGGCGCTACATTTTAATCAGTGCTGTAACGACATGACTCTTTTACGTATCGATTACTGTGGAGAATAATATTGCGATATATCGTAGCATCATGATACTTTTCAACAAAACTGACTCACGACACAAATTGTTGATATCACTAACGTTATATGATTATGGAGTTACAATTCACTCCATGATATGATGAAAGCAAGAAAAAAATTATTTGCAGATCTAGCAGACGGCATGATCGTGTGACTATTATGTTCATCACGCATGTGTCTGGTAATTCAGCCAACGTGACCATGAATTATCGAAGTGAGAGCCTGAGTGGCACATTCTGGACCAAATTTTTTATTTGCGTGCCAGTGTGTGGTGATGGAGCACGATTTCCAATTAGTTGTTTTTATGTTTCACGGTTATTTTGCACATTTTAAATGGCCTAAACTTGACTTTTAGATTTAATACCGTAAAGTTAAAATTGTAACAAATGAAGCAGCCTATCCTATTTGCACGAAAATTTCTCAGTTGAGTATTAGTTTTTGGTATCACGATATGTCGCGAGAGGCATATTTTATGTCATGGGGAAAAGAGATATCGCGAAAATCGGTATGTCATGACAGCGCTAATTTTAATCACGATTGATGGCCTTTAAACATGATATTTGTTTTCATCTCTTCGACAGAAACTTCGATTGATGAGGAAGGTTGCTGTGCAGCTTCTACAGGTTCTTGGTTTCTTACAAACACAGAATGTGATTCACGCTGACCTCAAGCCGGAGAATATTCTCTGTCCAAATGGTAAGTAGGGTAAAAGCAGAAGTGTTTTCTGTTATTGTACTGATCAGACAAAAGAGAAATAGGTGGAGGGGTTGCTCATTTGCAACTGAAAGTAAAACGGTAAAGTACTGATCAGTTCTAACTAACCCTTATAAAACTTGAGCTCTCTTTAAGCTTACCATGGGTTAAAAGCATATTACTATTGGTATTGTCTGAAACGTTTTCTGTTATTGTACTGATGGAAAGACAAAAATGGATTGGATGGGGTAGGGGGAGGGGGTAGGTACATATGCAACTGAAAGCAAAACAATAAAAAAACCCTTCAACTTACCATGATTCATCAAGCTTGTCTTTAGCTTGCGATGAGCTTAACCTGCCTGCACTGAACTCATTATAGCTTCAAACATAACTTGTAAAAAGTTCAAATTGTGAGGTCCTTTTAAAACTGTATCCAATTAAAGGTTCCTCCTGGCAATGAGCTTAAAATGGCTCAGTTCACTTTAAACTCACACGAGCTTGCAGCAAGCTCGCAATTGCAACCTTTAAGAAGTAGTAATTTTGAATCAAGCTTGCAATTGCAAGTATACCATAGAACGAGCTTGCAGTTAGGTAGTAAAATATTCTCAAAAGCTTGCGCATACGCCTTGCAGTAAGCATGTTATTGAAAACCATGTACGCTCTAATAGTTGTTGGGCATTTGCCGGATTGAAACACATGCAAGCTTGCACAAGCGTGCCTCAAGGCAAATTTTCTTCCAAGAATTGTTTATCTTGCATGAATATTCTGGCACAAGCATGTTGCATGCGTGCATGAGAATTCCCCTTTCCCCCTCCCCCACTAAACTATATAAGCTTCCCACAAGCTACTAAATGTTACTAAGTCGATCAGATCTCTTGATAACCTTGTGAGAGTTAGTAACGGCAAGCTCGTAGCAGCTTATGGGGAAATCAAAAGTGACCAAAGGGATATTTCTTCATCTGTAGTACTAGTCCAATGATTGTGCACAGCTCCTCCTCCAAATATTTTCTCTGATAATTAACGGCTGCTAAATCTCGCATCAGATCAGTAAGATCATGCCTTGGCATTTGCGGATTTTGATTTGCAATTCAAAACTGATCTTGTCGTTTTCTTTTGTAACCATATCCGTCTATCCCTTGCATTTCTGACCAGTTCTTCGCATCCAGGGACTAAATTGCGTTTAGCGATCTGAGACGGATTAAATTGGTTTCCCCAGTGGCGATATCTTGTCCAAAGCTGGAAAAACAATTTCTCTGATTTTCCATGATTTTGGTGTTTCAGAGAGAGGCAGGTCAAGGTTATCATTAAGCTTTTCGGTATTATTTTCTATTTTGTGGAGATATCTTAATTAGTTTGAAGAAAAATTGCTTCGTTGGTATTTGATCCGATTTGGAGATGGTATTTGGTTCTATTGATTCAGATGTAGTTAATTGTTTTTCTAAAAGTTAGGGTTTGAAAGCGTAGCATATTATTGTGTTGAAATTTTCCTCTATGTGATTGTGGAGGCATTATTCACTCTTATGATTGGATGAAATCAGAGGTGGTAGTTTTCTCCAACAAAGTTGAAAGTATAATATCTGAAAGCAACTTTTTTTCTATTTCTCATTTTTTTATTTTAAAGAGAATGTTGATTGAAAGGAGCTGACGGCCGTAAAATGAGGGCGTTAGTTTTTGCTATTTTACGTAGATTTTAGCCAATAGAAATTGCATCACACGGTCTGTTTTTACAGAAGTGTTCACCTATCTCGTACAAGCGAACAAACCCCCCAAATTCATTGGGGAAAACTCATGCAAAATTTTGAGTATTCTGGTCGGGATTTGGTACCGTTGATGATATTCCGTACCACTGGCTGCAAGAAAGGTGTTCGATTTAGTGTGAGACTCAACTTTAAAAAAAAATCCCTCAATTTTCGGCCGCCAGCCCCAGATAGAGTGAAGACGTCTATTTCCTAATTCATGGGAATTTTGAATACCAAGATTTCATAAGACGCCCTCAGTTGGAAAGTGAGAGAATCTTTTTTGCTAAGTCATGGCAAGGGTCCAATTTCCCACTGTTCCGAGAACATAAAGGAACAGTGAATTTTCAAACATCACTGTTCTGGTGGAACAATGTTTTTTTAACAAGAATGAAGCATCATTCAGAAAGCAGGGGAGGGGGAAGGGGCACTTTCATATGTAAGGGATGCCGCTCGAGCAGGTGCCTGGGAGGGGGGAGACTTCCATAAGTGATATATATATATATATATATATATATGTATGTATGTATAAATATATATTCTTCACGTCATGTGCTACTACTCTAGGTTTCATTTACGTCTATTTCTCACGGCGATCTTCAGGCAACTGATGCATTATGGCTTTTTCTTGGCATGGTTGGGTGGTTTGGTTTGTTCATGTGGAGACGAGCTCAGTCTTTTTATTGATCAATTGTGCTTTGAGGCGGAGATTCTCAAGTTTCTCCTGGAAGCAGAGGTTGCAAAGGCCACTGCCGCGTTTGTTGACATTGGAATGTTTTAGAATATATATATATATCTATAAATATATATATCTATATATATATTTATATAGATGTATATATATGTATATATTTATGTATATATATATATATTTATATATATATAAATATATATATATTTATATATATATATATATATATATATATATATATATATATATATATATATATATATATATAAATATATATATATATATATATATATATATATATATATATATATATATATATATTATATGGATATATATATATTTAAATATATATTTAAATATATATATACACACATGCATACATACATACATTACACACATGCATACATACATATATATATATCTACACCCATACACACATGCATACATACATATATATATCTATATATATATATATATGTATATATATATATTATATATATATATATATATACACACATATATATATATATATATATATATATATATATATATATATATATATATATATATATATATATATATATATATATATATATATATATATATATATATATATATATATATATATATATATATATATACATACATACATACATACATACATACATACATACATACATACATACATACATACATACATACATACATACATACATACATACATACATACATACATACATACATACATACATACATACATACATACATATATAGATATATAGATATATATATAGATATATAGATATATATATATACACACACACATAAATATACATATTTATCAACAAGGAGGATCTGAGCCGCAACCAGTGGTTTCACCTTAGCGGATCATCGGGCAACTTAAGCTAGGTAATTATTCAGAATAGGTCAGCACTTTATGTATGTATGTATGTATGTATGTATGTATGTATGTATGTATGTATGTATGCATGCATGTATGTATGTATGTAATTGCTTACTGATTTAGTCGGATTGATGAGTGCATGTAGGCTTGTTTTTGAAGTGATTTGTGATCATATATATATATAAGTGTGTATATAAATATATATATATATATATATATATATATATATATATATATATATATATATATATATATATATATATATATATATATATATATATATATATATATATATATATATATATATATATATATATATATATATATATATATATATATATATATATATATAGTTTGGGTGGGTGTTCCATTAAACAAACAGTATGGATTTGTATCTTCATTGATCTTCCTATTATTGAATACACAAGTGATCAACACAATGCCCATAGATGTCACCATCTGGCCCGTGTTTGGGTAATGAGAGCATCACATGATCAGTGACCTACTTCCACTTTTCTTGCTAATTATTATTATAATCCGAAAGTGAGGAGAGCAACATTTCGTCAAAAAAGAGGTTGTGTTTCCTGCAGAAGTTTCTTATTGCTACAAATTGTCTCATTTTAAAAATATCTTCTTTTTTTTTGTTATCAAGTAAAAATTAAAAAGTTCATAACTTGTTAAAACTTGAAAACTAGAGGGCAATTTTTGTTTTTATTTTTAATGGCTTTATTTAGGAGTACATGGCCTTGTGTGCTAGTCTGCTTGCAATGAACTTGTAGTGAGCTTGCATCAGATTTGCAATGAACCTGTAATGAACTTGTTTCAGGTTTGCAATGAACCTGTAGTGAACTTGCACCAGTCTTGCAATGAACCTGTAGTGAACTTGCATCAGATTTGCAATGAACTTGTAGTGAACTTGCATCAAGCTTGCAGTGAACCTGTAGTGCACTTGTATCAAGCTTGCAATGAACCTGCAGTGAACTTGCATCAGGCTTGCAGTGAAGTTGCATCAGGAATGCAATGAACCTGTAGTGAACTTGCTTCAGGTTTGCAGTGAACCTGTAGTGACCTTGCATCAGACTCTCAATGATCCTGTAATGAACTTGCATCAGGCTTGCAATGAACCTGTAGTGCACTTGCATCAAGCTTGCAATGAACCTGCAGTGAAGTTGCATCAGGCTTGCAGTGAACTTGCATCAGGCATGCAATGAACCTGTAGTGAACTTGCATCAGATTTGCAGTGAAGTTGCATCATATTTGCAATGAACCTGTAGTGAGCTTGAGGTTTGCAATGAACCTGTAGGGAAATTGCACCAGACTCTCAATGATCCTGTAGTGAACTTGCATCAGGCTTGCAATGAACCTGCAGTGAAGTTGCATCAGGCTTGCAGTGAACTTGCATCAGGCATGCAATGAACCTGTAGTGAACTTGCTTCAGGTTTGCAGTGAACCTGTAGTAAACTTCCATCAGACTCTCAATGATCCTGTAATGAACTTGCATCAGGCTTGCAATGAACCTGTTGTGCACTTGCATCAAGCTTGCAATGAACCTTCCATGAACTTGCATCAGGCTTGCAATGAACCTGTAGTGAACTTTATTCAGGTTTGCAATACACCTGTAGTGAACTTGCACCAGGCTTGCAATGATCCTGTAGTAAACTTGCATCAGATTTGCAGTGAAATTGCATCATATTTGCAATGAACCTGTAGTGAACTTGCTTCAGGTTTGCAATGAACCTGTAGGGAAATTGCACCAGACTCTCAATGATCCTGTAGTGAAGTTGCATCAAGCTTGCAATGAACCTGCTGTGAAGTTGCATCAGGCTTGCAATGAACCTGTGGTGAACTTTCTACAGGTTTGCAATGAACCTGTAGGGAAATTACACCAGACTCTCAATGATCCTGTAGTGCACTTGCATCAAGCTGGCAATGAATTTGTAGTGCACCTGCATCAAGCTTTCAGTAAACTTGCATCAGGCTTGCAATGAACCTGTAGTGAACTTGCTTCAGGTTTGCAATGAACCTGTAGTGAGCTTGCATCAGGCTTGCAATGGACCTGTAGTGAACTTGCATCAGATTTGCAATGAACCTGCAGTGAACTTGCATCAGATTTGCAATGAACTTGTAGTGAACTTGTATCAGGCTTGCAATGAACTTGTATTGAATTTGCTTCAGTTTTGCAATGAACCTGTTGTGAACTTGCACCAGGCTCTCAATAAACCTGTAGTGAACTTGCTTCAGGCTTGCAATGAACCTGTTGTGAACTTGCATCAGGCTTGTAATGAACTTGTAGTGCACTTGCATCAAGCTTGCAATGAACCTGCAGTGAACTCGCATCAGGCTTGCAATGAACCTGTAGTGACCTTGCATCAGGCTTGCAATAAACCTGCAGGGAACTTCATAAATTTCAGTCATAGAAAATGTTTTTGAATGGTAGATGTCGATTGTGTGAAAGGGAAGAAGGCTGGTTGAGAGAGCAGGAGAAAATCCCTTGCACTAACTTTAACATGAACAGGGAAATAAAAATTCAAACATTCATTGTGCTAGAACCTAAAATGGGTTCACATCTTGACTTCCCCTACAGAAATTTAAAGGAGCATTATACTGAACAGTAAGGGCATATTTTTAGGGGCTCCCCCCCCCCCTCCCAAAATCAAATGCTTATCTAGCACGCAACAGTATTACAATTTTCTGGTTAATATGAATATTCAAGTGACCTTAGCCCTCACATCATCTGTGGGCTATGGAGGCCTGAAGCTTATCGATCTGTTGTGGAGGATATATTTGTGAAATTCGCAAAAACAAGCGCCCTCACTTTTCGGTTTAGTGCTCCTTTATTGTAGCACGCTTGCAACAATTTATAACATTTTTAGGTTGCAAAAGCGTGCTGCAAGCTTGCTAGCTTTTTAAGCTAATGTTAGCTTGCGCAAGCTATTATAAGCTTGTATTTGTTCCTTGCTGCAGGCTAATATTTATGTAAGGGTTAAACTGTGATAAAGAAACAAACGATTATTTCTTGACTTGTCAAAAAGAAAGGAATTTTTTTGTTTTTGTTTAATTCTGTCAGAAGGAAACAAACCATGATGTAAAACAAACTTGGATAGGTTTAATTGTTTGTAAACTTATCTGAAAGCCTCCCACCTACCAACCAATGTGGCAAAGTTGAGTTTAAACTGTACACAAGGATTTTATTTTTTGAAACGAAAGTGAAAATACGTATCAGTTTTCATAGCTATTTGTTTCTATAACAATTGCTTTCTTTTATTACATAAAAGCCATTTGTCTTAGACCTGATTTTGCTATAGTTTATTCTGATTAGATATTTGACTGTTGGTATGTTAGTAAAGTGGATTATGTATGAAAATGATTTTTTTTTCTTCAGATTATTCTATATTTATAAAAAAAGTGGACATGTATATTTTGAAAACAAATGATTTTGGTAGTGTCATTTTGCCAGAAGTATAAACTTTTGAAATATTTTTGTGTGCAGTATGTTAGATTTTGTATTGTTTATGTAATAACTGTTTGTCTTTTGGGAAGTTTGTACTTATTTTTTTTTTTTTTTTTTTAAATCATAATAATATAAAACAAAAACAGATACAATTATTGTTTGTTCAAGCAAAAACTCTTTTTTTTTTTAATGTGGGGGGGGGTTACTGAGATTTAGGTCCTGAATAGGCTAGATGTTTAAAATATGGATTAATCTTGTGAACAAATCATTTTGTGTCGCTATAAAAACATTCAGATGGACTATCAAAATGTTTCATACTTTCCTCTATGCTGTCCAAGATAAAATTAATATTTAAAGTTTTAGTTCTGTAGCCTTGAACTGTTTGCACCATCCCCCTTCCCACAAAGTACATATTTTTGTACACTGATGTTATAATGTTTTCTGGAAAAGGTGTTTTCCCCCTAGTATTCAGGAAGCTGTAATAACACTTATCTGTTTTTAATAGACTAAATTTGAAGAAAAAAAAAAAATAGGTCTTAGTCAGACCAAAAATTATTTGTAAGAAATATATCATTTTGTTGTGTATATTATGTAATATGATATTTTCCTTGATTTAAAAAGGAGGAAATTAAGAAAAGTGAAATGAAAAAGTGTTTTGATACTGCTGAGGCCGAAGATCAGCTTACATTGTTGACCTCATTAGGAAGGACAAAGTGGTTATATAAATATTTTTAGTAACTAGCTGATTTGAAAGTTTCTTCAGGAAGTTTTGGTTGTTTGGATTGGTCAGTTTTATAAAGGCAAGTTTAGGACAAACTCATTAATAATTATACGGAAATTATGTCTCTCAAAATGACTTTGAAAACAACTTTATTTTATACCTATATGGCTGTCCAAGAGAACCATCTATCTGACTGCCAGATATCTGATCTATTGGAATGTAAAATGTATTGACAAATTTAACCTTTATTCTTTTCAAAATAATAACATATTCTGAAAACGTTGCTTTTTAACAAAGTTCTCGTTTAAGGTTGTTGCCTCGAAGAGATTTGAGCTCACTTAAGCTCACCAAATTAGCTGAGGCCATATTGTCATTAGCTCATTTATAGCTCATATGACCTCGTGGCAACCTTTACTAGCTTGTGATAAATTTGATCTGAAAGTTCCAATCGCAATCTCATTTAAAAGTATAACTTCAAAAGCTCCCAATTGTGAACTTATGGCAAACGCTGTTGGTGAGCATAATAAGATCTGATCAGTGTTTCTGTTAGGGTTGTGCCAAGTTTTAGAGGTGAAATAGAAATGGTCAATTTATCCCCTTTTACGGGTTACTTTTCTTAGATTTTGATATAATCTCATCTAAAGGAATCTCTTCATAGCATTGCAATTGCTTTACATAATTATTGTTTTGATAAAAAATGTCTTTAGTGATACAGTAAGAAATAATTGTTGTTCCAGGAGTCCCATTATATGTAGTTCTCCTCTCCCACCCCCTCTCTCGAATTTGTTTTTTTCACCCATGCACCTCCTCTCTCAATCCCAGCTTTCTGACTTTTAGTTCTAGTATTTCTCTCATTCTCCCCCTGTTTTCTTTCCTTCCAACCTCTAAAATGATCTTACCTCTCAGGCACAATTTGACCCTCATTGTCATGGTGCCGGTAAGCTCTCATCAAACAAACTTCAAACACATAACAGATGATGTAAAGTATTAATAGCCATGAGTCAGTGCTACCCTGGACAATAATGTCTAACAGTGAACCAGATGCAGTACGATGTGATGAGTAATCTAACCTTTAAAAATAATGTAGTTGAAACCGACACAGATTTCATCAGTTACAGATATTGGACCATGTTTGTTATCATTATTGGTGTTATTTATTGCAGCATTATTGTTGGTGTTATTTATTGCAGCATTATTATTGGTGTTATTTATTGCAGCATTATTGTTGGTGTTATTTATTGCAGCATTATTATTGGTGTTATTTATTGTAGCATTATTGTTGATGTTATTTATTGTAGCATTATTGTTGGTCTTATTTATTGTAGCATTATTATTATTGGTGTTATTTATTGCAGCATAATTGTTGGTGTAATTTATTGTTAGTGTTATTTATTGTAGCATTATTGTTGGTGTTGTTTATTGTAGCAATATTGTTGGTGTTATTGTAGCATTATTATTGGTGTTATTTATTGTAGCATTATTGTTAGTGTTATTTATTGTAGCATTATTATTGGTGTTATTTATTGTAGCATTATTATTGGTGTTATTTATTGTAGCATTATTGTTGATGTTATTTATTGTAGCATTATTGTTGGTCTTATTTATTGTAGCATTATTGTTGGTGTTATTTATTGTAGCATTATTGTTAGTGCTATTTATTGTAGCATTATTATTGGTCTTATTGTAGCATTATTGTTGGTGTTATTTATTGTAGCATTATTGTTAGTGTTATTTATTGTAGCATTATTATTGGTGTTATTTATTGTAGCATTATTGTTGATGTTATGTATTGTAGCATTATTGTTGGTCTTTTTATTGTAGCATTATTGTTGGTGTTATTTATTGTAGCATTATTGTTGGTGTTATTTATTGTAGCATTCTTGTTGATGTTATTTATTGTAGCATTATTATTGGTGTTATTTATTGTAGCATTATTGTTGGTGTTATTTATTGTAGCAATATTGTTGATGTTATTTATTGTAGCATTATTGGTGTTATTTATTGTAGCATAATTGTTGGTGTTATTTATTGTAGCATTATTGTTAGTGTTATTTATTGTAGCATTATTGTTGATGTTATTTATTGCAGCATTATTATTGGTGTTATTTATTGTAGCATTATTGTTGGTGTTATTTTATTGTAGTATTTTTGGTGTTATTTATTGTAGCATTATTATTGGTGTTATTTATTGTAGCATTATTATTGGTGTTATTTATTGTAGCAGTATTGTTGGTGTTATTTATTGTAGCATTATTGTTGGTGTTATTTATTGTAGCATTATTGGTGTTATTTATTGTAGCATTATTGTTGGTGTTATTTATTGTAGCATTATTATTGGTGTTATTTATTGTAGCAGTATTGTTGGTGTTATTTATTGTAGCATTATCGTTGGTGTTATTTATTGTAGCATTATTGGTGTTATTTATTGTAGCATTATTGTTGGTGTTATTTATTGTAGCATTATTATTGGTGTTATTTATTGTAGCATTATTGTTGGTGTTATTTATTGTAGCATTATTGTTGGTGTTATTTATTGTAGCATTATTATTGGTGTTATTTATTGTAGCATTATTGTTGGTGTTATTTTATTGTAGTATTTTTTGGTGTTATTTATTGTAGCATTATTATTGGTGTTATTTATTGTAGCATTATTATTGGTGTTATTTATTGTAGCATTAATGTTGGTATTAATCCTATTGTTGATAGTATTGTTAAACTTTGTCTATAATCTTATTAATTAGTGGTATTGTTATTTTGGTGTAACTACTCCTATTGTTTATATTGTTTTTTCTAGTTGTATTAATTATTGGTGTTAAATTTTTGGTGTTCATAATTAATATTATTACATTCTATCATCCTCTAAAGGAATATTATGTGGTACAGTGAGGCTATGATAGTTTTCAGCAAATTTATGTCGGTTTTGAGCAAACACATACAAATTTGGGTATTATACCTCAGTCAGGATTTGATAGAATTATTGATCAAATTATTCAGCACTGTTGCATGTTTAATGAAGTATTCAATTATTCTGGGATTCTCGTGGTCAGAGTCGACGTAACCGTGTACGGGTTCAGTGCGGTTTTGCCAAGTTGGAGGGGAAATTTGATCAGTTCAGTCAATTTGGATATTTTTTATGAATACTTGTGTCGCCTCAGCTAGTCAGCAAAAAAATGGTACTCATATAGGTTGGAATATGTTATGTAATACACAACATATTTGAAGAAAAATAAATTCTGTCCAGTACTTGTTGAAAAATGACAAAAATATATTTTTCTCAATTGACTGCAATGATAGCTGACTGTTTGTTTTTGCTTTGACTGAAGGTTGAGATCGTCAAGAAAGCATTAGTTACGTCGTCCCCGTGCACCACAACATTCCCAGATGTCCGACCTTGAGAATCCCAAATTAATGCACTCTTTAAACTTTTGCTCAAGAACTCCATTAAAGCTGACGAAATAATCTATAAATAATCTATAAATAATCAATGGAGTCTTACAGATCTTTTGTTTTAAAGAACTTGAGATTCTGAGATTATTCAAAGATAGTAAAAGTGACACATTTGAACCAGGTTGGAGGGTTTTTTTCTTTTGTTATCTTAAGATTCTATAATCTCAATGAAATGTAAAGATGTCGCTAATGCTGCCTCAAGTTGTCTATGTAGGCCCGTTATTCATCATATTTTATCTCCCTCACCTATTTTCCTGCAGTATACCCAATGGGAATGATTATGCAGTTAAACTTCTCTCTTAAGAAATAATGACAAACCTTCGGTAGATCTAAATAAATCCCACCCTTAATCCATGATCAATCCATTGTATCTTCATTTAATTTGTATTTAACTAATGCACCTTCATAAGCAGTTGTCGTTTTCGTAATAACATCTTAATTATCCTTTGTGAGAAAACATCAATCACATACTTGTCATCCCTCTTCTATTATCATCCCTGGGATTACGCCAAGAGAATGTTTAATATCATTTTAATCGGAAGGAAAAACCATCGCTGTTGGGCTAGGGCAAATTTCATTAGTTACACCATTGAGTTAAAAAGAGCTTCCTGGTGACACCTTCCATCGTTATTTCAGTTACATCAGAAACTGACAGGGAGGAAACCCCATCTTGTTTCTGGCGGTCATTTAACCCAATTTATTTTCCTGGGTGTTGTTTTGCTGGCTGTGCTTTGTAAAAACACATTTGTCAAGCTCCGTGGTTCATTTTACCCACTGGGAGTGATTATAAAGCTATACTTTCTTAAATAACTAACAACAAAACTCTCATTTGAGCTACAACTTCCGCCCTTTATCTTAGATCAATCCATTGTATCTTCATTTAATGTAGATTTAACTAATGCACCTTCATAAGCAGTTGTCGTTCGTAATAACATCTTAATTATCCTTCGTGAGAAAACATCAATCACATACTTGTCATCCCTCTTCTATTATCATCCCTGGAATTACGCCAAGAGAATGTTTTGTAACATATTAATTGGACCGAAAAACCCGGGGAGTGATTATAAAGCTAAACTTTCTTAAATAACTAATGACAAAACTGTCATTTGAGCTACGACTTCCGCCCTTTATCTTAGATCAATCCATTGTATCTTCATATAATTTAGATTGAACTAATGCACCTTCATAAGCAGTTGTCGTTTTCGTAATAACATCTTAATTATCCTTTGTGAGAAAACATCAATCACATACTTGTCATCCCTCTTCTATTATCATCCCTGGGATTACGCCAAGAGAATGTTTTGTAACATATTAATTGGACCGAAAAACCCGGGGAGTGATTATAAAGCTAAACTTTCTTAAATAACTAATGACAAAACTGTCATTTGAGCTACGACTTCCGCCCTTTATCTTAGATCAATCCATTGTATCTTCATATAATTTAGATTGAACTAATGCACCTTCATAAGCAGTTGTCGTTTTCGTAATAACATCTTAATTATCCTTTGTGAGAAAACATCAATCACATACTTGTCATCCCTCTTCTATTATCATCCCTGGGATAATCGGACCGAAAAACCATCGCTGATGGGTGAGCGCAAATTTTGATTAGTTTACACCCTCCGTCATTATTTCAGTTACGTTGAATGTTCCATCAGAAATCAACAGTAAAGGAAACACAACTTGTATCTGGTGGTTGTTTAACCCAGATTTTTTCCTGGGTATTGTGTTTTGCTCGAGGTGCTTTGTAAACACATGTTCATTGAGCTCCGCGGTTATCAGATTCTGAATAGATTGACCAATTCTAGGTTACAAATTTGTGTAAAATGCCAAGACCGGCATCGCAAAATTGTTTAATTGCGAAATTGAATTTCCACAGGTCGCATGGGTAAAGTTTTTGAGGTACAAGTTGAAAGTATTGTAAAAGATATTTTTTAAGTTTTTTTTTATTTCTTTTATTCTTGTTTTTTTTCATTTATCAAAAATAAATACAAGTTTTATTTTCAAACTTTTAGATACTTTATAAAACATTCTTTTCACTTTACAATTTTGGTTTCATTTGTGTTGGTTATTCAAATATAAACTGCAGTTAGTTTTAGCCATTCTTTGAAGAAGCTGTCGTTAGTTCTTGCGTTACATACCCCTAAGCTTTTGTTAACTAGTTGAAGTCTTGTTCTTTTCCTTAAGATTCGGAGAACAGATAAAAAGAGATTAAAGATTGAGAGGATTGATTGGTTACGGATTTCTCGGATGCCTTTTTCGCTAAATATTATAAGATAAGAAACAACATTAAGTAATAGGATCGATAAGTTCAGAATAAGTCGTGAAAGAAAAGCAGTGTGGTTTATAACCCCTAAGCTTTCGTTAACTGGTTGAAGTCTTGTTCTTTTCCTTAAGATTCGGAGAACAGATAAAAAGAGATTAAAGATTGAGAGGATTGATTGGTTACGGATTTCTCGGATGCCTTTTCGCTAAATATTATAAGATAAGAAACAACATTAAGTAATAGGATCGATAAGTTCAGAATAAGTCGTGAAAGAAAACAGTGGGTTTATTTTTCTGTAGAGCTAATTCCATTGAAATCAGGTCAATGTCTCATTTTGTCGGTCACAACTTTTGATGTATTCTGAATTGCCTTTGTCGTATCCAAAGTTCATCTGTCACAATTTGAGTAAATTTTGAAAGAAATTATCTCGTAATTTATATAAAGATGAAATCTGTACTGAAGTTTGTTGTGATTTGAAATGAGGCTTATTTTAGGCAAAATGAGTTCTTTTCAAATAATTCCTGATGGTGATTATAAAAAAGTTAATTCCATCCAAGCCATTAGGCTCTTTGAGCCGGTGCTTATCCCTGGTTTTCATGGCGCAAGCGGATGAGAGTACATGACTCCCCCTGGAGGGGATGCCAGTCCATCGCAGGTTAACTCCCCAGCAGCGCTGGTACTCATTTTACAGCTGAGTGGACTGGAGCAAATAGAGTAAAGTGCCTTGCTCAAGGACACAATGCAACGCTCGCGGTGGGATCAAACCGGGTACCTTTTGAATACGAGCATGACTCCTTAACCACTGAGCAATCACCTCTGTAAATGGTGATTATTAAAGTAGGAATATTCCATTTAGAATACGTAGCTTCATGCATGTTGCATTTTTTTTTCTGTTTTAAATTTCATTTGATAAAGTATACCCAGGTGTTTAGTTCCCGCACTAAAACATTTTCATGAAATAATTTTTATTAGCACCACTTGTCTTATGGTCAATAAAAGCATGAGTTTTTTTAATATATTCCTTTTGTAATATATTCCTTTTTTTTAATATATCCTTTTTTCTTTTAATGATAACCAGTCATATACGCCATATGTGTGTACTCACCAGGTGTTTCAAATATCTTAATATGATAATGGGTAAATAAAGTGAGGCAATCCATCAGTTTATTGTATTTACATTCTATTTCGCAGAGTGCACCTGGATGAACTGACAGCTGTTTTCTATTCATTTGCAAGAAGCAAGGTTAAAATTTATTGGACAATATTAACACAAAATTTCAAGTACACTTGATAAATTTTATCTGCGAAAAGTAGGGTTTTTTTTGTCATAATTTTCTGCTCACTGGACTGAATGATATCACTTTAAGAGTGTCCGTGTATGAACCCATAACCTAGTTTTCATGTAGAAAACTTTTCTTTCCTACTTAAAATTTATGGAAAATTTGTTGGAAATGAATTTTAAGAGTTTCAAGATGAATTTTGCCAGCTTAAAAAGGAAGTCGGGCATTTTCATGCTACCATGGATACAACTTTTTTTTGTGTGGGGTACATGGAGAACCTAACACAAGGTAGCACAGAAGTAATTAGCTTTGAATCTGCTGGTCACGATAAATAAGAACGGAACCTAAAATAGAGACTGACTACACATTGTGAACCAAAAGTTAAAGAAATACATATCTAGGTGTATATAAAATGGATTTTGGGAAAATCTTTTCCTGAAGCAGAAGGGGGCTAACTATTTCAGGGCGTAATGATACATGTAGTGATGATGAGAAAATGAATTAACTTTTGAATTTGGGCCAGAGACTGAAAGTCCAAAACCTCATAAGCATCCCTGGTGAAATGGGAATATATAAAATATTAACACGGCCTTGATAGTTCCAAAACTTTTAATAGGTGCAGTATTTTTGCACAAGGTGCCATTTATAGCCTCGAATTGAATAAGTTAAGTAGTACTAATTAATGAGCTTTTTTTCTGACTTTAAACAAAGAAGAAGAAAAACACATGAGTTATTTCCTCCCCTCCCCCTTAAAAATAAATAAATAATTAAGCTAGATCTTGTACTTTTCGAGTATTTGATGAAATTATTGCACTGAAGTCACTAAAACATGAAGGTAAGGAATACATTTTTAAAAACTGTTTAGATCGTCTCTTCTCAACCAAGGACATCAGCTCCTTCACCATCTCCTCTGTTCAAACATATATCCGACAGATTCGGTGGAGAGCAAGTACAAGATGTTGCTTTGTATTATTGATTGATTATTGATTAGTTGTCTTTACGATGGTAAAAGAAACTCCCCACAACCCGTCCCACTTTTTATCAATACCAAATAACCTGCAGTGCATGTTCATGCAGCAGAGGTTTTATGCCTGAAGGGAACGAGTCTCTCAGTTACAATTGTGTACCTTTTTTCTTTTCTTTTTCTGCGGGAACTACCGGAAACAAATTTATTCCTGGCCCATCAATGTCAAACTGATGTAGATGATTATTTAGAGGGCTCCTTGGTTAATAGAGTTTACGGAGAATTAACAAGTTTGTGCTTGTCTGGACGGAAGCCTTTCCCTGAATCTTAAACGGTGTGGGTTTTTCTTTTGGTTTTTGTCTAAACAGTTGCAGGCATTATGGCTTGGTAATGTAATCAAACTGAGTAATTGAATTGGTAGCGGGAACTATCTGGCAGTGGGGTATGTTTGTGATATCAAATGGTATTGTTAAAGTTCTATGGATGCCTATAGACAGCATATTCACTAGAATTCCATGAAATCATCTTTTGAAGGACCAGGGACATATAGAGCACTGCGCGGTTTCACTTTCTGGAGGAGTCACTTATCATTGGAGTTAATGCAAAGTGCCTTGCTCTTTTCAGTTTTTTTGCAAATAATTTTGCATGAGTATAGGAGAAACAAATCTGAAGCTCATAGAACACAACATGTGGACCATGCTGATAGAACACAACATGTTAAACATGCTGATAGAACACAACATGTGGAACATGCTGATAGAACACAACATGTTGAACATGCTGATAGAACACAACATGTTGAACATGCTGATAGAACACAACATGTGGAACATGATGATAGAACAACATGTTGAACATGATGATAGAACACAACATGTTGAACATGCTGATAGAACACAACATGTTGAACATGCTGATAGAACACAACATGTTGAACATGCTGATAGAACACAACATGTGGAACATGCTGATAGAACACAACATGTGGAACATGCTGATAGAACACAACATGTGGAACATGATGATAGAACACAACATGTGGAACATGCTGATAGAACACAACATGTGGAACATGCTGATAGAACACAACATGTGGAACATGATGATAGCACACAACATGTTGGACATGCTGATAGAACACAACATGTGGAACATGCTGATAGAACACAACATGTGGAACATGATGATAAAACAACATGTTGAACATGATGATAGAACACAACATGATGATAGAACACAACATGTTGAACATGCTGATAGAACACAACATGTGGAACATGCTGATAGAACACAACATGTGGAACATGATGATAGAACATAACATGTGAAACATGATGATAGAACACAACATGTTGATAGAACACAACATGTTGATAGAACACAACATGTTGAACATGCTGATAGAACACAACATGATGATAGAACACAACATGTGGAACATGAGGAACATGCTGATAGAACACAACATGATGATAGAACACAACATGAGGAACATGATGATAGAACACAATGCTGATAGAACACAACATGTGGAACATGATGATAGAACACAACATGAGGAACATGATGATGGAACACAACATGATGATAGAACACAACATTCTTGTACAAATGAGCTAAAATTGTGAACTTACGGGTTGTATTAAGAAAAATCAGTTTTTCATTGGACTCTGGGAGTCAATGGGAAATTTGAACATTTTTGCAAAAATTTGTCATGGTGATCTAGCGGCCGCATCGATCTAGCGGCTGTATCGATCTAGCGGCTGCATCGATCTAGCGGCCACATTGTGGAGGTATGTACACCTGTCTAATTTCTCTTGATTGGAAAACCCACAAAGTAATATCATCTTTCAAGCAATAGAATTTGATTCTGTTAATAACCACACAGTAATTACAACAAGCCGGTGGGGCTCGGAAACTGTATCGTGTAATTTAATTGGGAGTAAGCAAGTAATGCATATCAGAAGCGGGGTTCGTAATATGATCACCCGACCAGTTTTCTTTTAATGATTGGGTGTTTAGGACACATTTTTAATGCATCCATAAGATCGTAATGTCTCTAATTTTAAAACAGAGTAAATGACTCCTTGCCATATTAGTAATGATTATATTAGAACATTAACATAAAAATGTTTGCAAAAAAAAAAAGAATTATATTTTATCTGATCATTGTTTGAATTTTTTTAAATGTATGCTAAATATGTGGGTTACGAGAAACTGTCAGTCAGCCAGATGCTATGCTATTACTTTAAATGCCATCTTCATAAAATTATTAACTGGGATTTCATTTGCCAGTTTGAAGACTAGAGGTTATCATTATGCATTCATGGGTATGATAAAGTTTCAAAAGAATTGAGCTGGGACTGTTTTTCATCTCATTAAGACACAATTCTTTCCAACTAATATTAACAAATTGTAACTTCAAGATCTTACAAATTACCAACTTTTTGTATTAGATTTTAAATTAGACAGCTGCAGACTTGCTGTACCTGCTTGTGGTCAGAAATTTGGGCCATTTGATGTGGAATGACAGTCGATCTTGATGGAAAATATGAATACATAGTTTTAGATCATCAAGATTGTGGAACAGCAAAAACGATGTATACATATTTAACTTTAAACTAGAAACACATAGGGAAAGTACTGTAATTTCATAAGTAAGGAATAAGCTCCCTGCCCCATGAACTAAAAATAGTGGGAGGGCTCCATTGCCCACTCCCCATCCCGCTGCAATAATCTTATTCCCAAAACACGACACCATATTGCTCCATCTCAAAACTTCCCTTAATTTTCACTAACAATGAAACCATTATTAGTTACCTTAAACACTGTATGTCATATAATCAGATATAGAATTTTTACCTACAATCTTGGACAAAATTCTTTGAAACACTTGGTGAAAATATGTGATGTTTTTTTTATGAAGCTACTTTTCTATTGTAAATTATTCCACTTTTAGAAATCAGAAATGCTGGATTTTTTTTCTGTTACTTCTTCAATCTCTACTCTTTCAATTGTAATTAATATTTTTGAATTTTAAGAACACATCATTTCATTGATGCCGCCAGTGTCCCTGTCTCCTACCTCACTATATTAATTGTCCTCCCTTCCCCCTCCCTATTCAATGTTGGCCTTTGTTACTGTTTTTCATGGAAATGATGTTAATAAATAAATAAATTAAACATTGAAATGGGGAGAAGGGAGGGGGTAAAGGATTACAATTCTTGGAAAAAATATTAAAGAAACATAACACTTATAACATAGGTAGTTCTCAAAAAGCTGAAGTGTTCCAGCAGTTTTGTTTCCAAGATTGTAGGTATTCTATTAAAAACTGCCAAAATAATGATTAGATCTTATGTTGTTACAGAAAACGGTGGTAGTATTTCACTTTAGTAGGTGACTTTGAAACATCAACAGAGACATACCGAAACATTTGACAATGTCACATGTGCTTTTCATTCATGACTTGCAAATATAATTTGTTGTTGCATTTCTCTCTCGTAATACTCGGTGTGAATTGCAATGTAGGTGACAGTGTGATTCACAGCGACAAAATGATCTATTATTTGTAGCTGTTTTGATGAAATCCTGTGGGGTAGATGACAAACATAATACTTGCTGCTTACTTTTTAAAACCAATTGGAAGGCTTTTTGGGAAGTTTAAAGACACATTCATGTCAATATGATATGTTCTCTTATAGTGTAGTCAGTAGGTGTACATTAAACGTGTTTTACAGGCTTGATGAATCGCATAAAATAATATAAACATACAGATCGTGATCGTTGCTGGTTTTATGCCTCTTCATTCTTAATAGTTTTATTTGTTTTAATGCCAATCATTATTCACATGAATTTAATTACTCCTTTTTCACAGCATGTTAATAAATTTTTAAAAGCATTTCTTGTGTTTTCCTGCCAAGAGTAATTACAAAAAAAAATTAGTTTGTGTTGTGTCTTTTCTTTCCATATAGTTCATTTCAGTACAGCCAGAAAAAAAAAGACAAGAAAAAATGAGACTTATCAATTCATCTTCAAAATATTTTTTTCAAAATATAATTAGAAAAAAAACGTGTTTGTTTCTAATCTAATTCATAGGCCTAAGAAAAGAAACACAAGGGGTGAGGAATTAAAGCTCATATTTTCACTATAAAGCTTGCATCAAAATGCATAAGCTGGCATATCCTTACCCATACAGTGGAGAAGGGGGGGGGGATTTTTCATTTTTAGATGTCCATTTGGTCCCTCTTATGTTATCTTCGCATGTAGGCCTATGTGTATGTCCAAGATATTGCTTTATGGCAATGGGTTCCTTGACAAGTATATAGAAATACCATGTACAAACTTAAATTTAATGTAATTGGTAATGCATGAGCAAAATCACATTTTCTTTTAAAAATTGGGTGGAAAAACCATAAAATACGCTAAGATACACACAAACAATTCATCATAAAAAATACATATGGAAAAAAAAGTGGAGTTACATGCATTTTATGACTAAAAACAGTCAGAATCATAGAGCAATATCTTTCTTTAGGAAGAAATGGTCTGTCAATCTTTCACAGCTTATGTACACATTATCTCAGGTATATCCTGAGGCATATGCTACACAGTTATTTTTATCACCAGTTTGTAAACAAATTTCTCCCACTAAGACACTAAACACGGATGAGTAATTTCAATCACAAAACCTTGATTACTCAGCACTGGCTTTATGTAATCTTATACACACAAATAATCTTGGGCTACTTGCCAGATAAACAATCATTGTTTGGAGTGGAAACACAATAGACTGAACAGGAAGTCTGGTTGGTAATTGTCATACCTGAGTTTTCAGGATTAACTCAAGTGTTGGGTGTGGGTAGGCTTAAAGCATGTATCATCGTTTTGATTGCATTTGTTCCCAAAACCTTGAGATTTTGTTATTATTAAATTGCATTACATATAACCCCATTTGTTCTTGAGAAAAACTGCTTTGGTATAAATCTTGTGGGATTAAATTATATCAAACAATGATATTATCCAGGTTACTCATCTGAGAAAACTTTGACTTGGCCCAGATTTTTGTTAGCATATGATACATATAGAATACCAAGCCCCACCTCCCTCGACCTTGTTTGCATTACAAGGTACCAGATTTTAAGATAATAATTTTGTTGGCAAACCAGAACTAAGTTTTTGTAACCCGATTATGATTGGGTGAGCTAGGGCAATTGTTTACCATTATTTGCTGTATATATCTGTGTAGAGTGAATATTTCTAGAAGAATATTACTGGAAGTACAGTAGGCCTATCTTGTACTTTGACTTTCTGACTTCACCTCATGTCTCCCATTAGTATGGTAACCTCCTTTCTCCTGTAGCTTGTCATAAAATTGATCTTTGTCTTCCTCATTGCCTTATTTGTAGGAGCATAGCACATGATAATTTGTAGGTTTATCCTTCGCTGTGATGTTCCGAAGGTTGCTCCTTCAATTGCCTAGTCTAAATATTCAGGTTCATGTATGATGTAAAATTACATAATGAGCAAGAGTCCCTCGCACGTGTCTGATTTATGACACTACACCCAAAACTTTCTTTGCATTGAAACACGTTAATTCATCAGGAGTCAGCTATGTCAAAAAAGACGATCTACTTTTATTTCACCCTGATTCTACTATGACTTAAAACAATTAAAAGAAGTATATGTAAAAAGAATTAAGAGGTATAATCATTATAAATACTGATTTATCATCATTGATGCATATCATTGGAAAGAGCGAAGGGCACATTTTGCATAGAAGAAAGTGTTTTATAAAGACTGATAAATGCTATAATTTGAAGGGTAATTTTTGGGGTGATTTCGTGATTGTTGTATTTCTAATTAAATTTCTTCTTGTGAGAGAACCCAAAGCTGCATCATTTGTATGGCTGAACCAAGCACAAAATAATAACTTTTACATCTTTACATCTTACAATGTCTGCAACCTATTTACCTGCAATCTGAATGAGTTATTAGTTGATGGGAGGGGGGGGGGTTGCTACCCACACATGGAATAAAATGCAAGCCCCGTTTCCCGATTTGTATTACTACAAAAACAATATTTTTTTTAATTTGGATGGGCCGCATTGGCAGGACTTATTTTCTCCATATTTACATCATTTGTATTGTGGTATATGTTTTGTATCTTCGTGCGGTTTTTATAACCCACTCCCACCACACACAAACACACACACTTTCTGTGGGTAAAGTGGGCGGTGCTAGGATTTTGGTCATATGGGGCAAGAGAGTGGCAATTTGGTCTCATTAGGGGAGGGGTGGGGAGCATAAACCTATATTTATAGGATGTATATATTGGACAAAATATGTAACTTTATACAATTTTCTGGCGGGCAAGTAGGGAAGGAAGAGATCTTATAGGGGAATGTTCCCCTTCCCCTTCCCTCCTAGTGCCACCATAGGTAAAGTGATGACCATATAGCAATTGCAATCCCTCCCGAATTATTTTGAAACGGAATTAAAATTTGAAGTTGTTTTAAATAGTGAAACGTAAGTAGCATTGACTTAGATGAGACTGACAAAAGAACAAACATTTTATATCACACCCTTCTTAAGCACTACATTGCTTCAATGCAAAAGTTCACGCTACGTATGATATATGAACCCTGGGAATAAATGTTTTTAGCACTACATGTGGAACCGCGTGGGTTTGAAGGAACCTATATTTCCATGAAGGGCAGCTTTTGTTCAGTTGAATTAACTCAGAATATCACGGACAAAATATCAAGGGCTTGGGTATACTGTACATTTGATTTTAAGTAGGAGATATGATTTTATTTAAAAGATATAATGCAAACCAGGCTGATGTAAACTGAGTGAAAGTACTCTAAACACCACATCTGTTCCTCGTCAATATGGGATGAAGTAGACCTACTGAGTGATTACACAGAATGAAATGCAAAGGATATTGGAGGTAAAATGCGACACAAAAGTTTTTATTTTTATTACAAACTCATAGCAACACTTTTAAACTTCGATGTACGTGTATTTTTTCAAAGATACATTATATTTCGTGAATCTCTAATCTCCTGTGATAAAAGTTCTTATCATACATCATACAGTGATTTGCCATGAATGCACACTATAGCAGTTACAGTACAAGATTATTGACAGAGAGTTACACACATGTTACCCATTGTTGAAAAGGAAAAGGATGAATGTATTTGTTTTTTTGAAAACAGAAATCAGTAAATTCTGCCGTGAACGAACATCTTTTCAAGGTCTTTGTTGTGATGAAAAGTTGATATATCATATCTAATCACTGACGCGTATCTTACCTTAAGTGTATACAAGTAAAGTTAGTGTGCGTGAAGTGTATGGCATTTGAAGTTGTCTGTGTTGTATTAGTAAACATAACAAGTTTGTGCGTCACGTTTGGGGTGTTTGGTTGGGTCGGTAACGGGTTAGCCTCCATCATACGACTGGGCCATAAAGCCTTTTATGACGCGGGCCCTTACCATTCTGGGTAACAGGAATCTGATTTTCAAAACCCATAGCGGGGCCATAGCGTAATTTTTTTCACCATTTTGCCGTCACTCAGTCTGTGTGTGCAAAAATTTGTTTTGTGCAGTATATTACATTGAATGAGTGCATGCCACTAGCTAGCTACACTGCGTAGGATTTTTGCCCCACTTAGTTACACAGATTTTGTTGCTAGACAAATTTATACTGTGATTGGTTGAAAAAGCTGTCAATCATTTAACTTCGGCTAATTTTGGATTACTTTAGAATAATACACCCTCAGTTTTCAGCCCAAGGGCTCCTTTAACACATTGAGTCCCACTAGGTTTTAGTGTGTAATTCCCTTAGGGCCCGGGAGGTTTTGCCAAATTTATCATTGCTCCACTTATCTTTTTTTATCTGCATTATCTATGTCGAAATTGATACAAAATCACCATTATTTATAGTCAATTATTCTCATCACTGTCAAAATCACTCTCACTATTACTGTTCGTATTCAAAATCTACAAAATCTGGTTCTAAATGAGACTCATTGTCACTAAGTATGGCGGAGGATGGCCAACTAATAACAACATTTTGTGTGTAAATTGCCTATATAAATCTCTGCTTTGCTTCGTTCACAAAATTTTCTCCTGTGTTTGACCCTTAAAAACAGGAAGTATGACGGACTCCTACACTTGAAAATAGGTACACAAAATGTATATTTACGTTAATTTAACAAAACAAGAAAAGGAAATACCCCACCAATTTGAATAAATTCCATTTAATTGATGCTAGGATATCCGTCACGAACACGCGATGCTCTTACATGAAAGGAAAAAGTATGGATGCGTATACGCGATGCTGGGACTCAAATGTGTTAAAAAAGAGCCAATAAAAAATCACAAACTGAACATTTAATATCTCTGTTTCTTCCATTTTATTTTTTTGATAGGTGACCCAGCCTCTGGAGTGAAGGTGATAGATTTTGGAAACGCCATTCATTGTGTTTATGACGAACTGTCACTTTACTACGATGACTTTGAATTGCAAACACTGCTCTACAGGGCGCCAGAGGTAAGATTACTTTCTTGCACCCTTTATCTGAGCAAAAGCCAGTGTTTACATATATGACCAGCTATAATTTTCCTCCTGACAAGTAGATTCACAAGAAAAATCACCATGCATGGTCTAACAGTCATTGCATATGTTTGGCATGCTAGAAGTTCCAGTTTCAACCCCTGGTGGATCTCCATTCACCTTTGCCTCACAACTGGTCTATGAAACTGGCATGGACATCTCTATATAACCTTAGCTTAACCCTTACTCTAACAGCACTTTTTTGAAAACGCACTCAGGAGGCGGGGTCAAAGATATTATCCAGCACACAGGCTTTTTGAAGGGTCTTCTGTCTTCTGAGCAGCAGTCTGACTCATTCCGCTTCAGTGGACCGCCCACCGGGACCATGCTGCATATTTTTTGAGTTACCACACTTGTCGCAGGTTGATTAATCCTTACTCTGCTAGCACTTTTTTGAAAACGCGCTTGGGAGGCGGGGTCAAAGATGGGGCACCCAAAACGGCGATAATATCGCTGCGTGGTAGAGTAAGGGTTAAGCACAGGCTAATAACTGAAGGGTCATCTGCCTTCCGAGCAGCTTGTCGGGCTCGTTCCGCTTCAGTGACCCGGTGGGCCCCCACAAGGACCATGCTGCATATTGTTTTACTGTAATGTGGTCTGGAGATACCCATGTTGCTTTGTGTACTTCCTTGTGGGGAGAAGATGGAACCACCTGATACCAGGCTATATTCTGCACATTGGTGAGCAAATCTCTGACCATTGCAGTAGAACAAGGTTCCAAGTTGTCTTCCAAAGTTTTTGAGATCATAATCAACCTTAAACGCTGCATGGGATACTTCAGTAAAATCCGTACTATAACCAAGCATGGTGAGCTCACAGATATCTCATATGAGTATTACCTGGGTCTTAAAGGCATGCTCATTTCTAATGGGAGGGGGTGGGGGTTCATCCAAGCACTGAATCACCTCTTTGGAAAAGTACCATTAGGATCCTCAGACTTATTGGCCACCAGTTGTAATTTCAAACTGTGTTGAAATATATACACAAACTGGTTTGATGAATTTGGTCCCTTTGAATATTCTCTGGTTCTACTATTGCAGAAATACCAGAACCCATCTGTCATACGCCATTGCTGGTTTATGGTAACATTGATTTGCAGAGCCACGGGTACATAGCTATAAATATATTGATCATTACTGACCCTTTGATAGGGATGGAAACCCACGCCTAAATGCTGGGCATCATGTGTTTCCATTTTACACGATACAGTAGTAAAGTGTACTTTAAAATCAAATAGCAACCCCTTTAAATTTCTGTGCTACAGGCTTGCAATTGTTTTACTCAATTTTGGTTACAGCTTCTTTGACCTACTTTTGTTCTTTGTTACTTGAGTGCAGTGACCAGAAGGGAAGGGGGGGGGGGCACTTTTAATTTTAATTTTGAAATTCTGAGTGGCACATACAGTACCCACCACTTTAGTATGGAAGTGCCCCCCCTTCCCCCTCCCCCTCTCTCCACCAGACCGGCAGTGAACATTGTGCCTTATCAATTATGCATTGCATTATGGGATATTTCTCCATGGCTTTCTAATGACTGAACTTTTAATTACTGATGCATCAAAACCAGGCCTCTATCCACTCAGGCTAAAGTATACAATGTACAAATTGTCATTTTAGTTTAAAGGGAAAATACCTAAATACAAGTATAAATCTCGTTGAAACTTTCTTCTATTTTACATTAGAAAATATCTTAATGGTGAAAATCTTGATTTGAAAGGGAAGAGTCGAGCACATTTTTTTTTTTTAAACAACTTGTTACATGCGGATGGTGTTTGAAGAATGATTTTCCTGAAATGCGATACATATGAAGAATACCAAAGTGATGCGATCAATACACAGTTTGTTGATTTAAAGCCGTTTATGAGCGCTTCCTCTTTTGATCTTCTTTGGAAAGTAGGTTAATAGCTGATGGTAAAGTTTCCATTTTGAAGGACTTTGATTTTTTCACCTGGACAAAAGTACAGGTGCTATATGGAAATTAGGTCAAAGAAGTAGGTATCTGACCTTTTTGGTATTGCTTTTGATGTGGCTGATTTCTCTGCTTATGACAGTAGGAAGGATAGGAGAAAAAATAGACAAGTATCATAAAAATGAAAATTCTTCTTAGGTCTGTGATGCTGCATTTCTTTCCCACTTTATTAAGCTGTTACAATTACAATTGCTTCTGTTTAGTCTCTGACTGAAATTAGATATTGACTGCATTTCGTTGTGTGATTCTTTTGTGTTAGAGTGCTACAATTGGGGCCAAAAGTTGTTAAGACTCCTCCCCCTCCCCCCTCCCCCTCCTTTCTCTTACCTTCATCAATGTTGCAGTCACATTTTCCCTACTTTTTGTAGAGAACGCAGCATTGGAAGGGGTTATAGGAGGGGAAAATGCTGCTGAATTAATTTCAACTATTTTGTCCCCATACCTTTGGCCACAATTGTAGACTAACCCGTATCATGCAGAAGTTGAGTACACCCCATGCCCCACAATCCTTCCCAGTGATAGGGTTGTTCAAACCCCTATCACATCCAAATTAACTTACTTTGCAACAATTTGGCCTCCGAAACTAAATAACAGTATTTAAAAAAACCTTCACATCCTTTTGTTATCCTCTGATACCCCAATTGGGTGTACTTGTCTGTGGGACACATAACTTTATGTAGAGTACAGGTAGCATGCATGTCGAATACCTGAAATTTCTTTAAAAATTGAAAGAACCTTTTCTGCTATGGAAGGCAAGAGTAGATGTGAAACCAAAAGAATAACTCCTTTTATGACATCACTTCCTGTAAACCAAGATGTCTGCACGCAGTCATGTCAACCCAATTTTTTTAAAAGGTGACTTAAAAAGTGCAAAATGCGGCACTTCAGATGTAAATAGATCACATTAACTTGAAAAAAAGAAAGTAGATATTTAAATCCTGTTTTACATATTTTTAATTAAGAAATGCCTTTGTTCTTCATTTATTAAAAAGGTGATTTATGTCTTTGAAGGTTTGATAACAGTTTTTATTTCCGATTGACTTGTACTTTTAGGAGTATCGATACCTTCTGGCATGAATGATACTTGTTATGTTTAAGAATACCAGAAACTGTTTTCATATAGTTTCTGTCAACACTAGAGAAGTAGAATGTTGGGCAATGCAATTTATGACAAGTTTTGTAGCAGGTAGCACATCACAAATTTAGTATCCATGGTAAAAAAGGGAACAACCCGTAAAGAGACCGATGAACTTTACTGAAGAGCTGCCAAATTTTGAAGCAACAAGTTGAAGATATGCAATGGTAATTACTACCATCAGAATTTAGATGGTAAAAAAAAAAAATTGTATTAAAGGGGCAGAGTAAACTTTTCTGAAAGACAAATTGAAAATATACAAGGGTGTTTACTACTACCAGACTTATGACCCAAAAGGGCCAAAATCTCAGGTGAACTTACGGAAATAACTCTTTGTGGTTCATGGAGATCTGGAATTGTATGTCTTTATAGTAAGTTTCAATGAGGAAATAATTGATTCCATGCTGTAATATAGTACCAGTGCTTTGTAGAGACAAAACCTTTGCTATATTTAACCCTTCGTGCCTTGCATGGTTCAATACTTGACTGCAAGTTTTCTGAACTTATTTTTTTCAAAATTAAATTTTCACAACTTTCTTTTCGTTTTCTATCACTACAAGTTTGGTTTATGAATACTAAGACAATAAATAAGCTCAAAAAGGCTCAAAATCATGAAATTTTTAGCCAAAAAAAAAAAAAAAAAAAGACATTGATGATAGGGGCAATCAAAATTCGATTGGAATTGGATGCTTTGTCTTTAACAGTTTCTCAAGGGTTTTCAGGCAAAAGCAAGGTTTAAAAGTATGGTAAGTAAGTTTTTGAAGAAGGAAAAAAAATCAGTTTTTTGTTTTTTTGTGCTAATTATCTCTATTTCAATCAATTTTTCTCAAAACATAACCCCTTTTAAAAAGTTAAAGTTTACAACAATTTTAATGTTTTGACCTAAAAATTGACCTCTGATTCTGCCAATGATCTATTTGATAAGATTTGGTTCTATGCTTTCCCATAAACATGCATTGTTTCTTTCTATGGTGCATGAAACTAATATAATATAAAAAGGAGATGTTTACACCATTATTTCAATTAAAATATTATGCAATTGATATGCATATTAGCTAATTTACCTCATTTATTATGCACAGACTTTAGTTTATGACACAATTTCAGCCATTGGAAACTTTGAAATGCTTTAATTAATTCAGGTTATGCTGAATGTCTTTTAGAAACTTACTTCTGTTGATTCCATAAGGAATTCCTGGTAAAAAGAACTCAAAAATGGTTCAGAGCATCAGTAATGTTGATGATGTCAAACTTGGTATTCTTCACTAAAAATTGGTACTGCATATGAAATATGTCAACAAATTTGTCCAAATACAGGAAAATACTTAAGAGGGGTGTTGGGGTGGGTTTTTGGCTTTGTTATATTGAGAGAGGAGGGGACTAGGGTAATGCCAGCCCCAAAGAATATGGCCCCTTTCAGGATCCAAATTGTTTGAAAAAAAGAAGGATTTCTTTTAAATGGGACTGTTTAGCCTCACCATGGGTCTCTTTTCCCCATCATGGGTCTCCTTTCCCCAACATGAGTTTCTTTCCCCCCAACATGGGTCTCTTTCCCCCAACATAGCTCTCTTTCCCCCAACATGGGTCTTTCCCTCAACATATTACTTTACTGTAGGCTATTATGAAATTTAAAAATGCTCTCACCATTTCAAACAGCATGCTATCAATGTCAGCAAGTTCTGATATTCCCTGGGCCTCATTTGGTATCATTTCTGTAGAAACAAGTGAAATCAGACTAGTTGTGACGTCACAGCCTCAGATTCCTCAAAGTCTTTATGTATTTAAAAAAAAAAAGTGAATTTAATTTTTCACTATCTAAATTATTTTTCTTAAAACTTTCTTCAGGTGATATATTATAAATACCCTTCCTAGATTGAGTTTTACTACTTTTTTGACATATCCCATGGTTTATAAGCCACAAAACCACAGGACAAAACATGATAGAATCCATAAAGGCTTTGAGGAATCCGAGGCTATGATATCACAAGTAGTCTGATTTCAGTCGTTTCTATACAAATGATACAAAACTTCAAACTTAAATATCTCCTTAACGGAATAAAATTTTGCAATGCTTTCTTCACTATTTTCCATACCATACCAATATCATATTCCTTCAAGTTCTAAGTTAATGAAGTTTAAAGCCCTGAGAGAATTATGTATAATGCAAACTGCTGGAAACAGGCTAAGCGTGACATTTCACCAACACATCCCCAAAAGTCTTTTGTGTATTCCATCAGAACATTGGATCACTTCTGTTTTAATAAAAACTATTGGGCACACGGATAGATGGACAAAATATCTTCTTTTAAAAATGCTATACCCCATGTCGAAACTTAAATGAAAAATTCAATGTTTCAATTCATTTAGTAAGAGGTAAGCCAATGTGTCGTGGAAGTCCTTGTATCTCATTTACTCAACCAGTCACTTATAAAGCAAAGGTATTGTCCCATACATACATTCAGCAGTGACAGCCGCCTTGCTGATAACGTCACTTCCGATTGTCCATTTTGCCTATTGATCGTGAGAAATATGCAATGTTATCAATCACCCTTCACCGGACCGAACATAGGGGCCTACATGTATTATCAATAACATCACAGATTTCTCACAATCAGTAAGTGACGTTACCAGAACGGCAGCGCTCATTTCTGAATTCATTTATGGGATGATATCTCACCTTTAAACTCTTAAGGAAATCTTTGAAATTTTGTATAATCTATACAGGATATCAAAGTTTGTTTTACTCTTTTGTCCTCTCTCATAGATTGGGTATGTTTGATTTAGGCCTGGGTTAGATACCAAACAATTGGAATCGGGTACCGGTCACTGTTACCCGGTTCCTGGGATCCGGGTACACAAAATAAAAAATTGGATCTAAAATTATTATTATCTATTATTATTATTATTTTATTTTTAGCTCTACAATATTTGCATGACTGGTACATTACTAGGCTAACATTAAAATCACATTAACTACACTAACTCATACCAAAAATTTTTTAGTGACATTCTTGAGCTTATTTTTGGTCTGAGTTAAATGAAAAAAAAAGTTTTTGAAATTTGTAGAGCTACAAAATAAATATGTACATATTTTTTTTACATCTAATTTTTGGTTCTCGTACCGGTTACCCGACCCAGCCTTAGTTTGACCACGTAAATATTTCTTTTGAGTTCATAGCTTTATTATAGAAGCTGACTAGCATAATCAGTTAGTTTTTTTTGCTTTTAACAATGAGTTATGATTATTGATTTGTACGGTCTCTGCATTTATAAAACCCAAAAGTAGGGATTTTTAAATTGTTCATCTTCTATAATGTCAGAATGATTAAATGTTGACGGTGACTCCTCCCTGTCTCAGACAGTTACGTCTTGTCTATACTGCTCAGTTTTAATCTAGCAAACCGTCCGTCTTTGAAAGTGCTAAATACAAAGTCATTTAACCTCATTTTCCCACAAGTACACATACACACAAATATTTGCACATCAATATCAAAACAAATGTACTTTTCAATTTAAATGATCTGTTACCGCAATTTTCATTGCTGTAAAATATACAGAGACAGAAAACTAAAAAAAAGGGGTAATTAGAGCAGATACTGAATTTGCCCGTAACCTGTCAAATAATTGCATACTTTTACTCGCCACTCCTCGGGGCATATAATTAATCTAGATCAGCGGCAATTAAATCCTCTTCTACTGTCAAAGTTTGGTATTAAGTTGTCCAATCACAAACATGAAATTGTGATCCAGCATGCTCGCTGGTTAATGAGGGATGGTGAAAGGTAATACACCGTACGATATGGCGTATTATGATAGGTTTGCTGAGGAGAAACAAATTGAGAGTAAATTGAATCGTGTATCTTTTCTCTTTTGTTTGATTCATCTTTTGTCATTACAACGTTGTCATTTTGCGATAACTTAGATGTCGGGGCGGTAGAAATATAAAATTACTTGACAACGCGAGGGGATGTTAAATAGGACTAATTAGTTCAGAAAGGATGGATTGTATGACTCATCATGAATTGTATCATGGTTTATGAGAGGGCAGACGTCACGGTCATATATGAAGAGATGTCCTGGTTTACTCCTGCACACTTTACAAATTAATGGGTCAGCGGGCAAGTTGTATCTGTAGGCCATGTAACCAATTTCACAAGTTGTGCTTTACATAGAAAAACTCCTTTTCTCCTACTCTCAGAACAAGGAGTCCAGGCATTTGATGGCTTTTTGATCATTTGAAAGATTCTTGAAGCTAGACATTTGGAACACAAAAATTGTGAAAGGTTTTTTCATTTTATTTTTATTTTTTTATTTGATGTATTCATTAATTTTGTTTGAATGATCAAATAGTATTTTATAAGTTATAAAAATATAAGTTATATATAGTCTGCAAAAAAGAAGTCATTTTTTTTTTTTTTACCTATTGGGATTAAAACTGACTTCTTGTTGATAATTTTTTTTTGTCCTCATCCCATCTCGACCCCCTCCCCCACCCATGCATTCGCCAAAATATATATTATCTTTCAATAATGTCTTTTCTTTCATTTGTGCCTCGATTCATCTCAGGACATATTCTTTCAGGAAAACGTCCTTGCAATATCATGATTTATCAGATCTGTGATGTAAATAAAACGCATCACTTTGGAAACCAAGCTGTTTTTGGTATATTTTTAACAGCATTTCCTGGTAATTCCGATATTATTTAATTGGAACACTCACTTTGTTGTAGGTATCTGTTTGCTTTAAGTGCGTCTCTTTTCATGTCCGTACATGACTACCGCAAATAAGACGTCAAATGTTCTTAAGTGATGTGATGTGATGGCAACCAGAAGACTGGAAGAAAAATGTTCTTTTCTTTTTTTGGGGTAAATATATTGAACATGTCGTCTGGTGTTGGTAATTATCCAACCTTTTCTAAATGATGTATGAAAGAGAAAAAAGTTGAAAGTAACAATTTGATGAAGAAAGTAGTCAAATACCGATCCATTAATCCATTAATAAGTATTCTGGTTGTAAATTCTTACAGATTTGTGAAGAATAGGCTAAATTAAGACTAGTCTTTAAATCCAGCGATCATATCAAGTTCCAGAAAAAATCTGTAAATATATACACGGCCTGTAGTCTGCTGTGAATATATACACGGCCTGTAGTCTGCTGTGAATATATACATGGCCTGTAGTCTACTGTGAATATATACATGGCCTGTAGTCTACTGTAAATATGTACATGGCCTGTAGTCTACTGTGAATATATACATGGCCTGTAGTCTACTGTGAATATATACATGGCCTGTAGTCTACTGTGAATATATACATGGCCTGTAGTCTACTGTGAATATATACATGGCCTGTAGTCTACTGTGAATATATACATGGCCTGTAGTCTACTGTGAATATATACATGGCCTGTAGTCTACTGTGAATATATACATGGCCTGTAGTCTACTGTGAATATATACATGGCCTGTAGTCTACTGTGAATTTATACATGGCCTGTAGTCTACTGTGAATATATACATGGCCTGTAGTCTACTGTGAATATATACATGGCCTGTAGTCTACTGTGAATATACACACGGCCTGTAGTCTACTGTGAATATATACATGGCCTGTAGTCTACTGTGAATATATACATGGCCTGTTGTCTGCTGTGAATATATACACGGCCTGTAGTCTACTGTGAATATATACATGGCCTGTAGTCTACTGTGAATATATACATGGCCTGTATTCTGCTGTGAATATAAACATGGCCTGTAGTCTACTGTGAATATATACATGGCCTGTAGTCTACTGTGAATATATACATGGCATGTAGTCTGCTGTGAATATATACATGGCCTGTATTCTGCTGTGAATATAAACATGGCCTGTAGTCTATTGTGAATTTATACATGGCCTGTAGTCTACTGTGAATATATACATGGCCTGTATTCTGCTGTGAATATATACATGGCCTGTAGTCTGCTGTGAATATATACATGGCCTGTAGTCTGCTGTGAATATATACATGGCCTGTAGTCTAGTGTGAATATATACATGGCCTGTAGTCTACTGTGAATATATACATGGCCTGTAGTCTACTGTGAATATATACATGGCCTGTAGTCTACTGTGAATTTATACATGGCCTGTAGTCTACTGTGAATATATACATGGCCTGTAGTCTACTGTGAATATATACATGGTCTGTAGTCTACTGTGAATATAAACATGGCCTGTAGTCTACTGTGAATATATAATGGCCTGTAGTCTACTGTGAATATATACATGGCCTGTAGTCTACTGTGAATATATAATGGCCTGTAGTCTACTGTGAATATATACATGGCCTGTAATCTGCTGTGAATATATACATGGCCTGTAGTCTACTGTGAATATATACATGGCCTGTAGTCTACTGTGAATATATACATGGCCTGTAGTCTACTGTGGATATATACATGGCCTGTAATCTGCTGTGAATATATACATGGCCTGTAGTCTACTGTGAATATATACATGGCCTGTAGTCTACTGTGAATATATACATGGCCTGTAGTCTACTGTGAATATATACATGGCATGTAGTCTACTGTCAATATATAAACATGGCCTGTAGTCTACTGTGAATATATACATGGCCTGTAGTCTACTGTGAATATATACATGGCCTGTAGTCTACTGTGAATATATACATGGCCTGTAGTCTACTGTGAATATATACATGGCCTGTAATCTGCTGTGAATATATACATGGCCTATAGTCTACTGTGAATATATACATGGCCTGTAGTCTACTGGCCTGAGCCTAAGTTCTGAGATCTGACGACCTGTCACAAAACTTTTCTAAACTGTTTATAAAGTCACCCACTTTGACCATCCACTTGCTGAGTGTCTAGTATAGTGCAGTGTACATAAAAATTCACTGACAATTTTTTTAGAAAGTGAGGATGTGACGTCACTCTATTGTAGTAGTCTTTCTACACTAATCACTTTCCTACACGAATTCAACATATCCTGAATGGTGCAACATTTTACAGTGGTTACTTACATATCTCCTCATTGGTGTAGGTAGGACTTTTTTGGGGGGAGGGTGGAAAATTATTTAAAAGAATCTGTATCCAAGCTACCCCCTCTCTCTTTTCTGAAATTTTAAGAGGAAAGTCAGTATTTTGAGGATAAACTTTGGACATGTTTAGGAAAAAGTCAAGTATTTTGGAAATTTTGAGCAAAACCTTGAAAAATATTGAAAAATTCAGATGTTTTGAGGAAAAAAACTTCAGAAATTTTGGAGAAAATGTCTGATATTTTCATCATGGTTACCAAAATAATCCAACATAATGAATTTCTATTGTGTAAATTTCTGGTTGAAGGGAAGGGGGCGGGGGAAGGGAATTCCCCTTTCAGTAACGCCACTGGCTCTGCTTGTATTCTTGTCACCACCCCAGCAAATTTTGACTTAAAAGTTTCAGGTCCAGATTTATGAGTACACAAAATTTTATTTTAATATTTATCACATTTGATTCTTAAGACATGCATGTACATGATAGATTAAGTTTTTTGAGGGTCATTCAAGACCTGAGGCTAGGGGCAAATGCACTATTTTCTTAGTAATAATCTACCTGTGGTTACATTTCTTGGAAGAAGCCATTTAGGATGACAATCTCAAATAGTTCAAGATAATCCGATTCCTGGATTCTTTATTTTTACATTTTTCCCTCTTTGTTTGAAGAAAATGGCAATTACTTAAGTTTTCCTCATTTTTTTTCTTCATATTAAAGATTCATAGGAAGTGTTTTATAATTTGAATATCAAATTTATATCCGGAAAGAAGATTTGGAAGGAGATACAAAGAGGAATTTTCTTGAATATAGTTTAAAAGTAAACAGAACCACCATAAAAACCCTCGGGATGTCTGTGATGTAAGAAAGGTAGTGTGTACTTTGCTTTTAACTACAGAATAGTGGTTGCAATGTGGAGGAATGGAAAATTGTCCAAATATGGTTTGCAAAGGAAATTAGGATCGTATTAAAATGAATTTTGATGAGAAGATTTTGCTGTATTTTTTTTTTTTTTTAGTTCATGCACTTGTCAGTTGTATGAGTCACCCCTACTACCCCCGGCAATGTCAGTAATATGTGAGTCTTGACATATGAAATAGTGACTCACATGTGCGTCGTTGTGCCAAATTGTCAGTCACCAGAGTGACTCTGGGATGGGTCAATTTACTTCAGACCTAGTGACTTTGTACAGAGGTGATTGATTTGGGGTAAGTCATTTCACAAAAAATGCCAAAATTGATTTTTTTTTTTGTATGTGTGTCAAACCATTTGTTCTTGTGGATATTGTCCCAAAGGATTAAAAACAATGGATTAACAAGGCAGCCAGAATTTAAAGGATTAGTTCAGGGGTCAAGCAAGTTCATCTTCGATGAAAGAGGAATTCAAAAGAAACAAAATGGTAAAGAAAGCATTTAAAAATCGTTTTCCGTTAAGGAGATATTCAAGTTTAAAGTTTAGTATAATTTTAGTAGACGCGACTGAAATCAGACTAGTTGTGATGTCACAGCCTCAGATTCCTCAAATACAGGGGAGGAGCATTTGTCTGCATATCATATTTACTCATAGAACTTGTTCCGACAAAAATTGGTCCTACAAAATTAGTCGGTCGTACGGTTCAAATGTTCGGACTTATTCCTGAAATCTTTAACGAATGCCCTCCCTTGAATTGACTTAGTTTTAATTTTGTGTCAACAACATAAAGACTGCTTTTCTTATTCCCTATGTGCCTCTTTAATTCATTGCCATGTATGAAAAACAGTTGTTCGATGTATTTTTTTCAGAGTAGTGAGGTTGCTTTCCGTTCAATTGATAGATTGTATTTGTTGCGTAGGAGGGCATTTCATATTTTTGCGGCCCCCATTGATGAACAAACATGAAAACAAATCTTGATACTGACAGGAAAGTTTAACCTAGATTAGATATTCGTAATCCCTCCACCTGTCAAGGAGTTGAGATCTGCTGCCCCCTTTGATAGGTTATCCGATACTCTGTACGCACCAGGAAATGACCGTTTGGAATAATTGACTCGCTACTATACATGGAAATTAATCGGTATTAGCCACATGGGGTTCAACTTGGTCCATTTCAAATAATTATCAACTAGGTTTTCTATGACTGAGAAAATAAGTAATTATGATGCAGGCATTTTATGCTCTGTTTCAGGGAGGGTAGATCAGATTTCCTTCAAAAATTATTGTGAGTTAATTTATCTTTCCCATTCCTCGACAGATTTGATTAATAAGGAACAAATCCTAAGAAGAAGTTAAAAAAGACAATTTTCAGTAAAAGCCTCGGAATATTTTTGGTGAATGACATTTTTGACATCTCATTCTTAGACCATGACTCAGAGAAAGCTCCAGTTTCAGGCAGATCTAGAAAAGTGAAGTTAAGACTGTGTATGTCTGAGTGGGGGAAATTTGTAGGACATTGGATTCAGCTGACATTTGAAGAAGAAAAAAATTAAAGGTGCTCTCGGCTGCAAAGTGAGGGTGTTAGTTTCTGCTAATTTCATAGATATATTTTATATCTGTGGCTAATTTATGTAGATTTTACCAATAGAAAGAAGTCACATTTACAGGAACTTTCACCCATCATGTGCAAGTGAATAAATTCCAAAAGTCGAGGGAGGAGGGGGAGGGAAACTTGTACAAATTTTGAGTACTATGGTCAGGATTTAGGTATTATGATATTCCTTTAAAACTTTAAAAAAATATTTTCAAAGTTAAGTAAGGTAAATGATTTGAGTGCCAAGGTTTTAAGGTATTTGATTTTAGTGTGAGACTCACACTGAAAAATACGTTAACCTTTATAAACCTCCAAAACCCCTTTTTTCAGTCACTGGGAGGCCTGTAGCACCTTTAAACTATTTTATAGACCTTTTTTGTGAAGTATATTTATTTATATTTACATGCAGACAGAATTGGTTAAAAAGTTGACAAAGTTATGGACAGTCGGTGGTGGAATTTTAGAGAGATAAAAATCCTACATATTTCACATTCAATGAAAGCTTAAAAATTGTGAGTAGCTGTATCTCAGAAATTGTGGAAGGTTGGTATGAAATGAAGAAGTTACCATTCCAATTTAAAAACTGATGTAGTAGAAAATATATGTATGTAACTAGCATGGTGAAGGTTTTTTTTGTTGATCTGGGCATTTGGATTTAAACATGAAAAGGTATAAATTTTAGCTTTCAGTAGAAAACTGTTTCTATCAGATATGGACATAAACTTGCCTTATTTATCACAACGGCAATTTTGGAAGATTCAGAGAAGTGAAATACCTCGTGGAGGTAGTAATAACTATTGGGAAGATATTCCCTAACAAAAATGAGTTCTGTAAGCTTGCATTCGCTTGCAATAACCTTTCCCTTACAGAACAAAACTACCTTGCAGCCAGGGATCGACTAATCAACTTGCCCGCCGGACAGGGATAAATGTTTTTGTGGTTGTCCTGAAAGTAAATAAGGTTGCCCATGAAATATATTTTGTTTGTATAGGCCTACATGCAATGCAAATTTTGCTGAAATCTTAAGTTGTCCGTCCAGGCAGGTCAAGTAAATATCTTATTGGCCGGGATAGGATTTTTGGTTGTTCCGGGCAACCGCACATGCAATTTGTTGAACCCTGCTTGCAGCACGCTTGCTGCAAGCCGAGCTAGTAAAATATTTTCTTCTTTTTTTTTTTTTTTTTCTGTAAGGGGTAGTAGCATGATCAATAATTCTGGCTATACATTTTCAGTCCAATGCATCCAAACTCACCAGAGTGTTTATAACTCACTAATGAAAACATTCTTTTAAAAGTCAAAATGATTCCTCAGCCCCACATTACACCCATGACTTGGCCCTGCAGTAACCATATCCACAATACCTGGTTCTTCACAATAAGTTCCATGGTGTGCATATAGATGATTGGGCGTTAATTACTAATGTGTAAAATCACAGAACTATCTGTGGTGTGTTTCTTAATTGCTTCTAGCAGAGTCTAAAAGTCATACCTGCCGAATTGGAGGTTCTTGCGGGTGAAAAGACTGAAAATTTGTAGCGAGGATTGGGCGTTATAAACTCACATTTAGTTTGTTGCAACCTCAGATGAGCATATTTTTGTTCTAGAAGCTCATTCAGGTCTAAAAGCCAGCATGTTTCAAAACATTTTACCTACATGTTTCTTGTTTCTATGATTTTCAAAATAATATATTATCTGCATGTGGTACAATCACAATGCAGGATTTGATCTATAAACATTGATCAAGTTTTGTTCCACAGTGTTGTGATTTTGAAGCATTTTTCGAGACGATTTTTCTACTTTAATGTGCCCTAGATAAAATCAAGTTTCTTGATGCCCATGTGCAAGTGACAAGAAAAGAAATATTTGACAACATCATAGTATATCTATCACAGTTTGCAACTCCCTGATTAATGTTACCTTTAAACATTCAGTTCCAAAGTGTTTTAAGCATGAAGGACGTGACACAAGACGAGGGACTTTTAATAATGAAAAGGATTTTTTTTCTTGCAATTCTATAACTTTATTCCATAGTTGATATGGTCAGTTCATTTTATTTGTTTATTTATTTAATTTATTTGTTTGTCAAGTAGAGTTTGCTTATGCTGTGTTGAATAACGACCTCTGCCCTAGTTGTACTTATCATGCTAGAAACTTGAAGAGGCTTTCCGTTTCTCTCCCCCACCCCCACCCCCTCCTACCTGTGTGTTATATGGCAAATGATGCAGATTTTTGTTTGTTCACTAGCTGGGTCAAGCTTAACCAATAGGCAGGATTTGAGGGTGGGTGCAAGGAGACCTCCCCTCTCCCCCCCCCACACACACACACTTTTTACATATTTATATTTTTTGCATGGTGAAAGATCTATGGACAGGTAGCATGTTAGCAACAATGTGAACTTGATTGAAGAAAGAAAATATGCTATGAACTATGAAAATAGTACTTTCATCATCAAAATTAGTTGAAATTATAGCATTTTAAATAATTAGGCCTAAAGGTAATAAGATATCAATGTTTATGTAAATTTGAAAGTCCAGAAAACAGAAGGAAAAAAAACCTTTTAATTCCTCCCCCAAGCTAAAACCAAAAGGATTAAACATCTAGATTTTCCGGTTTATCACATCTACCACCCATTAAATAAAGTTCCTTACATTCTTGAAAAGAAAAAAACCTTCAAAATTTCTGATTCTTGCTGCTTTTCGGTTGTATGGGTGTCATAAATTTTCTGGAAAAATAATTAACTGCAGGGGTGGAGGAAATGCTTCAGTAGTCAGATGTTAGTGGATGTAACCTGGGTCATCAAGTCTTGACCCTTCCACGGACTTGGGATCAATTATAAAATTTCCCATGGTTCTGAATAAAGGTGTTAAAAATGTTTCCGTGAAAGATAGCGACAGAAATAATATTAATGTAGTAAATACATCTTGTTATACTTCTCTTTCCCAATTTAATGTACTTTTCATCGCACAATTGCATGTAGGAACATTTTTAGAGCATATACCCTTACAGAAATTTTAGCTTTCAGAACGCTTGCGACAAGCTAACAATTTTTAGCTTGCGCAATCATGCTGCAAACTTGCAGCAAGCGTACTGCAAGCCTGCTGCAAGCTAGTATTTGTCACAAATACTAGCTTGCGTAAGCTAACATTAGCTCGCGCAAGCATGAAATATTTGTTAGCTTGTGCAAGCTTGCAAACAGTTTTGCTAACTTGTGCAAGCTTGCAGATAGTTTTTGCTAGCTTGCAGAAGCTAATTTGTTTCAAATACTAGTTTGCAGCATGCTTGCTGCAAGCTTATATTTCTATAAGGGTATTTACACCACATTATACTGTTGTTTACTCAAGAAATATAATAATAATAATAATAATGATAATAATTCTCTTCTTTTTTTTTAAATTAACTTCCCACAAATTCCTGATTTTTCTGTGGTCATAATTGCCGGAACCGTATAATTTGTCCAACTCCGCCCTTCCGTTTCTATTCATTGTAATGCACAGAGAAATTCAGATCCAAAAATAATCAATTTTAGGTTGATAGAGTGAATTACTAATTAAGCTGTTCTACTGTAATTTACCGAATGACTAAGCACGCAGGAACACTGCCTATTTTAATTAATTAATCTACCCCCAATATAACGACCCCTTCCTTCCTATTGTTAAATCGGTTTGACTCGCAAAGCGATCACTGTCCTTTTCAATTGTGACAATTTAAAGGCATCGTAAGAGAAAGTTCTCAGATGCTTATCACTGCAAACACAGACCAGGTGTCGCTTATATATTACTTGTATTTAGGCCAACAACAAAAGCAATTTTGCTGCCGCTCCAATAACCTGATTTTTTGTTTCGTCTTAATTTGTCCGTATTCTTATCGTCATTTTCTCTTTTTTGTATTAGCTACCTTCAGCTGCTGGTCAAGCATCGATTCATGCTAGAAAGAGCAAAATAAAGAACTTTTTTTAGTGTGTTATTATTGTTTTGTCATTTGCCAGGGGGAATAATTTATGATAGAAGGCACTTTTTTCAAACCAGGTCAGATGACGAACAATTGTACTTAATTTCATCCATGTATTTTTTTCTACCCTGTTGATTTTTCAAGAAAACTTTTTTTAAAGAGAGAGAGAGAAAGGTTGGGTAAAGAATAAAAAAATAAATGCTCTTATTGAATTAGTCAAGTTATGCAAATTTAAGAATGTACATGGAGCTTGAATACCGTGTCACTCCAGGGTATAGATTTTTCAAGTGATGACGTAAAAAAAGATCTCCTCACACGTCAATAAATCCAGGTATTGCTTAAAAATTAGCTGTAATTTTAGAAGCCTGGCTAGTTCATGTCATTGACCACTGCCTACTTTACTGGTCAAACTGAAACAAGCAAAAGAAACCAATAATTAGCTTACATTTTTGCAGGTTAAACTGCAACCATGTGCCCTTCTTTTGAAACTGTGCCAGCATTGGATTGTTTTATGTTTCTTAAATTAAGGATTGCAAATAGAAAAAAGTTCAAGTTGGGTCGTATGAAATAGCTCTATTAAAGTATTTCTGATGTTCGATTTAAAGAAGAAAAAAACAACTTATGGAAGTATTTTCAGGTGTCTCTTGTAGTCTTTGATAAATGTCAATGAATTTTAAGGGGCTGGTAGCCAGAAAGTGATGTTGTATTTTTCTTGAGTCTCAAGAATATTTAAAAACTCTTTTCGAGCAAGTGATGGTACTGAAAACCATTTATACGAATGATCAAATTAATCATAACCCTTACAGAAATATTAGCTTGCAGCAAGCTTGCAGCATGCTTGCGACAAGCTAACAATTTTAAGCTTGCGCAAGAGTGCTGCAAGCTTGCAGCAAGCATGCTGCAAGCTAGTATTTGGAACAAATTAGCTTGAGCAAGCTAGCAAAAACTATCTGTAAGCTTGCACAAGCTAGCAAAACTTTTTGCAAGCTTGCCCAAGCAAACAAATATTTTATGCTAGCTTGCAAGCTAGTATTTGTTCCAAATACTAGCTTGCAGCACGCTTGCGCAAACTTGCAGCACACTTGCGCAAGCTAACAATGTAAGCTTGTCGCAAGCGTGTCGCAAGCGTGTCGCAAGCGTGCTGCAAGCGTGCTGCAAGCTAAAATTTCTGTAAGGGAATGATATCTAATATGAATACTTCAGTAATTTTTCAATGACATGGGTATCAAAAATTAGACCTGTGTTATTTTAAATTTCCTTGAAATTCTCCGTTTGAAATTTTTTTGCAGTCCTACTAGAAAGGTTCAGCTCTGCGAGTTATTTAGTGTAGTTTCAGTGCAAAGTAAGGATGTGGAATATACAGATAGATATACATAAGAAAATAGAGACCATCCTATTATGACCCCTGGAAAGGTCCATCAAGGGTGCGTCATGTCCAAAAAAACAGCAACATATTGTCCTGTTGGGTGTGTAAATGTTTGGTGCATCATGGGAAGTACAAGAGGTGCATCAAGGTCCGTCAATGTCCCTACCTGTTGTGCAATAGCGGAACTGGTACTAGGGCTATGCTAAAGGCATTACTATACTGTGCATAATCGTGGGTGTGTCAAAAGGGTCCATTATTGTCATTAAATGGTTAGTCAAAAATTATTCAGAAGTGAGTCAATTTCACTACGCATGGGTGCATCATGGGCTTTCAATGGCAATCTCAAATGTGGACATTGATGCACCATTCTCAGGGGTTGTAGGGTGCGTCTTACAATTGATTGATAGGTGCATTAATAATACATCACAAGAGTATTACACACAAATTTGCATATTGGATTTCTATTCAATTTAGCTAATGTTGTCTCTACCTGCAAGTTCATTATGCTCACTGAGATCTTGTCACGACATCAGCTTGAAATATAATCTTTACAAAATTAATCATTTTGTAATGAGCTTGGAACCATTTAAAGTAATATTCCTGTTTTTCCGTAACCTTTCTTAAGAAAGAGAAATTTTTTAGAAACAATTTAGTACAACAATCATGTTGATATATTATTCCTACCAGGAGATATTCAAATTTTAACGTTCACAAAAAATGCCAATAAACGAATAGGAAAAGGCTCAGTATGACATCACAGCAACACATTCTCCCACAAAATTTATGTATTTCATCAAAATCTATCATCCTTTTTTATTAGTAAAACCTGCTAGAAAAATAAAATGATGAAAATTTGGTAATTAAATACATTGCCAAATATTCCCTACTTTAATAACTTTTGGAAAATTGTTTCTAATAATACAGAAACAACCAATCACTACATTCAAAGAAAAGATATACATTTGCAATGGAATTGCCTCTATGACATCATTAAACATGAATTCATCATGCTATACAAAAATTTGAAAATGCAATTGGGAAATCTTTAAAAAATCATATCTCCTGAACGGAATATGATATCAACCTGATTTTTGTACCAAATTGACTCTAAAAGTATGCTCTTTCACATTAAATTTTACAAGAAACCATGAGAATATTCCTTTAAGAGCACTCCATTGAAGCTGTAAGGATGTTTCAGCTGACGTCATGAGGTCACATGACTTTGTTTACACTTTGTTTACTTTGTGCAAGAGTCTTTATGATCTGGTGGGACTGTAAACTAAAGAAAGTCTTACACTAGAAGGCATAAACTGCCTGCTATATTCAAGATATCCGACCTTCGTGGTGGTTAGTGCTTTGTCCTCTCACCTGCACGTCCTGGGTTCATTTCCCGGTGGGTCTGCAACCAGTGAGTTTACAATTGGTTATCAAGGCCGTGGTCATCTTGATATAATGTCCAGCATTGGATGCTTTCGAGACGTTAAACCTTGTTATGCTATTCTATATGTGAATGACATATTTCCTGTGACTGAAAAAACAAACGAGTATGACTCAGGCACAAAGTCATGAATAAACTCTGTGAGCTTTATAATAACATCTTTCTAGCAGAATATGACTCGGGCACAAAAGTCATGATTAAACTCTGAGCTCGCTAATAACATCTCCCTAGTATTCAAGTAACCCATGACTGCCCAGTCATAATACAGATGGAAGAATGCCAGTACTGGATTTCAAAAGTATGGTCTGAAAACAAGATACAAGATAGTAAAACTTTCACAATCAACATACACTCTCGCTAAACCCATGAGCAGCAAACAAGTCATACATAAAGAAGGCCATAGGAGTAAGGCAGCTATGTTGGTAAAGCGACGACTGAGATGCTGGGGTAACTGATTCAAGCCTTGGTCAGGTCTAACCAGCTTTTTCACAACTATGCAGACATATACGCTGATCATGAAAGCGGAAGTAAGTTGTTTGCAGCTCCTAATACAGCTGTTGAGAGAAGTGGCAATGGTTGAATAGTGCTCGCCATCCTTCGGATGGGGCGTTAAGCCATTGGTCCAGATAGTTGGACAGTCACACCCTACCTGGTTCTCTGAACAGCTTTTTAAAAGATTAGGGTGAAAACCCGGTGTTTATCCACTTTCGTCTTGGTGGCACAAAACTGGCATCTGCTATACAGGCTATAGCTTGGCGTCTGTGCTATGTATAGGAGTCTTGCTGAGTTCCTTAAGGGAGGATCATAAACAAAACAAAAGAAGGTTCCCTAAATGTTTAAGACCAAGTTGCAGATACTTGTTAATGACCTATTCAGAATAATGAGAAATGTATCACTAAACCTACCGGACAATGGAAGAGAAATGTATCACTAAGCCTACTTATTGGACAATGGAAGAGAAATGTATCACTAAGCCTACTTATTGGACAATGGAAGAGAAATGTATCACTAAACCTACCGGACAATGGAAAAGAAATGTATCACTAAACCTACCAGACAATGGAAGAGAAATGTATCACTAAGCCTACTTATTGGACAATGGAAGATAAATGTATCACTAAGCCTACCGGACAATGGAAGAGAAATGCATCACAAAACCTAACGGACAATGAAAGAGAAATGTATCACTAAACCTAACAGATAATGGAAGAGAAATGTATCACTAAGCCTACTGGACAATGGAAGAGAAATGTATCACAAAACCTAACGGACAATGAAAGAGAAATGTATCACAAAACCTAACGGACAATGAAAGAGAAATGTATCATAATGAAAGAGAAATGTATCACTAAACCTAACGGACAATAAAAGAGAAATGTATCACTAAACCTACTTGACAATGAAAGAGAAATGTATCACTAAGCCTACTGGACAATGGAAGAGAAATGTATCACTAAGCCTACTGGACAATGGAAGAGAAATGTATCACTAAGCCTACCAGACAATGAAAGAGAAATCCATGTACAGGAATTTATAAACAAAATACAAAACGTTACGAGGTGTATTCCAGAGATAAAAACTGATTTAATAAGCTGTTAAAGATGGAAAAGTACCCATGTTCAGACCTACAACATGGAAACATGAAGAACGAGCTAAAGAAAAAGTCAACAAAAAATACAGCTGGTTCAAGAATGAAAAAAGCAACACTATTTGTTGAGGGTACCTCCAACTGTGAACTGCAAAAAAAAATTGAAAATATTATAAATGAAGCAGAACTTCAAGTGAAAGTCATTGAAAGGTCCGGCACCAGACTAAAAGAAGTACTGAGTATATCTAATCCATTTAGTAAGGAGATGTGTATTGACAAAATTTGTGAATTATGTAAGATAAAGAATAGAATATGTAAGAAAAGAGAAGTTGTATAATATAGAGTATAATGATTGCAATGGTGAATTTAAATACATAGGAGAACATTTAGAAGCCTGGGTGAAAGATTTGACAAACATTTTACCAATAGGACTGATAAACAATCTGTTTTTTTATAACCATACCACAATGGACAGGACTTAAAGTTCAAAGTTAGCATCCTCAATACACACATCGGTGACCCCATGCAAATTTTTCTCACACTATCATCTATGTGTTGTATGAGTTGTTATCTGTGTTGTAGTACTAAGCTGAAGGTGATCTGGGTTAGACCGAAAATTTTCAATATACCAAGAAAAGAAAATGAAATTTAACACCTTATTCATGTTTCTTTGGATTATTTTTGTAATGAGTCGGAATGGCTACCACCAATACACCAGCAATTTGTTTACATCGCCATTTTGTAGGGGAAAGAACACTGTACACTTACATAGGTTTGCATGTTGTTTAATATATAAGATTACTTTTGTAAGATAATTATGCAGGAATCTTGCTGTGCCATTGGATGCACTAATAGACGTGTTTAAAATCCACTGATTAAGATTACTTGGAAGGTAATTATGTCTCTAAAATAACATTTTATATTAAAAAATTAAATCATCTGGCTACTTTATTTCAACCAGCGTGTGTTTATATGCCCAGCGTGCGTTTTATATGCCCAGCGTGTGTTTTACATAATCAGGTCATGTTTTCATCACTAGTGCTTGTTTAGTGGGACCGATGCTGTTTGTTTTACGTGTGATGTGACTGAGCTGTGTGAAGATCAGATGCGTGAACTGCAAGCCTAATGAGCTAACATGAGGTTAAAGCATGTTCTTTATAAGGGTGAGAGCTAGTAAAGGTTATGAGGTGCAGTGGTTAAGGAGTAGTGCTTATGTACGAAAGGTACACCGGGTACGACTCCCGTCGCGAGCACTGTATTGTGTCTTTGAACAAGGCACTTTACTTGATCCAGCTCCTGTACTTGATCCAGCTCCTGTACTTGATCCAGCTCCTTTACTTGATCCAGCTCCTTTACTTGATCCAGCTCCTTTACTTGATCCAGCTCCTTTACTTGATCCAGCTCCTTTACTTGATCCAGCTCCTCTGCTTGATCCAGCTCCTTTACTTGATCCAGCTCCTTTACTTGATCCAGCTCCTTTACTTGATTCAGCTCCTTTACTTGATCCAGCTATAGCAAGGCACTTAACTTGATCTAGCTCCTTTACTTGATCCAGCTATAGTCCACTCAGTTGTAAAATGAGTACCAGCACTGCTGAGTAATTGACCTGTGATGGACTGGTGCCTATCCAGGAGGAGTCGTGTACTTCCATCCGCTTTCGCCAAGGAAACTGGGGATGGTTCGAGTAAGGATTAGGATCTTTAGCTTTGGGGATAATCGGAGTAAGAATTAGGATTTTTAGCTCTGGGGATGGTCCGAGTAAAGATTAGGATCTTTAGCTCTGGGGATGGTCCGAGTAATAATTAGGATCTTTAGCTCTGTGGATGGTCCAAGTAAGGATTAGGATCTTTAGCTCTGTGGATGGTCAGAGTAAGGATTAGGATATTTAGCTCTGTGGATAGTCAGAGTAAGGATTAAGATCTTTAGCTAGTAAAGGTTTGGATACCACAAGCTGGTAAGAGTGTACTAAGTGAGCTCATGGTGAGATTGAAATGATCTTGGTTTTTTGTCGGGATGAGCTTTTATAGCCCCCACCCCCTCCCTCCCCACCCCAAGCACTCAAAGTCAAGTTACACCCCTGATGACATTGCATCTTTCATTTGCAAGGTTGCTGTAACAATGTTGCAAAGTTTGTAACAAGAAGCAGATTTACGGCATGCTCATTGTATCTACACAGGATTTTATTCTTCCTATTAAAGACTCACTAGACCGAAAAGTGAGGGCGTATTTTTAGTGCTCCCCATCCCAAATTAAAATTCTGATATAGCACGCAATGGTACGGCAATTTTTTTGTTAATATGAATATTCAAGTGACCTTTGCCCTTACCGTTGTCATCTGTGGGCTATGGAGGCATGAAGTTTATTGATCTTTTGTGGATAATATATCTGTGAAATTTGCAAAAACGAGCGCCCTCACTTTTCAGTCTAGCACTCCTTTAATCTTCTAAACTTGTTTGTTAGTTTGACTAAAAATATTCTTTTAACTAGGTGATCATACTTGTAATCTTCCCAGTTTGAACCTGTCACTTGTTGTAAAAGCAAACCCTAAAGGAATACTATGTAGATCGGGGAGGGGGCACTTCATACTAAAAGTGGTGGAGTGTGCAGCCCACCAACCAAAAAACTTACCCGCAGTATGACATAGTTTTTGGTAACTGCAGTATGAAATTATACAATTTTGTCTCCCACAACATGAAAGAAGTCAATTTTGATACCTGCAGTATGAGTATTCAACAAAAAATTGTAAAAATGGACCAGCAATACAAAATTAACAGAGTAAAACCTTATTTTTTGGGACCTGCTCTACGAAAATGATGAGAGGAAAAAAGGCAATCATTTTTTACTAAAAATTTTTTATATTTATTTTTATTAAAAAAAAAAAACAGCTGCACTACAAAAATGGTGCAAAAAAAGCACCTGCTCGGTGGTATGTATTTATGGTATATATATATATATATATATATATATATATATATATATATAATATATATATATATATATATATATATATATATATATATATATATATATATATATATATATATATATATATATATATATATATATATATATATATATATATATATATATATATATATATATATATATATATATATATATATATATATATATAATATAAATATATATATTATATATATATATATATATATAATATATATATATAATATATATAATATAAATATATAATATAAATATATATATTATATATATATATATATATATATGATATATATATAATATATATACATACATACACGCATAACACACACACCTCACATATGGAAGTGCCCCCTCCCCTCCCGTATGTAAATGCCTTAAAGTAATCACTCAGGATGTTAATTCCTTTACATTTAATTTGCCCTATTTATACAACAACCCAAGTTTGTAAACCCAAGTCATAACAGACACCCCTCTGCATTTATAAATAATCTTGTCTGTACAACTTTCTTCCCTCCACTTCACATTATTTCACAGAGCTTAGTATTTTAGATAAATATCATAAATCATTTTGTATCGACAGAAAGAAACACCTTCCATAATTATTACAGGGGAGCAAAAAAATAAAATGAAATGAATTGAGTCAATCATCGATAAAGAAAGATTGATTTTTTCTTTCTTCGCTAGCTGTCACCTTTTGTCTTGTGTTTATTAATATGCGTAAATGAACATGAACAGAGGTATCATCGTTAATTTTCCGAGGCTGTCAAATATCAGATGAGTTGTTTAGAGTACATGTCGACAAGCACTTGAAGATCGAAACACTAGAAGATAAATCGCACAAGGCATTCCAAGATGTCTTTCTTTGTTTTATAAGTTTTTTTGTTTTTTTAAGTTTGTTTTTTATTTCTCTGTGTTTTATTCATGAGCTTTAACTTATTATGAAAGTTTGCAAAATTTATCCCAGGGACTTTTAGAAAAATTAGTATTCAAGAAAATTCAATCTTTTGTTATTAATTATGAAAAAGTAAAGAGATATTAGATAGTTTGATTATCATATGAAGATGTGTAAAAGTGTGATTTGAAATTAATTTTTAGTTGAACTTTTTGTTTCTTTTTGGCTTAAAAATGTTTGGTTAAAAAGAAGTTTCCTTTGTTTTATGATTATCAGTTTTGTAATGTTATCAATTGACACTGGTAAATTGCAAGTTGGAACTTGCTTTTTTTTTGGCTTGTATGGTAGGTGTTGAACATTTGTTACTAAGATGAAGTGGAATCTTGTGTCAAATTTAGATTGAAACACTTGTAGTTGAGAAGCGATTGTGAATCTGAGAGCCCTTGGTATATTTGTTTACCAGTGCCCCGTCACAGGTTTCATATTGGGAAGGAGAAGGGGCGCAAGATTGATGTAAATTATTTTTGTGGGGTGGGCAAGACCGATGTAACTTATTTTTTTCTGGAGGGTAGGGGGGGGGGGGGGCAAGACCGATGTAACTTATTTTTCGGAATGATTAACACAAATAAGGCCTATTTGAAAATTAATGGGGGAGCCATGGCCCCCCAGCCCCCGGTGTAAAATTGTAAAATATTTTATATTCGAGCTATCTGTGAAGAAATTTTCATACGGAAAAAGGCTGCGTGTGTTTAGATCCAACTTTTCATTTGGTATCCTACCACAAAATTTTAGCAAGGTGTCTGTTACTTTAAAAAGAAGCATTATCTGTCAAAACATTAGGGCGTATATTATTTCTGGAATATTTAAATACACTTTTCATGTATGTTATAGCACTGATAACTACCACCAAGATCTCCTCAAAGTACATGTAATATAACATTTGAATAAAAAGTACCTCTTCATCAATCTCCACAACCAAATCAAAGACCAACTCTCAAATTACACCTCCATCTTTACTGATGGCTCCAAGGAAGGCAACAAGACAGCTGCTGCTGCCATCATCCAAGACATCACCCTCAGTAGCAGACTTCCTGACTACTCATCCATCTTTTCAGCCGAGGCTAAGGCCATTCTCCTCGCCCTCAACTTTATTGAGTACTCTCCTCTTAGTCATTTTGCCATTTTCTCTGACTCGAAGGCTGTTCTTACTTCATTACTTAATCTTAAATGGGATAACCTCACCTGCCACCTCCTCCTGCGGAAACTCTTTTCTCCCACCCTCTGCAGGAAAAGTGTTCTTTTTTTCTGGATACCCAGCCATGTTGGCATCCCTGGCAATGACAGGGCTGATACAGCCGCTAAGCTTGCCCTTAACCTCCTCCCTCCTCCCTTCCCCTTTTCCCAAAACCCTCTCTGACATCAAACCGCTTATTGCTTCTCTTGTTCGTGACCGCTGGCAAACCTTATGGAACTTCCAAATTGATAACAAACTCCATGTTATCCAGCCCACAATCCCGATCAAATCCACCATCAACAACCTTTCTCGTATATCGACAACGTTCATATTACCCGTCTTAGAATTGGTCACACCCACCTCACTCACTCCCACCTCCTTATTGGTTCCCCCAACCCCTCTGTAACAATTGCCACTGCATCCTCACAATCCAACACGTTCTCCTTGCTTGCCCCCTATACAACCTTCCCAGAGCTTCCTCGCTCCCACAACTCAATTGCTGAGTTCTTCCAGAAAAATCCTCCAGATAAAATAATCTCCTTCCTTCAGCATGCATCCCTCTACAACCATATTTAATTCTCTCTTCCACCCCCTCTCTACTTTGTTTTTGTTTTACCCATGCACCTCCTCTCTCGATCACAGCTTTCTGGCTTTTGTTCTTGAATTTCTCTCATTCTCCCCCTGGTCTCTTTCCTTACTACCTCTAAAATGATCTGACCTCTCAGGCACAATTTGACCTTCATTGTCGTGGTGCCATTAAGACCTCATCAAACAAACAAACAAACAAACATTGTAGCTTGGAAATACGAATGGGGAAAGGGATTTTTGCTCTAGGAGGTACCAGTGTATTTTCGTGAAGTTGATAGCAAGCACAAGGACTGGAGACACACAAGAAGATATATTTCTGCTTACTTGTTAAATCATTTTTTTTTTTTTTTGTAGTGGTCAAAATGATGGTGCCAGCCCACTGGTCTGATAGCCCATTAGTCTAAAGTTCAGTAGTCCAAAGGCTACCCTAACCTTTGGACTCTTGAACCTTTGGACTATTGAACCCTTGGACAATTGAGCCTTTAGATTATTGAACCTGCGGACTGTTGAACCTTCAGATTGTTGAACTTGCAGACTGTTGAACCTTCAGACTATTAAACCTTCTGGTTCAGACTTGAACCTATGGACTATTAAATCTGCGGACTTTTAAACCTTTAGACTTAAAACTTCTAGTTCAGACTATTAAACCTTTAGACTATTGAACCTGCGGACTGTTAAACCTTCAGACTATTGAACCTTCTGGTTCAGACTTGAACCTTGGGATTACCGGGCATTCGCAGTAGTGGGCCTTTATTTCAGACTAATAAACCTTCAGACTATTGGGCCTTTGGACCAGTGGGCGAACACCCAAAATGACAGAGACCTGTGAAGAGAGGACTTGGATACATTATTCCATTCAGGAGATCAATCTTTAAAGATGTTGCATAGTTTGTTTAAAAATGACTATATTGTAGAATGTTTGTTGCAGACCAGTAACATACTCACTTATTTAACAGATGTGTAATAAGGAATTTAAAAAAAAATTATTTATATTTTAAATGATCTTTTTCAATAAGTGGTAATATTGCACCAAAAAAATAAAAAAATCTCAGACTTTCTTCTAAAGTCACTTCACTTTTCTCTACTGACATATATTTGAGGCTTGTAAGTCACAAGCTTTAGAAAATATTTCACTGACATACATAAAGGTCGTTGTGGAAGCTGAGGTTGAGTTACAACTAGTCTGATTTCGGTCATTTGTATGTATGAATATCTGAGAGTACTTTTAAACCAGAACAGAATAAAACATTCAACTAATTTCCTTTCTGTTTTGCTCCCTTGTAATGTACTCTGCATGACACTGAGCTGTATATAACCCTCAGAGAGAGTTAAAAAGTTCATTAAAACCCTTGCATTCGATTAAAGGCTTCAGCAATTTCCACGAAATTTAAAAGGTTTTTGGCAAATGCAAAATTGATGATGCTGTGTTTATGATAGCCTTGCTGGGGGAGACAAAGCCCTGTGTTTTGAACTAGATTTAACTTTTGGTTAATAGCACTTTTATTGTGAAATGTATTTAAAATGATGAAAACAGAGTTGCAGCCAAAATTGTTATTGATTTTACTCCATTTCGAATTATCATGGCAGAAGGTAAAAAGCTGTGATGTGTATATACGTATCCCATGCAGAAAGCATGGTCAGTTTTGATCTCATCAGGCATTGTATTGTGGTACGTACAGCACTAAAAACATTTTTTTTTTTATGTTAAAAAATATTGTATGATAAATTTTGTATAAAATCCTCCCCTACTTCCTTCTCCCCTACTTCCTCCTCCCTCTTCCTCCCACACTTCCTCCTCCTCCTTCCTCCCCCTCTTCCTCCTCCCACTTTTCCTTCACCCCAACACACACACACAGTATACAGAGGTAAACCACTGCTACCTGACCTATACTCTATTTTCTGTGACTGATCTTTGATTAAGAATGTATTACCTCTAAATTTCTACCTCTGTTTTGAAATTTTTTGGCAAAACTTGATCTTATCTGGAGCTGAATCAATATTTTCCAAGTATTGAGTTTCACTAATTATTGAATCACCAGTGGAACAAGTAAAAATGACAACAACAATTTCTCAAATTTCTTCCTATAATAACCAGCTTTTGTTCTCAGCATAATTAATACATATCACAAAAAAATAATTTCTCAGAAAGACAGATGCTTAAAAGTGTAGAACTTTGAAGTACTTGAACAACCAATTCATGAATTATAGAATTCCAGGTTAGGATGGTACGAGAATCATCTTATTCCTCTCAGACACGTTGCGACTTGTCCGGCAAGGAACAAATCACAAGCTTCGTTTCAAGTCTTTCGTTCATCTCCTTCTCGTCCTTTCTTGCCACGAATCCAGGGTCTTGATTCTTGGCTAGCTGGATCCGTTCTTCAAATTAATCAATAGTAAAATGGAATTAAAAGAGATCTCTATTTTCTTCCGTTTAGTGTTGTTAGTTAACGACGTGGGAAGAGGAATATATTGGGTGCCTGGGGAGAACTGCAGAGAGAGAGAGAAAAAGGGGAGTATTGTAAGTTAGTAACAACTGGAAGTTTTGTTAAACTGTCAAGGCGAGGTTTAGGGGGAGAAGATATGTAAAGTGCTCTCGGGTTGGAGGAAGTGCTCTCCTGAGTTTTATACATGTGAATGTTTTACAAAAGCAGAACATGAAAGTTTGTTGGGGTCGGAAAGGGCAGGTCTATGGATTTTGTGTTATTTGTGACTCAGGTTGTGAAGTGTATCAGGAGGCCTTAAACAAACTTTGTTTAGTTGTGTTTGTGTTGATATGATCGTCCGGTAAAGTGGTGTGAGAGACGAACATTAATTGCCAGAGAGGTGATTATGACAAAGAGTTATGGTTTGATGGTTGAAATTAAAGGTTGTCTTTTTTTTTACTGAAAGTGATCTAGTATTAGTCAACAAGTGTGAGTAAATAATGATCATACTGCCATTTCCAACCTTTCTTTTTCATATCAAACAGTCGATGAGTAACAACAAAAAATGTCTCTCTCTTTTTCAGACTTTTTTCTTTCTTGTAAGGCTTAATTTCCTTTTGAGCAGATGGACGGACCATGGATACTACTTTCCCACTTCCAAAGTTCTTTTATTCACCAGTCACACTGATTCTTTTTTGTAAAGATATATTTCTTAATTACCGTAACCACTTTTTGTTTATAGCTAAATTATGTTAATAATGAATTTGATCAAATTTTGATTCTCTTGTATTTGATCATTTGTAAAGAGAGGGCTTTATATTATTTACCATGATGTATTATAAGGAGTATTCAACAGCTTCACCAAACAATGAAATGTCTGGATATTTAAATTAGACCAGAATTGTTGTATTTCTTACTAAATCTTGTCGTGTTGTAACACGTTACAACCCATTCATTGATTGCCACTTTGTAACTCCACATTTGACATTTTACGAATCTTTGAAGAATCTAGATATTTCCATTTGACGAAAAATGTAGACTATATCCCTGCTGTTTGTTTTATCTTTTTAGTGTGTCCCACTTTTCTTTTTCTGTTTTTTTTTATATTTCTTTCAATGAATTTGAATATTTTTCAGCTAATCAATTAAGATAACAACTTCATTTGGGGATTCCCAGTTGTATTAGTACACATTTAGTTTAATGAGATAAAAGAAATTGTCACAAAAAGACAGGACAGGAAAGGTAGCCTGTACATTGAACTGTCCGAGTTTACGTTGAAACTGGGTTTTTGTTTTAATCGAGTACCTTGGGGAAGTTGAATGTTTCTCTTGTTGGGTACAGAAAAGGATTTAGGACAAGTTTGATAGGAGGGAATGATGCTACTTGATTTCAAACGATCACAAATAGTGAAAGAACAGAATAAAGATCGTTCTTTGCATTTTGTTCAGATCGAAAGCCTGAATTTTATTTGTTCCAGAACATAATTAACTTTGTAAATGACAATATTTGAGATAGCTGCAAGAGGAGGCTTTTTAAGAGTTTGATTTTAGTGTGATCGAGGAGTTGGAAAAAAATATGTATGTAGAGTACCTTATATCTTGCAAGGAATTGCATCTTGAATTCACAAATATATACTGTAAGGTGCACTAGAAATTATAAAAATGGGGGCATTGCTTAATTAAGTCGCAGTGCCATTAACTTCCTGTTTTGATGCTTGGGATTTAATTGAAGATTATCTAAGACACAATTTTATACTTAATATTCATATTCAATTTTGCTTGAATATTCTATGATGAGAATATTTTAATTGCATAGCATTTCTTTGTTATTTTGCCATGGGAACCATAGAAAAAGAAGACTGAACTTGATCGGCAAGTGCAGCCAGCCACAGTGTATTTATGAAAGTCACCAAAATTGTGATTTCCCTGTTGACTTGTGTATGTGATAAGGAATTATAAAAAGTCACTTTATTTCAAAGACTGTCACTTCGAATTTGTTCACCAAATTCGGCGTCACTCGCTATTACAGTGGCCAATGGGAGTCAGCCTTCTCCTTTCGTCCATTTTACTTCTTGGAATTAATAAAATGTTAACGATTATGACCTGGCCGATTGTGTTCAGTGTTCTTTTAAAAGATGATCAAGAACAACCAAAATTTGCGAAAAGGGTGAAACGAGTAATGAGATTTTACCATTTGAAATTTTTTACCAAGAATTTGCCAAAATCATGAAAACAGCCAAATATTCTATTCATGCATTAAAAATTTGACCATATTTTCGGTTTTTAATTTTCAGACGTAATTATTCCAAACAATATGCAAATTTGTGATGTTATCAGTTGATTAGCATTGTTTCATGATTCTCTGCTATGTTACTTGGGAGCACATTAGTAGAACCATCATATCCCAAGAAAGATTAAAGGAAGACTACCCTTACTGAAATTTAAACTTGCCACAAACTCCGACAAGCTTGCTGCAAGCTAGTGATTGGAACAACTACAACCTTGTTCAAGCTAGCAGAAACTTTCTGCATGCTTGCACGAGCTAACAAATATATATTTTACTAGTTTGTTTGTGCGTTGTGTGTTGGTTTGTGCAAGCTTGTATTTGTGCAAGCTGATATTTGTTCCAAATACTAGCTTGCATGCAGCAAGCTTGTTGCAAATATGCTGCAAGCTTGATTATTCAGTAAGGGTATAATCTTTGTTTTCCAAATCCATAAAAGATAAATTGGCGATTTTACAGCCATAGTTTGCACAATTTTGTCTTAAATAGTGAATTTTGCAGATAGACTTGATAGATTGACAGATGTTTGATAAATTATCCGGTATTTTGTAAGATGTGATTGCACATGTATCAGGTGGATAATAAAATATTCATTTGTTGAATAATATATTCACAAAAAAAATATAATAGTCGTGGGTGATGAGATTTGAATAAAACACTGATTTGAAATGTAATTTTGTTTTTTGTTTTTAAGTTTTGTAAGAGATCAGTATGCAAGATTTGTTTACCTTTCAGATTGAAAGGATCAACCAGTACTACCAGACAAACATTACTCACGTAATGCCATGATTAACATCATTGTGCAGATTAATCACATATTTTTCTGTTATAAAACTATGATGTCATTGTTCTTATGCTTTCCGTCGAGGGTAAGGCTTTTTTTAGAAAGAATAAAAAAAAAAAGGTTCCTTGGAATATCATCAGGTGAGTTTCATGTAATGATGAGGAAGGCTTATGTCATTCGAGGAAGCGAGCAAAACAGGGCTGATGATAAACGATAAATCATGTCTGGACATGCTTTGGACACACATTTGACGTCAAAATGTGGGCAGTAGGATTGGCCATTATGAAAGCTACATCAATAATACACCTGTATGTTGTATAGATTATTTTATTTTACTTTTTATCCATTTTTTTTTTCTTTCTTGCATTTTAATGTATTGGATTGTCTTGGTGTAAAACGGGCATCTGACTTGTGAAGTCATGCATAGAATTAATGGAAAATTCTGGCGTTATACATGTTTTATCTCAGGGTATTTAAGTTTAGGGATAATGCATTCACATTTTTGTTGTTTTGATTCTTTTTCTGTTTATAATTATTTTTTATTCACATTCACATTATTCAGCCTATATTTGTCAAAATGTGAAATCATTGTAATATCCTGACTTAAAGTTAATTTATTTTGCAGATGGGTTTTGTGGTCGTTACAAAAAACAAATTTATTCAAAAAGAGTTTCTGAAATCCAAGGTTGCCTGATGATTTGCAAATTTCTAGCTATCATTGTAGACCACGTACCTCAAAATCAAGTCTCAGTCATGTATCGTTACAAATGTGGAGCTGCAGATCGGCTGGGAATTTCAAGAATATCTTCTGATTTTATTATATTCTCATATTTATTTTATTCATTTATTTATAAGAATTTGAGTTCACATAAATTTCACAAGAGATTTGTTGTAAGATTTGTGGTCAATGAGAGGAATATGATTTATAATTTTAATGGACAACTCACATTTCATATGCCTTCCTTATTTTACAGGTCTGGACAGGTAGAGACAGCGGTACTTAATTTAATTGCCTTATAATAAAGTACAAACCATGAAAATTGTAAAAGAAATTGAACACTAATGCTTTTTTTATTTATTTTTATTGTTAATATACAAATTTGTGACACATAAATGGGCATATATCTTCTTATAGATCTAAGTCCTTTGTTTTCCAGTCATTTACCACAATAGAGGGATTTCATCACGTGACTTAATTCAACTGGACTTCATTTTGCAGGGCAGCGGCATCGTTGCATTTCACGCGTCTTTACACAGTTCGGTCACAGCACACTTACAACAAACATACTGCCTGCTAACGTAACAGTTCAGCGAATTTTATTATTTGCAATTTTTTGTTTCGTTCCGATTTTACTTAATATTTTCCTTGCGTTTTATATATTTACCATGTATACGAAGAGTAACTTTAATCTTATTGCCAGCTGATTGTTCGTTACACTCAGTCAAAGCCTACATACCTGATAAAGTGCTCACTGCAAATCCTGAAAACAGTCGCATCGTACAGCAGAAACCCACTTTGAACGTCGATGCGGATTAGATGGAAATGGAGAAAATGTTTTTTAGTCCCCCGCACACATTAGTGCAACCAAAGGCATAACAAGATTCCGGCATAATTATCTTACAAAAATATTCTTAACAACACGCAAACGTATGTAGGTCTAATTAAGTGTACGGCAGACGACAGTGTTTTATTTCCCGACAAAATGGTGATGTAAACAAAGTCATGTGACCTTATGACGTCAGCTGAAACACCCTTAGTGCTGAAAGGATAGAGAACTAGGAATGAAATATAGAGTTACCTAAATATTTGAACTGTCTGTACAATCATGGAGATATTTCAGACATATATTCCTGTGAATTTCATATTCATAGAGGACTAGAAAAGAAACAAAATGGTGTAAAAATCATGTTATCTTATTCTATTTAGGAGTTATTGCTTTTCAAAGATTGTGTGAGTGCATTGAAAAGTGACCTCACAGTGTACAGTGTGATGTCATAAAGGCAGACCCAAGACAATTTGTGTGTATTTCTTTGAAAATTAATTGCCTTTTCCTTAATTACTGGAAACCTATTTGTTTAATTATTGAGATGGGGTATTACATACACTTTATAAGAACATGCTTTGCCCATCTGCCCATGAACCTTACACTTAAAGTAAAAGAAAAACTTTATTTTTGCCTCATAGAAATACATAAGAACGGTCTTGGATCTGCCTTTATGACGTCACATTTTACACTGAGAGGTCACTTTTCACTCGCGCAATATTTGAAATAATAATGATAATAATATATAAGATTTATAACACGCACATATCCATCGTAATGGATGCTTAAGGCACCGTGCAATAACTCTTAAATGGAAAAAGATATCAAGATGGTTTTTACACCAAATTGTTTCTTTTTTATATATATAAATGAAAATTCACAGGATTATTCCTTTAATAGCTCCATGCTATAAAGTTTGTCAATAAATTTTGCATGTGTCAAAAATTTACTCAAATTTTGATCAGCCATACTCGAAACAAAATATGTTTTTCATTTTTTTATTTTTGATAATAAAAGAGAAAATATATAGCTGCCTATACCTGTGTACATAGGTGGATCACCCATAGTGATGGGGAGAGGGGGGGGGACAAAGGGGAGCTTTTGCCCCCAAAGAATGCAAACATACGTATAAAAAAAAAAAAAAAGTTTATATTTCTCCCCAATCATATATTTCTTCTCAATCATATATTTTCTCCCAGTCATATATTTCCTCCCAATCATGTATTTCCTCCCAATCATATATTTCCTCCCAATCATATATTTTCTCCCAATCATATATTTCCTCCCAATCATATATTTCCTCCCAATCATATATTTCCTCCCAATCATATATTTCCTCCCAATCATATATTTCCTCCCAATCCTATATATCCTCTCAATCATATATTTTCTCCCAGTCATATATTTCTTCCAAGTCATATGTTTCCTCCCAATCATATATTTTCACCCAATCATATATTTCCTCCCAATCATATATTTCCTCCCAATATATTTCTTCCCAATCATAAATTTCCTCCCAATCATATATTTCCTCCCAATCATATATTTCCTCCCAATCATATATTTCCTCCCAATCATATATTTCCTCCCAATCACATATTTCTTCCCAATCATATATTTCCTCCCAATCATTTATTTTCTCCCAATCATATATTTCTTCCCAATCATATATTTCCTCCCAATCACATATTTCTTCCCAAACACATATTTCCTTCCAAACACATGTTTCCTCCCAATCTTATATTTCCTCCCAATCATATATTTCCTCCTAATCATATTTCCTGCCAATCATATATTTTTCCCCATTCATATATTTCCTCCCAATCACATATTTCTTCCCAATCATATTTCCTCCCAATCATATATATCTTCCCAATCATATATTTTCTCCCAATCATATATATCCTCCCAATCATAAATTTCTTCCCAATCACATATTTCCTCCCAATTATATATTTCTTCCCAATCATATATTTCCTCCCAATCATAAATTTCCTCCCAATCATAAATTTCTTCCCGATCATGTATTTCCTCCCAATCATATATTTCTTCCCAATCATATATTTCCTGCCAATCATATATTTTCACCCAATCATATATTTCCTCCCAATCATATATTTCCTCCCAATATATTTCTTCCCAATCATAAATTTCCTCCCAATCATATATTTCCTCCCAATCATATATTTCCTCCCAATCTTATATTTCCTCCCAATCATATATTTCCTCCCAATCACATATTTCTTCCCAATCATATATTTCCTCCCAATCATTTATTTTCTCCCAATCATATATTTCTTCCCAATCATATATTTCCTCCCAATCACATATTTCTTCCCAAACACATATTTCCTTCCAAACACATGTTTCCTCCCAATCTTATATTTCCTCCCAATCATATATTTCCTCCTAATCATATTTCCTGCCAATCATATATTTTTCCCCATTCATATATTTCCTCCCAATCACATATTTCTTCCCAATCATATTTCCTCCCAATCATATATATCTTCCCAATCATATATTTTCTCCCAATCATATATATCCTCCCAATCATAAATTTCTTCCCAATCACATATTTCCTCCCAATTATATATTTCTTCCCAATCATATATTTCCTCCCAATCATAAATTTCCTCCCAATCATAAATTTCTTCCCGATCATGTATTTCCTCCCAATCATATATTTCTTCCCAATCATATATTTCCTGCCAATCATATATTTCCTCCCAATCATATATTTCCTCCCAATCATATATTTCCTCCCAATCATATATTTTCTCCCAATCATATATTTCCTTACAATCATATATTTCCTTACAATCATATATTTCCTCCCAGTCATATATTTCCTCTCAGTCATCTGTCTCTTCAACTCAAATCTCCCATAGCCATGCATCTATGCCTTTGAAATAATAGCAGTCTACCACAACCCCTGGTTCAGTACTGCATGCTTACAGCTGAGATGTAAAAGTAATTTCATGTACAAGTACATATGATCATAGTTGAATTGGAATTGGATTTTCAGGTTTTAATGATAACATTAATGCGTTGGGAATGTGTGATGGACTGCTATGATTGGATAGAGAGTTGTGACTGATCGAGACTAGCGACAAGGGAACGTTGTGATTGATGGAAATGTTAGGAGGGAGGGACGTTGAGGATTGCTGTGAGTTAAGTTGAGGTGAAGGCTTGATTTGTGGGGAGTTTTGATTGCGGAGGATTGTGATTTGTGGAGGAGTTGTAGTTAGGGGGAGAGTTGTGATGGGCAGTAGTGGAGATTGGTAGGGAAAATATTATTGTTATTACTGAGGGAAGGTTTTTGTGATTATTGGGGGAAATATGTTGTGGTTAGTTGGAAAGTTTGTAATTAGGGCGGGGGTGGGTGGTTAAGATTGGTGGGTCGAGTTGTGGTAACAGATAGTTATGAATGGAGAAGAGTTGTAATGAGTGGGACTTTGATTGTAATTGCATGGCAGCTTTATTTCTAGGTAAGTATTGTATTGGCAGGGATACAAGAGATGGATGGAAGAGCACCTTGACTTATAACATCTTCGATGCCGACTTGAAGGTGATCTGAATTCTGAAATGGCAAAGGACTGTCGTTATTGGACAGAGATATTGGAGGAAATACTGTAATTATAGTCACACAGTGTTGTGGTTGGACCTGTAATTGCATGGTCACAGAGTGTTGGCCTGGTGACAGAGTTATTATTGGCTTTAAAGTGTTTGATTGGTCACAGAGAGCTGTGATTGGTCACAGAGAGCTGTGATTGGTCACAGAGTGCTGTGATTGGTCACAGAGTGTTGTGATTGGTCGAAGAGTGCTGTAATTGGTCAGTGTTGTGATTGCATGGTCACTGTTATTTTGTGCCACAAAGTGTTTGATTGGCCACAAAGTGTATGATTGGCCACGGTGTTGTGATTGGTCACAGTGTTGTGATTGGTCACAGTGTTGTGATTGGTCACATTGTTTTGATTGGTCACAGTGTTGTGATTGGCCACAGTGTTGTGATTGGTCACAGTGTTGTGATTGGTTACAGTGTTGTAATTGGTCACAGTGTTGTGATTGGCCACAGTGTTGTGATTGGCCACAGTGTTGTAATTGGTCACAGTGTTGTGATTGGCCTCAGTGTCTTGATTGGCCACAGTGTTTTGATTGGCCACAGTGTTGTGATTGGCCACAGTGTTGTGATTGGCCACAGTGTTGTAATTGGTCACAGTGTTGTGATTGGTCACAGTGTTGTGATTGGTCACAGTGTTGTGATTGGCCACAGTGTTTTGATTGGCCACAAAGCGTTTGATTGGTCATAGTGTAATTGTGATTGATCAAAGAAGAAAACAGTCACATGAGCAGAGAATTGCTTGCGTAATTTGATATGCCTAATACAGACCTGCATATGAACTTAGATAAGCATAAACCTCCCAAGGTGGCTATAAAATTTCAAAATTGAAACTTTTCTCTCTTGAATTAATAATAATCCATCATGAACAGTTTCAATTGCCATCGATCACAAACTGCAAAACTTATTTTGTTTTTCTATGAGATTAAAACAAAAGTACCTCTCTAATAACCATCTCTTAATCAATAAAACCTGTAGGTTTTTTTTTCTGGTAAATTTATATATTCTTTTCCCAAGATCACTTGAATGCAATGTGTTTTGATTACGGAAGTTCAAAAGTACAGAACTTCACAAAACTGCTGGAGCCTTTAAGGTGCAGAATTAATTTTGAAAAGTGAAAAGAAAAGAAAAAGATATATGGACAATTATTGCTCCTCGTTATCTTTATTATCTTTTTGTTTCTAATTGGGGGTATTATTTGATTTAGCGGATCTAAGCAGGGATGGTGAAAACAAGGACAGTGGATGACCTTTCTTAGAAGTTTAATTTTGCTTTTAGCGCTACTCTGGCAAATTGATTTTCATTATTATAATTGGGGTTTGGGCAAGAGCAGGAATCCCCCTCCCTTTCCTCCCATTTATTCAAACTTAAGAAAAAGTTATACGCTACTTGAATATCATGATTGAAATGCTTTCAAACTTTGCACAGCTTCTGTTCCTTGACCGTAGTTGTGCGGAGTGGTGTTGAAAGGGGAGGGGCATACAATAATTTAAAAAGTGCTGAAATTGGGAGAGAAATATCTAGCCAAAAATTTGCTGTATTTGGATAATATCTGGGATATTTGCCTATAGAATGATTTCCTGAAAAGTTGGGGTATTTCTACAGTGCTCTCATCTCCCCAGTGTTTTTCCCTCCCCCATTTGTACTTCTACCCCCCCCCCCTCCCCCTAGTTAGTATGTCACAGCCATAAGTGCAGTCATTATCAGAAGCACAATCACAGATGAGAGCAGTGACAGCAGAAATTTGCATTCACAGTCAGGAAAAGTATTCACTTACAAACAAGCCATGCATAAGCACTATATATTTGTTTATATTCATTCATTTCCACTCATCAATATAAAAAAAAAAGATCAGAAACAGAAAAGAAATTATACATGAGTGTGGCAGAAACTGGGGACAAGTCTGTAGAAGATTTAGCCTCAGTCTTGTTTAAATGTAATACATAAAAAAGAAAATATTATATCAGAACTTATTTAGTGTAAGTCTGCCAACCCATACTAGCGGTTCGTCTCTAGCGTACCCCCTTTCTTCCCACCCTCTGCAAAAATGAGGGGGAGTTGGATATATAGTGTTAATAGTGAGATTATTTTTCATGAGTTGGATCTATAAGTTAAAAGTAATTTGTTACCCTGTACAAGAAGATTTCTACACTTACAAACAAATCTGTGAACTCTTTTTTAATTAATCTTTTTTGATTAATTTTTTAACGCCTTTGAAATTTACCCATCATCAAAGTGGCAAATAATCCATTAGATTCAATTTTTTGTTTCGCAAAGTTTTTGCACTCCATTAGAAGTAAATTTCTTTTGATTCAAATCATTTCCCATCATTTTAATTACAAAATTAATTCCTCATAGTTGTAAAGAAAGAAAACATATCAGAAATAACTTAATTAATGTTTGTTTCAACAAGAAATTAATTAATTTTGATAATATAACTGTCATTTCTGTAGTAAAAAAATCTCCTTTTTCCTGTATCAACAAAGAAGCTTCAGTGCTATCATGCATAGCAAGTAAGTATTTCTGAGATGACTTAAGAGTTTACCCACGTGCCTTTTAACTTTTGAATGTTGGCATTCTTGTTGAAACTTCAATTTGTTCATGGCCCAGAGCTGCAAAATACAAATAAGGCTGATTTTGAACCAATTAACTTGTCGCAGCTAATAAAATAACACCTCTAATGAATTTTTTATTGCCTGTTAAGAATGGCCATGTAGAACTTCATCTAAAGTGTCAGTTGGCGTGATCACCGGCATTGTTTCTTAATGAAAGGCTGCGGTGTTGTCGTTATTATGGTAGGTAAATGTAACTATTAATTGACACTTTGTAAATTTGATTGGGTAAATGTTTGATTTTGTGTGTTTTTTGGTGAATAAATGACTTTTTAATTGTATTTCAAGGATGAAATGATATGGGTGAAAGATCGTAAGGATATTGACTCCAGTTCAACATTTGTTTTTGTTTTATTATCAAAAGTGCAAAAGTGTCTTATCCTTCAAGGTGATAGTTTCTTGATGAATTTATATGATCACTTTTTTTTCTGCAGTAATGGATGAAAATGTTAAACATAGAACTGATGGTTAAAAGGTTGGATGATCTTTGCCATTTTGTTTGGGAAAGATAATCCAAGGGGGCCGGGGCATACAGTAGCAAGGGGGTGGGATGGGTGGGGATTTGGTAAAAACAGCTAGGCCAAGGGGGCAGCAAGAAGGAAGGATGAGGCATTTCATTGTCCCAAGTAAAATCTTGATTTTGTAAGATTAAAAAAGATATTTAAAAATTGAAATACAGAAATAAAATAAGGAGGTATTTATACTGCCATCCAAAATTGAGAACCCCTAAAGAAGGGATGAATAAGTATATTTTTAGGATGTCCCATTTCATGAGACAAGAAGCTCAGAAGTTGAAAGTTTCAGGGATGGTAAGGAATAAGATAATCGGATAGGTCTTGACTTTATGCATGTCCAAACAGGACAAGATCTGCTTCACAAAAAGTTTCATGGGAAACTAATTTACCATGCATCCAAAATTTGAGTCATTTGGTGAGGGTGCACAACACCTTTTCACTTCAGCTTAAAAAAGAGCCAAAACCTTTGTTTTGAAATTACCCTCATCCAAAAGATATTAGAACGTACTTTGCGGACAACATCACAAAATATACCAAATCTATCACGTTCTGGTACGAAAAGGACCCTGAACTTGACTCTTTATCATATGTTTCAATAGGGCAAATAATTAGTTCTGTGCTCCCCCAAGTTCAAATTTCTAATACACAAAACTACGGGTAGCACGGAACTAATACGGTATTACTCCACCCAAAATGAGGACCTCCAGAGAAAAGGCTAACAAAAATATTTTTGATTGTTTCAGGAATGGTAGAACAGGGATAGGTCTTGACTATACATATCTAAACCTGACAAGATCTGTTTCAGAAAAAGTTTAATGGGAAACTATTTTACCTAAATTTGAGTTATTTGGTGAGGGTGTATAAATAACACCACTTCACTTCATTCTGCCTTAAAAAGAGGGCCAAAACCTCAACCCCTATTGAACGTACCATCATCTGAAAGATATTAGATGGTACCTTTTAGAAAACATCGCAAATGTTTGCGAAATATCCCCTTTCTGGTACCAAAAAAAAAAAGAGACTCAAAACCTGACTCTTTTCATCATAAGTTTCAGTAGGGCAAATAATAACAGTTCTGTGCTACCTGTAAGTTGATCCCATGAAAAAAAGGGTGATGTACAAATTTGAGGGGGCTATTTAAGTTTAGCACTAAGTGCTTGAGATTCTGTTGTGTTCTTCTTATGGAAGCTAGTTCTGGAGATGCTCTTGAGATGCTACAGTCATATGAGTACAGTGATTTGTAGATTTTTTTTAGAGAATGAGGATTTGTACATTCTATTACAAAGGTTTGTAGAAGTAAGTGCTTATGGTATTCATGTGTGGGTTATAGGATTGTTACTGCTCAACCAACAAAACAAGAATAGTTTATAGCAATTTTATTTTGGAAAACCTCCCAGTAATGCCTTTTCAAGATTACGTGCAGGACAAGGTTTAAAGTTGTGCTTACTTTCATGTTCCTCATTATTATGGGTGTATATTATACATTCTGTTTGCTTCTCTGAGAGAAGTGTGGATAGATGAACACACATAGACTGATATCATTAGTGTATAGCATGTCATTTTGATATATCTCTCATAGGCTAGGTGTTGGACACAAGGTGACATTGTTTCGATGATTTTATGCAAATATGTTGTTCCAGATATGCAAGAATAGAGTGTTTGCAGTGTGTATATCCTCATTGGAACCTTTAAGATTTGCCCAGTTTACTTGTAAAATTTGCTGTTCATGTAAAACATTTATATTTATAGCTGTGCAGACCCTCTAATTGGCTTGATTTAAGATTGGGCAGGGTGTGGTTAAGCATGTTGTACATTTAATACAGGGACACACATTTAGTTTTAGAGACGAGTAATTAGTAGTTATTTTACAGTAGGAGTAAGCAGCACCACAAACCTTTAATGGCTTCCCTGGATACCAATAGATTACATAGATACAATTTTCAGAGCAGAAATTACCCTTAAGGATGATGTATGTGTGTCATACTTTAATTAACTTGGTCTATTTTGCCCTTTCTGGGGAAATCCCTTAACTAATAATTGAGCTACTTCAACTCGCTGTGTATTCAGCAAAGCGACAAGTCTAGCTATACAATGTTGTTGTAAAAGGGTGGATGGAATGAGGTATAGCGTTAAGGGGGAAAGTGGAAGATAAGACGGGCAGGGTGGAGCACTCGGGAAACAAGAAAGCCAGACAGCGTGAATATAAGTACAAAATATCATAAAAGTACAGAAGTTTCTTATGTTTTTCATGTATTGTCTTAGCTATTTTTTGTGCAAATTTTGTGGTGTATGTACTGCAATAATGTGAAGTTGATTACTTGGCCTTAATGGCTGTACATTTTATTGTAATCAACGTTTAACAACAAATTATAATGTTGATTATGATCAAAATCTTGGTGCCACCAAAAATGTAATTATGACCATTGTTATTACAGCAATTGGTGCAGTATGAAATTTTATTTTATGAAAAATTCCATAATTTATTTGTTTTTGTTCGTTTGGAAATTTCTAGGTAAAATGATCAAATTTGTAATATTAACAGAAATAATGGAGGGAATTTTATTTAAAAGGTGCTGCATTTTGTTCAATAATTGTGTACCTACTGTGGTATAGCGGTTATCATACATGTCTACATACTACGAGGCCCTGGGTTCAAGCCTGGTTGGGTAGACACGCCAGTGCACTACAACTGGTTATCAAAGGCCATGGGCATTGACTTGGTTGTTGATGTTATGTTTGTCCGTATGTCGTACCTGTGTTCTCGTCCGGATCGTATTAAGCGTTTCGTGATAGCATTGTTCCTATCATAACGGATTATGCAGGCGACGACCCCCTCTTGTAATTGTGTGTTCACTCGTCATCGTTCAATAAAAATGGTTTTTATTATGGTGCATATCTGATGTTAGTTTGTAAAGTATGCTTTTGTGTTTTGAAATGTTAATTAAGTTTTAATGGTAATTAACAGTTCAAATCAAAATTCAAAACCCATGACTTATACATAATTCATTATTGATGAATAGGTAATTTTCATATCTTTTTATCCCAAGTCATGTGGTGTAAATATATGTAGATATTATTTAAAGCATTTTTACAAATATTTCATGTCGGGGCTTTTAAATAAGTTAAAAAGAAAATAAAGAGTGAGTACTGCTTTCTTTAAAAAGAAGATAAGAAAAAACTGTTGAATTTATTCTACTGTAGATAAGTTAACTGTTTCTCTGGCTGTTTAAGACCCTGGAAATTTCAAAAGAATAAGTTATGATATCTTCTTTGAGCTGCACAAATTAAAATATACCTTTATAAAGAATTCTTTACCTTTTTCTTCTTTCTTATGTTTGCATTTCATTCCTTTAGCTTTTACTCATTCTTAGTTATAGTCTGGAGATTTCTTATAAAACATCTTTATGTCTTGTACGTGTCTCCATGCCTACAAGAAAGATGTGTTCATACGAGATAACCGGTTACACTTGAAATTACTACCAATGAGTAGAAGTCATTTGATGTGTTTACATTTCTGAGTCTCTATAGCAACACTGAAGCGATCTCAGGGCTCTGCCGTGACATCACCTGACAAGATATTTCAGGCACTGTTTCTACCGTTTTCCAAACTCACTGAGTTATTGCACCAAAAATTGAGCGTTTGAGCCAATGAAATGACTGTTGCCGTGGTGTTTGAATAAAAATATATATATATAAAGAGGGATAAGCTTGACTCTACTGGAGCGTTGTTGGTAGGGACAAGAATGACACATTTTAAAGAGAGACGACTAATTACACCTTGAGAAGCAAGAATCCGTCCAATTGGCTCAGAAGTGTCTCTAAGCAATTCACTTAATTGATCTCGAGTTCTTTTAGTCACTGGGAACATAAATGCAGATGATCTGCAGTAATTCTTGTGAAAAAAATAAAATAAAATCTCTTCAAATGGAAGTAGATTTGTGAAGAGTGAGGTGTCGTGTGTAAAGAATGGCAAATATTAATGTTGTGGCGTGTGGATGTATTTTAAGATTTGTTTTCGGGGTGATAGAAGGTTGTTTCGGGTATAATGTCGGTGTAACATATTTTATTCAAGAGGTTTTTTGGTTCTTCAAAGTGCATGTAACCAAAAAGTATTAATTGTAATAGAGGTTTTCTTTTTATGTAACTGAAGTTTTCAAAATATTATGACTGTCTTAAAGAAATTTCATTTCTTACTTTCCACAATTTCTTGATATTGAAAAAATGATAACAATAATAACAACTCTGGTTTTGTGAAGAAAATTTCAAATTGCATGACCAGCAAGCTTTTGTAACCTTATTTGGTAAAGGGAGTATTCTTTTTTCATTTTCTCGAGTTGTTGTATATAGTTACTGGAAAAACATGATATTCTGCTGGAATTTTTTTGAAAAGAAAGAAAATTCCATCACTATTTGGAAGCAGATTGTGAAGATCAAAGAGAGGTGTCGTGTGAAAGGAATGGCAAATGTTACAGTTCTGGATATTTCAAAGATTTGTTTTCTGGGTGAGATAAGGTTGTTGTTAATGCTAAGTTTGATATGTAGGTGTAATTTTTCTCATGAATTTTGATGATAATTTTTTTTAAGCGCATGTAGCCATGAGTATTTCAAACTAAAATATTGTAGTGCAGATGTAAGTGCAAGTTTTCAAAATATAGGAGCATTATTAAGGGAGTATTGTTTAGTTTTTGAAGAAGGAATTTTAAATTGCAGGACCCTGCAGCAAGCTTTTGTTACTTTATTCAGTGAAGGAATATTCTATTTTCATTTCCCCTTTCAGATTCTGGTTAGCTAATGGGGTGCAGATTTAAAAAAAAAAATATGAAAACAATTTAATATAATTTTTTTTTTTTTAAAGTAATATCATTATTTTATTTTTTATTTTGTGAAAGATCATAATAACAGCTCTATTTTTAAATGGATTTCTATTGTCAAAATGGACTGAAATAAAGACTTCACATTGCCATTATACTCCTTTTTTGGTTGTTAAGAAAACTCTGTACCAGAATAGCTAACACAATTTTTGTTTGCTATTCTGGTACAGAGTGTATTAAGTACCAAAAAAAGGAGTATAATGGTAATGTGAAGGCTTTATTCCAGTCCATTTTGACAATAGAAATCCATTTTGAAAATTAGAAGCTGTTTAATAATCTTTTTATGGGAGCATTATTTAAGGAGTTGTTTATTTTTAAAACGTGGCATTAGTTGTTTTTGTTCTTCAGCTTTTGTTTGTGTTAATTTAGCATTTTGAACAACTTTGTGACTCATTAATTATTCAGGTTCTTGATACCCAGCTGATTCATTCTTATGAAATGTATTCAGTGGATGGTAAAGTAATTGCAAAATAATTGGTCATCGTTTATGTTTTGACATTTTGCAAAAGTGCATGGCATGCATAATTATTTTTGCTTTATCATATTTTTTGCAATTTGTAAGATACAACATGTCTATTCAATATTAGATTAAAGTTATATTTAACTTTTTGATAATTTGATTTACATATACGTGGAAATTTAGCAGCGTACCTGCAAGACAATCTCTGGGTTTGAAGATTGACAGCTTCTTTTAAGCAATCACTGCACAAATTTGCCTAGCAACAAAATCTGCATAAAAAATTGAGGCAAACATCCTACACTGTACTGGTACAGTGACAGCTAGCTTAAGCGGCGCACGCCTATATTGTCAATGCATATACTGTACAAAACAAATTTCTGCACACACAGGCTGAGTGACAGCAAAATGGTGAACAAAAATTGTGCTTAAGGGCCCACTACGGACATTGTAAATCCGATTCTCGTTATCCAGAACAGTTAGCAAACAGAATTCTGTTTATTCCTTTCGCTAAAAAGTTGAAAGATCCGGAGAAGTGCCATAAATGGATCAAAACTTGTAGAAGGCAGAATGAACATCTAAATGTCAATGCATTGGTCATACATGATTGTGTATTTGGGGTTTGTTTGCCCCACATAGTTACCGTGTTGCTATGGTGGGCGTGGCCTATTTTGTAACCTGGAAAGGTTAATTAAATCAATTGGGGAAGTTGCTGTGCAGCTGAAATGTGAGGACATTATTATGGAGTCTAGAATATTCTAATAAATTTTCTTGCCCCTAAGGCCATATATGCGGATTTTTTTTTTTTTTTTTTTTTTTTGGGGGTGGGGTTCTTTGTATCATTTGTAGGGCTTTTCGCCCATTTTAATTACCCCCCCGCCCTGCTCTCTGGGGACACACACACACTTTATGTAGGCAAATCTTGCCTATACCTGTGGCGGTATACTGATAATATTTGATATGAACGTTCAAATCACTAATAATTTTCTAATACAAATTCTTATGAATTAGTGCCATCGTCACTTTTTGAAAGGAAGCACTCTTTAAAAGATTAGTTCAGGGGTGCAAGTCAGTTGTATGCGAAAGAGGACTTTAAAAGAAACAAAATAGTTGTGATGTCACAGCCTCATATTCTTCAGTCTTTATGTATCATATTTTGTCCTGCAATTTTATGGCTTTAAAACTAGTGGATATGGCTTGGAAAGTAGTAATTTCATAATCTTGGTAAGGGTAATTGTAATTTACCTTACCACCTGAAGAAAGTTCCAATATGATAATATTTTTTTTTTTTTTTTTAATACTACAAAGTTTTGTACTTACTACACCAGTCATTTCTACATACATAAGACAGAGCCTTAAACTTGATATCTTTTAACAGAATAATAAATTGAAGTAGTTTCTCACCATTTTGTTTCTATTCCTCTATCATATTAGATAAACTTGCTTGACCACTAAACTAATCCTTTAATTATTCCACCTGATAATTTAGCATTCTCCTTTACAATGCACATTACACAGCCAATGATGGTGGAGGTCAAATTTCATCCTTCCTTTGTTTATCTGGCGTGGTTTTCAGGAAGCGACAGATCTAGTATTGTAAACTCCATGCTCAAAATCTGCAATCTTTTAATTAAGAACTAAATTTTATTAAATGAAGAGAATATTGACTTTAAATTAAGTGCTATCTATTGAAGGTTGTATTTTAATGCTGCAATCATTTTTAGCAATGCTAGTTATAGAAATTTACAACGTTGTTTTTATTCGCTAAAGTCATGTAAATTGGCAGCAATGAAGAATGTAGATGAAAACTTTTAATGCCAATCCAATATTTTAATAGCTAGGTCTAAAAAGTGATATGAAGAATGGTATTATTTAGACAGTTTTACTGTTTCAGAAACGTATTAGAAAATATTTATTACACAAATTTTTTTGAAGAGTCACAAACAGATAGTGAAGGAGAATAATATTATTTGAAATTAACAAGGCTACGGATGTAAGTGAGATAAACAACACCTCACTTAGTAGCCTAAGGCACTACATGCTAGGCAATACTTGCAGTACTTGTATAGCAGCAATGTAGTGGCTATAGCATATAATACGGTCAATGTTGACTACACCGGATGCGGTTCTGAAACTTAAAGAGCTAAGTTAAGAGGTTAAGAAATTGTTAGCGTCCATCACGTACACAATGTAATCTTGCAATCTGTCAAATTCGACGTGGGTAGAACTTATTTATTTTATTTTATTTTTATTTCAGAAGAACCAAGTCGCAGATTGTCTTTATTGTATCTATTATATTTTTAAAATGAATAAATTAAAAGCTACATAACTTTTTTTGTTTGTTCTCTTTCTTTAAGGGTCGTGTCAAGCTTTTTATTTTTGAACAACAATAACACTGAATGCCGTATTCAGATTAGGGAGGACAGGCGTACGAGTTGGGGCCCTTGAAAGGGGTTCTATTTTCCTGGTTGAATACATGCTTTATTTTGATGAAAGTGAAATTATTAACATAAAATGAAAGGGAAATGAGTAAAATTGTTGGAAATTTTGTTCGAATTTTGCAAAACTTTCTGAGAATTTCTCGAATTAACAGCTTGCTTTACTTGAAAGTGAAAATTTCCCAGAAATTGAAGATTTCACCAAAGAGCTTTCCTAAAATGAAGATTTTTAAAATTCATGAAAATTTCTCAGAAGTTGAATGTTTGTTTTTTTTTTTTTTTTTTTTTTGGGGTATGATTTTTATGGGAAAACCCTGCTTTCCCCCCCCTCTTAATACATGCAACTGCTTTCTTTATTACTATCCATACAACAAAATTAAATGCCACAACAGCCTTTTTTTTAAAGGGTGTTCTTGTTTGTGCTTGTATGGCTGACAGGTTTTGTTTTCATACTCTTGCTGATGTCTTACAAATAATTAAGTGCTTTGTTGGAAAGAAAGAAAAACAATTAATGTTTAATTTGACCTGTTTGGTAATAATTTAGAGAGGAATCTTGTCTCGAGAAAATTGCTGGTAATTTATTCTACATAGTAGTAACATCAATTCCGCTACGGTAATTAATTGCCTTATTAGCCTATGTGCAAATTTGAGACCAATCAGAAGCATTCAAATGTATTGCATATTTATTTCATCATTAACACAATAAGTGGTGTGTTTTTTTGCTTTTTGTGAAAACATAATCTTAACAAAACAAATCACATTGTTTTAGTCTTTTAGCTAGCTTGCGCAAGCTTGCAGATAGTTTTTGCTAGCTTGCACAAGCTAATTTGTTCCAAATACTAGCTTGCAGCATGCTTGCTTCAAGCTTGCATTAGATTGCTGCAAGCTAGTATTTCTGTAAGGGATGATGCTGTTTTTTAATTGTGGAAATATTCCCAGACTAATTCCTCTGATCAAACTCAGCCTTAGTCTGCCTGTATACTTTCTTCAGTAGAATGCTTTGTTTGTTTATTGCTTTTGAAATAGAGGGGGCTATTCCATATAAAGATAGCTGTGAGACAGTTTGTGAAGCTATGGATGGTCTGTGAACATCCATAATTAATAGTTGCTATATGCCTCACTAACGGGCACATAGCAAAGTAGGAGCCACGGCATCCCCTCTCCCCCTCCTGAATCCTGAATGTCAATTTATTTTTTATTGTAACGGCTATGCTGAATTTTTCCACTATATTTCATTTCATTTCATTTATTTTGTTTCTTCACAACATTAACATATGTACAACAGAATGACAGATAACAAGCTTTGGTAGAAGTTTGAAGCAAAAAAGAAGTAACATAATATGATATATACAATATAATACAATACAAATGATGTGAAAGGAAGTGCTTTAAAAACTCTTGTGAGCTTAACTAGTAAAACACTCCCTGTAATTACTCTAAGTATAAATTAAATCGTTGGATATACATGCCCTCTACCACCCCTCTCACCCCAAAAAGCAAAACAAAAAAGACGCGCTCCCCCACTCACCACCCCACCCCGTAGCAAGAAGGACACTTAATCAAAATATAACAATGCAAATAAATCAATAGGCTAGGATAAAGAATGCTTTAAGATGTTTTCTAAATTGACTGACTGTATTTAAGGATTTTTTATATATATATATATATATATATATATATATATATAGTTCACTCAGGTAGAAATTATTTTCATAGAGGTCCTCTCCCCCCTCCCCATCCCCAACAAAAACAGCTATGTGCCTGATGATTTCAGCATCTGAAATCAGTAAGAATGCTATTTTAGACCTGTGTCTAAAATGGCATCCCCTTGCTGAAATCGGAAAATGTATTTTTATTTCCAGGTGTTAGAAGTTATGAGAATTTGCTAAATAATATTGTTACAAAAGTACAAGTAGTCAACTAGGATAAGTGTAGTTGTATTTCAAGGTTGTTATCAATAAGGAAATACCATGGAAATCTTGAATTATCAAACTGATGTAAAACAACAACCATTTGTTCCATTTTTTCATTGTTTTGTTCGTAAAAGTTTCTGTTTTTATCTCATCACCCACATATACATTTAGGCGGGTGATGAAATATTGTAGTCACTTTGCTGTATAGGCAAATAACTGCCTATACCTCCTACACTTCATGGCCACCCCCTTGATATTAGGGGGCCGGTGGGGCCGGCCAGGGGGTCTCATATGATGACCTCATTAGGGGTCATAGGTTTTTGTAACAGGACAAAAATTGGGTGATTTTTGCCTCTGTCTGTGAGCTTTGTGTGTGTGTGCATATGCAACAATTAATTTTTTGTCGCTTATAAATCAAAATCTGTTATACACACATGAATCAAAATTGGTGGACTGGAACTTTTGTCTCCAAGGTTTTGGGGTACAAAAGTTAAAGGTCACAGTTCAAATGAAACAGTTTTTGGTGATGGCTGTATTTTTGAAGGAATTACTTGGTATCTTTACAAATTGCATAGGTGGGTAGGGTATCACATTCTAACAAAATTGAAAATAATTTGAGGTCAAAATGTCATGGGTCAAATAAGTGTTTTTTTATGCAAAATTTTGCACCATTTTAAACTCAAAAAGTACAAGACCTATAACAACCCTATGTTGTACCTTGGTACATGAATTTGTGTCCCTTAGACTGGGGTCAAAAGGGTCACAGAGCTATTAACCACTTTTCACCATTTTTCCCTTATGGAATATGACATGAGCATGAATGGCATCATACAGGTCACAATAAATGTGAAAATTTCAGATCTTGTTTCAGTGATACAGGTCAGATGTCAAATATGTGATTTTGGGATAATTTTATACTAATTTGTGAGCCACTTTAAATTCCAAAAGTGCAAGACCTATGTTTGTATCACATAGTACATGAAATTGTGTCTTGTAAACTTTGGGGTCAAAAGGTCACAGAACTAGTCACCCCTTTTAACCATTTCCCCCATAGTTTTATTATTATTAGCTATTTCCCTCACTATGCTGTTAAGATAATGAGATCAGCAACTCCATTGATTACTTTCTTGTTACCCTTTTCATTGGGGTGGGAATTTAAAGATGATTTACATTTGTACCATTAGCGCCAATGGAGTTTTAGATTTTAAGTTTGTATTTTCATAGTATAACAATAAAAATTCAGATTATGAAATAGTTTATGATATCTATTTAGTGTTTTTTGATGTAACAAGTGTCGTCAAGACTGCAGACATAACAGTCTGTTGATACTAGATTAATCTTTGTTTCTGAACTATTTCTGTTTTAATATTTTAAGAAAATCTAAACATACTGTTTTGCATAAATATTTGTTTACCAACATGCACATTAAGAACAATATGGGAAAGAAAAAGAAAAAACTTGAACGAAACATAAGTACATTTATTGCAAAGCAGCTTCATGTACATTTATTGGAAATCCCCCATGAGTTTTGTGTATTGGAGCTTAGACAATTACCAAAGCAACATGACAGTGTGGCCATCGACGACGACGAGTGAACACACAATTACAATGACAGGGTCGTCGCCTGCGTATTCGGTTATAATAGTAACAATGCTATCACAAAACGCTTAATACGACCCGGACGAGAACACAGGTACGACGTACGGACAGACATAACATCGACAACCAAGTCGATGTCCACGGCCTTCGATAACCAGTTGTGGTGCACTGGCGTGTCTACCCAACACAGGCTTGAACCCAGGGCCTCGTGGTCTGTAGACAGGTATGATAACCGCTACACCACAGTTGGTAGATAGTGTGGGGCATGCTCACGTTAGGGCTTATATGTAATCTTTCTTTAAATTGATATCAGTTGAAAGAGTTTGAAAGTTGTGGTCTTGTTCAAGTAACATTCCGGTTTGTACTGCTGAATTGGAAGACCTCAGAGTGCTGCTGTTCAGGAGATCAGGACTTGCTGCACATTACAAGTCAATATTAAACAAAGCTTAGCCATAGTCTTTGGTGTAGTCGCACTATATTCTTTTATTATTTCTAAAAGCTTCATTTTGTTAAAATAAAATGATGATACAATGTGTGGTTTGACTTTAATGATATTTATTCTTGTAAGTCAAAAATGATTCCTGAACCAAATTTTAAAATGTTTTTTTTTTTGAGAGAGAATCCTGTTAAAGCTTGACTTACTAACATTAAGGTATAATAAAAAGTCACCACTTTTCTACCAATTTCTCGAAAATTCCACAATAAATTTTAAAAGCGCATGGCGAAAAGATAATTTATTCATATGCATGCCATTATTTTATATTTTAAAGAAAAATTTGAATCCTGCACAGTGGTTGAGTTCCCCGTGGTCAAAATTTGTATGATGATTAATATATGATTATATACAAAATTTGAATTTGGATAGATACATTGTGGGATACTTTCTGATCGAGACTAAAACCATGTTCACCTGATTGGGAGTACTAACCTGGATTGATTAAGTTACATGCTTAATTTACAAGTTCTGATAAATTGGGCCTGTGATGAATTTTTTTTTTTTTTTTTTACCCCCAGGTATTTCATAATTCTCTTGATAGATAGAACAAATATACAGTAACTTTAAAATGAACTTTTTGGCAGAATTGTGAATAATAGATAGCGATTTAGCATGTGGAAGTACAAACAGTTTTATTCTTCTTCCAAAAATCACTTATTTGAATAACAAAATAATAGAGCTCTGGCTAGGATTTTATCTGGCAACTCAACAAATGCTAATGAAAAGAACTCGGTGGACTTCTAGCAAACTTTTGATGGCTCAATGAAAAGCCCAAATTTAATTTTTCTCGAGATAAAGTTTTAAATTCTGCGTAAATAATGAAAAAATGAATAGGAAAATAAAAATTGGTGGTAGTCTACTAGTTTCTAAAAATATCACAAAGACTATATCTAAAGATCAACAACTACATCAGAAGAGTGATGAAAAAATGTTTTTCAAAACTCATAAGCTAAACTTTAAACTACAAACAAACTTTAAACTACAAACAAACTGATATATATCTGGTAATTTCTGTTGCATTTTACAACTATAGATATACTTTTATGCATTTAAAATAAAGAAATTTATTGGATTCCCGTATTTTCGATGTAACCGAAAAACACTATTGCTTGGCTTAAAACAAAGGAGTTGGAGGAATAAGATCAACAGCATTTCCCAAAAAAGATTTAACAACACGACACAGTCCCAAAATAAATGTTTGTAGGTCTGGTCATTTCACTTACAGAAAGTACAAAGGGGACTCCTTAATACCAATCCTGAAAAGAGAAAAAGTTGTAACCCAGGATTCTATGAATGAAATGGTATTGCATGAACTGAAGGTTAATGTCTTGAACAGCTTTAAACGGTATTAAAATAAAAAGCAGCATTCCAATCTATGTTATTACAGAATATGCTTTCCCACTTTACAATTGCAGTAGGCGTGTCAACAATAGCTTGTAGTAGCATGTTATAAATACACCTGGTAACAGCTTCTATTTTTAAAATGGATTTATATTGTCAAAATGGACTGGAATATTAGCCTTCACATTGGCATTATACTCCTTTTTTGGTAGTTAAGAAAACTCTGTACTAGAATAGCTAACTAAATTTTGTTTGGTATTCTGGTACAGAGTGTATTAAGTACCAAAAAAGGAGTATAATGGTAATGAGAAGGCTTTACTCCAGTCCATTTTGAAAATAGAAATCCATTTTGAAAATAGAAGCTGTTTGGAAGATTTTGGACGATTAATAATACTAAGAAAGTTCTTTTTATTCAGACTTAGAGAAGTATCCTCAATGATTAAGTATGAGTCGGTCTCAAGAAAATTCTTCCAGTCGTTTGAAATTACATGTAGGATACCATAAAACACAGTGAAAGGAAACATGTGAATACCACAGTAAAGGTATTGAAATCTTTAGGCTCACCATTACAATTGAATCAATGTTTAACGTGAAAAAACCTGCCTCTAAAATTTGGTTATTAGAAATAAGCTTACCATCAATCTTAAGGAGCAAATTATTTAAAAAAATATCTGGTTTGAAATGTTGTCAGTTTTGCTACAAAAATTGTAATCGCACCGTAATGTACATACTTGGCTTATAAATACATTCTGTGTATGTGATTTGAAAGTATTACACTTGAATAAAAAAGGACCATGCTTAAAGATACATCAAAAAATGCTTTCCAGTTACCATTCACCTGGTTGCAATAGTGAGAAACCCATGAACACTTCAAACTTTTGATAAAAGATTCAATATGTGTCATTCTTAAACCCCCATTTTGTATATCATTAAAAAGTACCGTCCGTTTAATCTTATCATTTTTTTTCTATTTCAGATAAAGAATAAAAAAAAAAACTTTATATAAATCATTAAAGAAATAATTAGAGGGGATTTGACAAAACAGTACAAAAATAAACAATCTGCGAAATGGCAAAGCTTTTGATTAACATAATTTTACCAACAGGGGTTAGGTCGCGGCTAGACCATAACCGCAAAATGGATTTTACTCAGAAAAACTTCGGAAGGTAATTTAATTTAAAGAAGTCATCTTTATGGTGTGTAATAACTATTCCGAGGTAGTTAAGGGGTCCAGCAGAAATTTGAAATGGAAACTGCAAAGTTTTGAGAATTAGATGGATCGTGAAGACCGAGAGGAAAAAGCAAAGATTTGTCGAAGTTCACCTTTAAACCGGAAGCAGCCTTGAAATCATCAAGGATACTTATGATGTTGTCTAAAGAGTCATGGCTCGTATCGGTTATAATGACGGTGTCGTCAGCATTTTGCGATATCTTGATAGAGTGGTTTTAACAGTAATGCCTTTAATGAAAATGTTTTGCTTAACAGCGAGTGTAAATATTTCAGTACGTGATATAAATAGGTAGGGGCTGATCGGACAGCCTTGGCGAATGCCTTTAGCGATAGGAAAATAAGGAGAAATGTAACCGTTATTTATAACCGCTGATGTTTAAAGTAGATGTCCAAGTTCTAAAACTATCACCAAAACCAAAAAAGCAAAGAACTTTGGTCAGTAAACTTTCAACTTAAATTATCGAATGCCTTTACAAAAAAAAAAAAAAGGAGGGCACCCTTTTTTTTTAAATTACAGTAATCAATTAGGTCAAGCACGATACGGACGTTCTCTCCAATGTATCTACTCTTTAAAAAACTTGTTTGTTCATGGCTAATTAATAAGTTAATGATAAGTTTAAGATGGTTAGCTAAAGCTTTTGTACCAATTTTGTACCAGTTTTTGATTTTTCAATTCCTCTCTCTGTACTCGACCCAAAGAGCTGTAGATTGTATTATAATACCAGTTAACTTATCACGATAGATAGATTCCAATTCATTACGACAATCCTCAAGCTTATTCTTATTATTATCTGTTCTAGATGAGCAAGATGTGAGGAAACAATGCATTCCCTTTGTAGTCTTTCACGAGCTTTCTTAGCATAACGAATAGATACAGTTCTTAGCTCAGTTTGGACAACTTTCCATAAAATACTAGGATTTAGGTCCTTGTATGTAATTAATTACCCAATTAGAGAAGGTATCCTTTATTAGCTTAATGCTAAATCCATCCCGAGCCATCTGGCTCATTAAACTGGTGCCCATCCCCAGTTTCCATGGCGCAAGCGGATGAGAGTACATGACTATCCCTGGACAGGATGCCAGTCCATCGCAGATTAACTCCCCAGCAGTGCTGGTACTCATTTTACAGCTGAGTGGACTGAAGTTAGTAAAGTGTCTTGCTCAAGGACACAATGACGGGAATCAAACTTGGTACCTCTTAAATACGAGCATGACTCCTTAACCACTGAGCCACAGCACCTCTATAAAATACCTAAATACCAAATTTCAAGTCTGTAGCCACGTATTTAACAGTGTGCCACTTAGCTATAGAGCCTTTCTGTGCATTTATTAAGCTAACATAATTAGGGTCATTAAGAAAAGACAAATTAAACTTCCAGTAGCCCTTTTATTAGAACGCAGAATAAGACTGATGCAATCATGATCACTCTTGAAAATTGGAGTTATTGTTACATCATTAACGTTCTGTAATAGGTGCCTCGAAATAAGAAAAAGTTGGCAATTAATACTAGAATCAATATTAGAGTGCCACGTGAAAGAGCGGAACTCAGGGTTGCTCTCCCTTCAGACGTCTAAAAGATCAAATGTTGTCAGTAAGGATAAGATATAATTTCTTGCTTTAAAGTTGGTAAGGTTTAAGCCCCCTTTTTTTTTATCAAGATTTAAATTAAGCACAAAATTGAAGTCCCCACCGAAAATAACATTAACTCCTTGAAAGGTAGAAAAAGTGCAGGCAAGATTTTCAAAGAAACCCGGATCGTCAATGTTAGAGGCATAAACATTCAAAAGAGTAAAGGAAACATTGTCAATTTTACAATCTAATGGGACAAAGCGGCCATTATCGTCGCTTAAAAAATTAGAAATGTCAACATGTTAGGGACTGCTTTAATAAGATACAAACGCCACGGCTGTTATTAGTTATATGGGCAAAAATAAATTTTCCGCCCCAATCATTGCTCCAGCGGGTTTCATTTAATAAAATCGATTGTGTTTCTTGTATGAAAATTAAACTTATGATTATTAGAATATATGAAGTACATTCTACGCTTTTTGTAATCTCTAATCCCTCTAGTGTTAAGTGTACATAACTTTTAGAGAATGCATAATAAACAGTGGCGACTAAAGGTATCTGAGGTACATATGAACAAGTAGCTATAAAGGATTGAATTTAAACAATGGATGTAATTTGGCTCAGAAATACAGAGCTCTAGATCATTACGACAGAGTGAGAGTGTTTAACAAAATACTAAAACATACCAAATGATGCGAGGTACTCATGTTATCAGAGTTTAGATATCGGACGATATAATGTATGTTAACTGAGAGACTTTAAAAAAAAAAAGGAAATCCAGACTGTAAAAAAAGGTCTGAAATGATGATAATATATAATAATAATAAAAAAAAAATGACTGAACTGAAGAGTCAAAAGGCGCAATTAAATAAAGGACCTCAAAAAATTGAGCGAAAGATCGCAGTGGTGGTACAGGCTGAAATGCAAAGAATTTAAGACAAATATATGCACTCACCCAGAGGATAATTTAGAATAGAAGAGAGGAAGCAAACTAGCTTCCAAAATTATAACAAAATTTAAGCGTCTTGGTTTTCAAATCGATATGGCCGTCCGTCCCGGACTTTCCATACCCCCGCCGAGAAATGACGCCTTGTAACGTTTTGGTGGAGCTCTGAAACAGTTTTGGACCATTTTCGTTTCTCCAGTATGTCCTTGGGCGTAAGATCGTCAGTGATGAAGTATGGTTCTGAAGTCAAAACCCTTCTTGCGTTGTTCATGATGAACAACTTATCCTGAAAGAAGGATAATTTCACCATTATGTGTCTGCTCCTCCCGGTGACCATCTTACCGTCCCTGTGTGCTCTTTCCAATTTACACTTTGGCAAACCAACTTTTTTCCAGGACTTCTGCAGCAATTTGTAGACAGTTCTCATTCTGATTTGAAGGAAACCCAACAATTCTTACGTTATTACGGCGGGAAAAACACTCATACTTATTTATCAAGGATAACTGTCTGTCTCTGTCCACCTCCAATTTGGTCACATGGTCATTTAAATTATCACAGTTGATTTGAAGTCAATATTTTCTTTGACATCCTGAAGTTGCCCAGATTGGTCCTCAAGAGCTTTCCCATAATCTCTCTGCATTTTCTTTAGCTCTGAGGAAATGTTATTCACTGCCTGGTCTAGAGCGCCCTGAAAACTGATGTCATGTCTCGGGGAAGACTCTTCCAATTCTGAGTCTTTGCTCAACTGAGTATGCAGCGTTTGTTGTGTAAAGTGAATTGAATAAACGACCGCCTGAGGCTTGGATTTTTTGATTTCCGAACCTCTTGTTTTCCCCATTATAACAAACTCAGCATAAGCACGTGAGGAAGCAAAAGTTAAAGAGAAACGGTCACTTTTAACAACAAGAACAAATGTGGGAGCATAGAAATAATCGATAAAGTGAGGAGTCGGATTTGGAACGTGTCTACTTAGCCGCCATGAACCTGTGATGTAGACACATAATTGTTCCTCAGAAATGAGTGTATTGTATTGGTTTTCATCTCCTTAACTAGTAAAAAGCACAGTACGTGATGAAGAAAAATTATCGGTACCGGAATGTTAAAGTGGGTCAAGAATACCTCAATGCAGCTGTATAAGCTCCGTGTTTGTAAATTAAGCTTTTCTTCTCAGTATTACAGATTTTGAGTCTACATTCTTAGAATCAGAGACATATAATATTCTAGGCAGAATCAATAATATATATCATACAAGTTCCCAATTCCATAATCAGAATGATCATGTTGAGGAATATCCTTTTTCATCCCGTGTTATCGTCGGATGATGGGATACTAAGCGCAACATTAAGACAAAATTAAATTCCAGTTGTAACGTGTCCCTACCTGTTTGTACCTGTTTCATCACGAAAAAAAGTAGTCGTATGTATTAGAATTGAGAATAAAAACATAATAAAAAAATGTAAGGGCTCATATCACAATGGAATCTACAGTTTCAGGCACCACCCTGGATGGACTGATTTTTATCGAATGATTCGGAACCAATTTTAAGAAACATGAATTAATGACATGCACAGCTGGGTTCCAACCATTGGTGGAGGTGGTTCGATCCTTTTGAAGATCTCTCTTCAGGAGAGGGAATTGATCGCTTTAATTTTTATGGAAAGCGTTTGGAGAGGAAACTGGTCCCCTCGGGCAATTATGAAATGAGCGATCCTCTTCATTTGCAAGATCATACTCGTCAAGAAAATTTAAGAAAAAGAATGAGACAAAAAAGAAGAAAAACATGTCCCGACTTGTAAAGATAAGGTGATGTTGATGAGTTGGAGTTATAGAAAAGGGAAGGGAAAAAATATATATCCAAATCCTGAAGGCTTAAAAACAGTACAATTCATAACTTTGTTCATTTTTGTTTTCCCAAAGAAATGGTAGAACAGGTATTCTTATATTTATACCAAGACAAAGATTTTCATTGGCTGCATTGTTTAAAAGTTATTTATAATGTTCCATTGATGTAACAGATTTTTGTACTCTGTATAATAATGGTTTAGTCCATTGTTTACTGTCCTTGAATTTGTTACCAATTAACATTTTGGAATGTATCATTTGTGTGTGGGGTGGTATTTCTTGCATCGATCTTGTCAGTCGATGAAATATTTCTTCCAAACAACATGCTTCTCACATGTCACAATCAATGTATCAGTTAGTATTTGATTGATTAGATGTACTCACTCTCCTCCACCTCCCTCATCCCCACCACCTTCCTTCCCCATTCCCCTCACTCCCATCTTCCTCATCCCCATGTTCCTCTTCCCCACCTCCCTCTTCTTCCCCCACCTTCTTTATACCCACCTGATTCCTAACCCATTCTCCTTCATCCCCACTACCCTTTTCCCCCACATCCCCACCGCCCTCTTCCCCCACATTTCTCTTCCCTACCCACCACCTTCTTCCCCACCCACCTCCCTCTTTCCCACCCGCCTCCCTTTTCCGCACCCGCCTCCCTCTTCCGCACCCGCCTCTCTCTTCCCCTCCCGCCTCCTTCCCCACCCACCTCCCTCCGCCTCATCCCCACCCTCCGCCTCATCCCCTGTCCTCTGCCTCATCCCCACCCTCCACCTCATCCTTCATCCTCGGCCTCATCCCCACCCTCCGCCTCATCCCCACCTCCGCCTCATCCCCATCCTCGGCCTCATCCCCACCTCCGCCTCATCCCCACCCTCCGCCTCATCCCCATCCTCCGCCTCATCCCCACCCTCCGCCTCATCCCCACCCTCCGCTTCATCCCCGCCCCGCCTCATCCTCCGCCCCGCCTCATCCCCGCCCCTGCCTATATAAGAGAAATATTTCATTATAATGTATTCAGTTCTTTCATAAAGATAATTAACATATCTCTAAACTTGCTGCAAACCTCTCTTTCCATTTTGGGAGAGAAAAGAAAATAATGAAGCTTTGTATTCCATGAATGCACTTTTTGAATTCAGAAGGAAGGGAGAACTCCTCAGTGAATTTGTCCTGGATTATGATTTACAATGTACATGTCTGAGCATGTATAACATGGGCATTCCAAAAAATTAGTTTAACTTGATCTAATTCGGTCTCAGGGAATAGACGAAGAAATAAATCATTCATGAATGTCATTTCTTTCTTTCTTTTGAAATCCATTTTGAATATTTTTTGTGGTATTTGTTTCGGCAAATATATATATTATCATGGAGATTAAAATCTCTGTGTACAGGATATTCACAGAATGATAACTTGCAAGGTGGATCCCTTATTATAAGTATAATCTGAAGATGTGATTACTTCAAGGTGAAACAGCAGAGGGATTTCATGCTTTGAATACCAATTGTTCCTATCGAACCAAAAAATCCGTATTTGCAATATGCATTGTACAAAAAAAGAAAAAGTCACTCGCTTCAGTGCATTGCACATGCTCCTGTTTATTAGGTTCCTTACATAAATTTTATCTCTTGCAAGAGTGCTGCAAGCTAGTATTTGGAACTAATACTAGCTTGCACAAGCTAACTTGCACAAAGCTACTATAAAATATTTGTTAGCTTGCGCAAGCTTGCAGATAGTTTTGCTAGCTTGCATCACTTGCAGATAGGTTTTGCTAGCTTGCGCAAGCTAATTTGTTCCAAATACTAGCTTGCAGCAAACTTGCAGCATGCTTACTGCAAGCATGCTGCAAGCTTTCTGCAAGCTAATATTTCTGTAAGGGGTAGCTATTTTAATCTACCAAAAAAAATCTTGACCTGGGAAATACTTGCAATAATTACCCCCATTGCAACTTTTCATATTTAAAGGATTAGTTCAGAAAGTGCATTTTATATGAAATGCTTCTTTAAACAGAAATAATATGGTGCAGAAAGCATCCAAAAATTGTATTCAGTTAAGGAAATGTTTAAGTTTAAAATTTGGTATTATTTGAGTAGAAACGACAGAAATCAGACTAGTTGTGACATCACAGCTTCAGAATCTTTAGTCTTTTCTTATTCTATCATATTTGTCCTGCGATTTTGTGGCTTAAAAACCATTGGATATGTCAGGAAAGTAGGAAAACAATATCTAGTTTCTTTTTAAGTCCTCTTTCATTTAAGAAAAAGGATTTACATCTAATCATTGATATCGAAATAAGAATATGGTTGAATGTCTATTCTTAGATCCACTGCTGAGTGTTTGTAAGTTTGTTGATGACAGACAAATCAGTGCCTCTTCGAATGCAACCATTATGGTTTCTTGGACTAAAACCAAAGACAGCCTTTCCTTGTTATTTCAAAAAGGGGCGGCTCCATCTATCGTCCACTTGACCTCGTCCACTTGACCTCGTCCACTTGACCTCGTCCACTTGACCTCGTCCACTTGACCTCGTCCACTTGACCTCGTCCACTTGACCTCGTCCACTTGACCTCCAATTGACCTCATTTACTTGACCTCGTCCACTTAACCTTGTCCATTTGACCACGTCCACTTGACCTCGTCCTCTTTACTCGTCCACTTGACCCCGTCCACTTGACCTCGTCCACTTGACCCCGTCCACTTGACCTCGTCCACTTGATCTTGTCCACTTGACCTCATCCACTTGACCTGCCCCCTGAAACACAGAACATTTGGCGTGAATCCATCATCACGATCATCGTTAGCTAATTTCATCTGTCACTGGACACTGTTTTTGGTTCGCATGCGAAGCATTATGCGAACCTATGTAATGGCGATAACACGTCCGGCCGGCCGTCCACAAATTTGTCCTGGGATTTCCTCAGAAAAAGTTCAAGTTTCTTCAGATATCCTAATGGAAAGTTAGAATTTTCTATAAAATGTTAAAGTTTTCAGGAGATACTTAAGACAGGATTGATGACTAGTTTCCTTAAAAAGTCTACAATACATTTAATATTTTCTTAGAAGATAACTGTGAAATGATATAATTTTCCAATATTCTTCAGAGATCCTCAAGTCTCTCTTGTAGCACTTGAGATTTAAAATCCTTAAAATTCTTCAAAATATTTGGGCACCAACAATTGTATCAGGCATGATTTTTAAACTCCATTTTTAAACTTATTGTGCTCATTTGCATAAAGTTGCTATAGCATATTACCTGACCAGACTTTTTTTATGTAGTATGCTTAGTCAGGGAATGTGACAGGATGTGATTAAATATGGACATAAGGAGAGATGCCATGTGGGACATGGATGGGGGCCATGATGGACATATGATATAATATTTACCATGTTGTATACACCAAGGGCTATATCAGGCATAATTATTTAACTCCACCCTTTTTTCTTATACAACAACTCATTTGCATATGAGTTATTATATGAACTGACACTTTCGTACATAGGATGCTCAACCAGAACTGTGATAGCTATGATGAGACTTCTTATGGAGCCTATGCGACATCATGTGATACATAGGGTGGGATGCCATGTGGGACATGGGGTGGGATGTCATGTGGAACGGTGGAATGCCATGTAGGATATGTGGTGGAATGCCATGCAGGACATAGGGTGAATTACCATGGGATGAAATGTCATGTGGGACATGGGATGTCATGTGGGACATGGCGTCCCACCCCATTTCAACAAGTCATTTGCATATAAGTTATTATATGAACTGACACTTTCATACTAAGTATGCTCAATCAGGGACTGGTAGCTAGGATGAGACTTCTTATGGAGCCTATGGAATGTCATGTGGGACATGGGGTAGGATGCCATGTGGGACATGGGGTGGGATGCCATGTGGGACATGGTGGGATGCCATGTGGGACATGGGGTGGGATGCCATGTGGGACATGGGGTGGGATGCCATGTGGGACATGGGGTGGGATGCCATGTGGGACATGGGGTGGGATGCCATGTGGGACATGGGGTGGGATGCCAGGAGTGGGACATGGGGTGGGATGCCAGGAGTGGGACATGGGGTGGGATGCCAGGAGTGGGACATGGGGTGGGATGCCAGGAGTGGGACATGGGGTGGGATGCCATGTGGAACAGGGTAGAATGCCATGTGGGACATGGTGGGGTGCCACCAGTAACACAGAGTGTGACATAGGTTGGAATGCCATGTGTGACATAAGGTAGGATGCCATATGTGACATAAGGTAGGGTGCCATGTGTTACATAGGGTAGGAGGCTATGTGGGACATAAGGTAGGAGGCCATGGGGACATGGGATGTGATGCCATATGGGACATGGGATGTAATACCATGTGGGACATTAAGTAGGATGTCATTGGGACATTGGGAGGGATACCGTGTGGAACATATGGTGGGTTGCTATGTGGAACATCAGGTGGGAAGCCACTGATGCGGGACACAGGTTGGGATGCCATGTGGGACATGGGGTGGGATGCCCTGTGGGACATAGGGTGGGATGCCCTGTGGGACATAGGGTGAAATGCCATGTGGTACATGGGATGCCATGTGGGACTTGGTGTGAGATGCCTATTTTATAATTGGCCGGGTCAAATAATATGAGTGTCAATTTGCATGGGCATGCGAACCATGATGGTATTTACCGTTCTAGCTACTCTTTGAGTTCAGTCCAATGACTTGTTGGTGAGCATGCGAAGCATTATGCGAACCATGTAATGACGATTTCAGCCGTCCACAGTTTTGCCTGAGAATTCCTCAGAAAATGTTAAAGTTGCTTCAGAGTTCTCAGAAAAAGTTCCAAGTTTCATATCCTCATGGAAGGCTGGAATTCTCTTACTAAATCTTAAAGTTTTTCAGAGACTCTTAAGACAGGTTGAAGAATAGTTTCCTTAAGAAGTCTACAACGCTCTGTCGAATCACATATCTCCTTTTCTTATCCCGCAATCAGATCTTTGATTCTCTATTTCCAGCTACCTCAGTAAGACCTGGCAAGACTCCTGGAATCTGGAGACCAGTAACAAACTTTACACCATCAAACCCAAAGTTGGGGACCAATGTCCCCCTGCACAGTTGCAACTTACCTTAACTTCTTTCCCTAAATCACCTTTTCTTTCTCCTTCCCTCTATCCCACCTCTCTTCCCTCTCTGTCCTAACTCAAACATCTTAGTTTTTAACACCATTTTGGCACATTTGACTCTTGACTGTCGCGGTGCCATTAAACATCAACAAGCCAAACAAAACATTTGATATTTCCTTCAAAGATAACTGTAAGATGATATAATTTCCCAATATTCTTCAGAGATCCTCAAGTGTCTCTCACAACACTGGAGGTTTAAAACCCTTAAACTTCTTCAAAATATTGTGCACCAACAGCTGTATCAGGCATTATTATTAAACTCTGACTTTATTATTGTGTTCATTTACATAAAGTTGCATCAGTATATGACAAGACTTTTTTACTAAGTGTGCCCAGTCAGGGAGTGTGACAGGATGTGACTGCATATGGATATGAGGAGGGATGTCATGTGGGACATGGATGGGGGTTATGCGGGACATTGAATATAATATATACCATGTGGTATGCACCAAGGCATGATTATTTGACTCCACCCTTTTTTTTTATTCAACAGTTCATTTACATATAAGTTTTTGCATGGACTGACAGAATTTCATACATAGTGTGCTCAATCAGGGACTGTGATAGCTAGGACAAGACTTCTTATGGAGCCCATGCCATGTGGGACATGGGGTGGGATGCCATGTGGAACAGGGTGGGATGCCATGTGGGATATATGGTGGAATACCATGAGGGACATAGGGTGGAATGCTATGGGATGGGGTGTCATGCAGGGTGTGGGATGTCATGTGGGACATGGAATGTCATGTGGGACATGGGATGTCATGTGGGACATGGGACATGGGGTGGGATACCATGAGTAACATAGAGTGTGACATAGGTTGGGATGCCATGTGGGACATAGGGTAGGAGGTTGTGTGGGACATAGGGTAGGAGGCCATGGGGACATGGGATGTAATGTTATGTGGGACATAAAGTAGAATGGCATTGGGAGGGGTACCATGTGGAACATATGGTGGGATCTAATGTGGGACATAAGATGGAATGTCATTTGAGACATCAGGTGGGGAAGCCACTAATGCGGGACATAAGGTGTGATGACATGAGGGACATAGGTAGGGATGCCATGTGGGACACAGGGAGGGATGCCATGTGGGACACAGAGGGGATGCCGTGTGGGGCATAAGGATGGATGCCATGTTGGACATATGGTTGGATTAATGTAGAACATAGGATGGGATCCATGTGGGACATAGGGCAGGATGCCATGTGGGTCATAGGGTGGTATGCCATGTGGGACATATGGTGGAATGTCATGTGGGACATGGTGGAATGCCATGTGGGACATACTGTATGGTGGAATGCCATGTGGAAGATATGGTGAAATGATATGTGAGACGGATGGGATGTCATGTGGGACATGGGGTGGGATGCCATTTGGGAAATGGGATGGGATTTATGTGGGACATCGGGTGGGATGCTATGTGGGTCATATGGTGGAATGCCATCTAGAACATGGTGGAATGCCATGTGGGACATAAAATGGAATGCCATGTGGGACATATGGTGAAATGCTATGTAGGAGATATGATGCAATCCCATGTGGGATGGGATGGGATGCCATGCAGAATATGGGGTGGGATGCCATGTGGGACATGGGATGCCATGTGAGACTTAATTAGTGTGAGATGCCATTTTTATAATTGTCCGGGTCATATGATATGGGTGTCAATTTGTATAATCATGCCAACCATGACTATTTACCTTTCTAGTTTTTGTTAGAATGAAAATAAAAGTCTGTCCTGGATGGAGCAAAAGATAATACTGTAGTGGTGAGATGCAGATCATTATTGTCATGCTTAAGTCTTTTCCAAATTTGCTTAAGCTGATTGGAGTTGGTAATGGACCAAGCTTATCTTCTTCTTTCACTACTAACAGTTCACTATTAGTGTATCATCGTACTGTTGACATCAAATGTAAAACTTGCACAGTGCAGATGTAAATTATAGTGCTTAATAAATTCTGAACCTTTAGCGGGCTATGTTTGGTTTATTTGGTATATATTGCATTGGGGAGGGATTCAAAGTTTCTGCCATTGTAAAAATTGGTAGTTGTAGTGTTGAGGAATGCCTCTCTGCTGCAAAAACCTCACAAATTTTTAATGCATTATAAAAACACAATTTATATTTTTTCTGCCATATCCCAACTTTTCAACCTAAAGGCAAAATGTAAAGACATTGAATTGAAAAGGTTTTATTTAAAAACTTCCATTTTTGAGGTCTTTCATGTGATAAACTTATCTTAAAGGTATGATGAATTTAGAGCGAGCTTGCAAGGGAAGCTCATGGAAGTAAAAATGAACTCATAAAAATCTTCCAAGTTTGGACCCAAATCTACAACTTTGGACCAGACACCTTTTGGACCGAGACAGGGAGGTGATTGTCTTGATAAGGTGTGTTTAACAAAGTACCTCAAGAAAGCTAGACACACCCCTGGATCTATATTGAAGTATTTCAATCCCAATCCCCAGGGCTGCATGGTGCAGATTAAGTACATTGTGACTTGCTCCAGGTATATCCCTTATAGAAAACTAGCTTGCAGCAAGCTAACACTAGCTTGCAGCAAGCACTAGCTGCTAGCTAGCGCATGCTTGCTAGTTAGCGCATGCTTGCATAAGCTAACATTTAGCTTGCGCAAGCTAACATGAAGTTTCTGCTAGCTTGCAAGCTAGCATGTAATTTTTGTTAGCTTTAAGCTAACATCAAATTTTTGCTAGCTTGCGCAAGCTAACATCAAATTCATGCTAGCTTGCGTAAGCTAACATCAAATTTTGCTAGCTTGCACAAGCTAACATCAATTTTTGCTAGCTTGCGCAAGCTAACATCAAATTTTGCTAGCTTGCAAGCTAACATCAAATGTGTTAGGTTGCGCTAGCTAACATCAAATATTTCTAGCTTGTGCAAGCTAACATCACAAATTTTGTTAGCTTGTGCAAGCTAACACAATTTCTTTGAGAGTTTATGCAAGTTATTACACAATTGCTTGCAAGCTTGTGTAAGCTAATATTTTGTACATGTTCCTAAACTAAATGTTACAAACCCAACATTAAACTTAATTGCTTGTGTAAGCTAATATTTTCTACAACATGTTCCCAAAAAAAATGTTACAAACTTAACATTAGGCTTTTGTGAAAACTTGAGATTTTCAGTACTACAGTATGTCGGAACCTTAAGTGTGACTGAAATACTGTAGTGATGATAGCTAGGGGTAATTTTACTTAATATAAAGTGATCAACTTGAAAGTCTTGAAAAGTAAATTCAAACATACAGTAACTTAATTAATTTCTGTGTGTGATGAAACATGCCCTTTCTGCATAAGAATAAATGTAAGAAGACATATTCTTGAGAAGAAAAAAAGTCAATGTCAATTTATTTTGCAATTTTCAAACTTACTTTTCATTGTGATTCTGATTGGTAAATAAGTACATAATAACCTTGTTGAAGAGAGAAAATAAATAAAAGTTTTGAAAATTATTACAAAAATGCATCACTTTTCTTTTACATTTAAGAATGTCTCAAAGACATGGCCATGAGCTCGCCACGAGCTGGTCAACAATAAGACGAGCTCGTCAACAAAAAAATGAGCTCACAACGAAAAACGAGATCGTTGCGAGCTTGTTAGATTGTTGATGAGCTCGCGACGAGCTCGTCAAAACATAGATGAGCTTCGTCAACAACTGGACAAGCTTGTGACCAGCTCGTTAATAATCTGACGAGCTCGTAAAATATAGACGAGCTTGCCAAAAGCTTGTCAACAACTGAACAAGCTTGTGACGAGCTTGTCAATAATCTGACGAACTCATTAAAATAGATGAGCTCGCCACGAGCTCGTCAACAATCTGACAAGCTCTTTGCAACCTCTATCAACAATTAGACAAACTTTCCATGTAAGAACACAATTGAAGCCAGTCTCACATAAGAAATATGTAAGACACAAATTCAAGTGTAACTCCTATGTAAGAAATATTTAGAAATAAACACATTGTGGGAAATCTGTGGATAATTTTTCATCTTTAATATTCCCTTTCTTATTATTTCTACATTGATTTAGATGAGAAACCAAAGAGATATGACCATAAAATAATTATAAATAAAATCAAATATCTGAAAGTTCATCAGTAAAACATATATCATTCAACTTCCAGTTTAATAATAACTTGGTCAGATGTGTACTCAAAAGAAGCATGATTGTCACAAATGCAAAACTTGAGTGAGGGGTGCATTATACTACTCAATGTTTTAATTGTGCTACATAAAACATTTTTGTTCATTGTGCAATATTCCTCAGTCTCCTCAAGCTCATTAATTTCTTTATGTTGACCAACACCTCAGTGGTGCTACAGTATCCCTTGATCAAATGACACACTCTTCCATATTCATCCTCTCCACATGCATGAACAAACTAAATACTGGATGTTATTCTTTCCCAAAAACCAAACATGTTCAATGATACTATCTCCCACAACTCCTCATGTCACCCTTACAACCCCTGCCTCTGCCTCATGTTGATTCCTCTCCCCTTCATGACCAAATCCTTTGAAACTCATAAGTTCCAATATGCCATGCATTCAGCCCCATGATGTTGTATGTCTCATCCCCAATGTTGCATTTAACTGAACTCAGCATGGCCAAAATCTTCCCTCTCTTTTAATCCATTCCATTTCTGTATTAACCCATGGAGCTATAAACCACTTCTCTGTTACAAATACACACAGGCTTGTGTACTTAACCTTTATGTAATCTCCTTACAGTATTTAGAGTATGTTACAGTATTTAAGAGATTCCTAATACTCAAGTTTTCTTACTTTTCTTTACTAAAAAATAAAAATTATCTTTCCATCTCAATGCTCCATGGCTATACAAGCAACACTGTGTTTAAATGAAAGTTCACTGACATCAGATTTCTATCATGCCCACAAGTTGAAGGAAGTGTTATCCTGTTAGCCAATGAAAACACAGGATGTTCTTTATGAAGGTCAAACAGTTTAAATTTAAAACCAGAGATGCCATTTTAGGCATATACTGTTCAAACTAGCAAATGTTATTAGCATGTCTACAGGAGTCAGGGTAGTGATTTCTGCTATAAATGTAAGTTCATTTTCTTTTATTTTTCTATACAATCTATTATTTGTATGATAAACATGTTTTTAAAACAAACTTAGGATTTCCTCACTAATCTTAGTTAAATTTTGGAAGTATGTATGACCTCTAATCAAACAGTAATTAGGCCAAAGAGCTTAGGCCAAGCTTTGTTGTGTAAATTTCAAAGAGTTATCTGAGATCATTAATGCAGAGAATGTAGACAAGAAGTTCAACTAAGTTAATTTTGAGATCAGAGAATTTAGAGCATAATGAAAGACTAGTTCAAAAGACCAGAAAAAGGCAATTGTATTTGCAGTCATAATTGTAGAGAAAACTAATTTGTTTTAATGGAAGCTGGTATCTATTGCAGAGAGGATTAGGTTCCAGACAGTTAAAAAAGACATTAATATTACATTCATGGCCTATTTGATAATGTTCAGTATAAATGTTATTACTCAAATGGGGATTTTTTAGGGGTGAGGGGTGGGAGGGGCAGTATTATTGGTATTTGAGAGGGATATCAGTAAGATTGGGATTTAAAGGTTATCATTGAAATTTGAGGGGGCTATCTATCCTCATGCCAAACCTGGTGCTTTCCCTAGGATGGAATGGTAGAGGAATGGGTGAAAGATTAATATATCAGAGCATATTTGATAAGGTTTTCCAATCACTTGGTTGAAGTATTACAGTAGCTTAACATAATATTTCTATATTTGATAAATTTGTTTTTTTCCAACAGACCTTGTTGAATTGTTTTCAGAGTAACAGAAGAAACTGACCAGTTGGCAATTGCCCTGATCCCTTTTTATGGCAGACTCAAATAAATGCACCTATTCTTGAAGACCAACAGAACTCTCAGGACAAACATAACTGGCTTGACAAGATATAGTCTCCAGCAAACCCAATTATTGTGGATAACAATGCAATTGACCATCAAGGTATGAAGGTAAGAACTATTTTTTGGCACCAATGACATGGCAAAATAAGTGGTGCAAGAAAACTTGACTAAATTGGATAAAATATTGCTTATTTCATAGTTTATTTGACAAGCTTTTTGGAAATTAAAACAATAAATTCAGTGCATGGTTCAGTGCATAAGTCCATACATGCAAAAAACTTTGAAAGGGACAGATGCTAAAATTGTAAACAACAACATGGCAAAGTGTGTTGTAACTTGCCCATTTTATAATATATTTTTACCTGGTATAACTATATAAAAAGTGTAACAAAATTGTATAGGCCTATATTGGAGATAGGCCTATATTGGAGATAGGCCTATATTGGAGATAGGCCTATATTGAGATAGGCCTATATTAAAGATAGGCCTATATTGGAGATAGGCCTATATTGGAGATAGGCCTATATTGGAAGATAGGCCTATATTGGAGATAGGCCTATATTGGAGATAGGCCTATATTGGAGATAGGCCTATATTGAGATAGGCCTATATTGGAGATAGGCCTATATTGGAGATAGGCCTATATTGGAGATAGGCCTATATTGGAGATAGGCCTATATTGGAGATAGGCCTATATTGAGATAGGCCTATATTGGAGATTTGGAGATAGGCCTATATTGGAGATAGGCCTATATTGGAGATAGGCCTATATTGGAGATAGGCCTATATTGGAGATAGGCCTATATTGGAGATAGGCCTATATTGAGATAGGCCTATATTGGAGATAGGCCTATATTGGAGATAGGCCTATATTGGAGATAGGCCTATATTGGAGATAGGCCTATATTGAGATAGGCCTATATTGGAGATAGGCCTATATTGAGATAGGCCTAATTTCATATTTTTGCTGATGTTTATCAACACTGATCTATCCATTGTAATTAGTAGCTCGTTTTCTTGATCTAATCATCACTTTAATTTAAATTAGGGGTGGGGGCAAACTCCTTAAGAACAAAATCTTTTTATCAAAAGAAATATTCATTTTGATTCATATCATGTGTCAATGTTCAAAGCTTAGCAATTTATCTCTTTTAGGCTCTCCCACTTCATGTAATTTCAATTTGTTCACTTGGCAAGTGGAAAAGTGTCAATTTTGTTCCCATTTGCTGGTCATGTATTGCTTATCTTTGAGCAAACCTGCAGCGCGTTTGCTTACCTGGTTTAATCCACCTGGCTGAAGGGGAAAAATACTGAAGAAATTAGAGAGGTCCTTGGGTGTGACAATTTGTGCCAGAGAAGTCATGGGTTCCCAGCTGCAGGATTAATCATAGAAAAGCATTTGCTAAATGGCCTTTTTGGCAGCAAGGGTGTTACAGGATTTCTCTGAGAATGTAACTTGCCTCTTTGACAAGATAAATCTCACTGGTTTCACCCTTTTGTTTTCAGTAAATTTTCCAGACAATAAAGTAATCCAGATGTAGAGGTGCTAGACAGGAGGTCTTAGGGACGATGCTCCCTCCATGCGTACCCCACTGGTGCTACACCTGCCTAGCAAAGTCATGAACATGATTTCATTTTGTAGGAACATAATCTGTTTATTTATATAAATATATTTTTCATTCTTTCAGAATTTGTGCGAGAGAAAGAAAACAGCAGGAGCACCAATTTATGAAAGTGACGGACTGCTTCCCATCAGAATGCTATTTTAAAATTGACAGATGCTGCGCGAGGAGCAGTATACTTGATATATATACAGTATACTTATATCTTGCTTTATATATAAGCCTTATACATACCTTAGAATATTTTAAATATTTAAAATTTATTTGAAATGTGTTTGTTATCTTCAGAAAATTGTGATATTTGGTATTCACTTTCACCCTTAAACACATCTTTCATTCCATCACCTTGTTCTAGACAGAACATTGTTATAGATTAGATAAAAGTATGTATCTTAAAGCGTTATACCAGCTTGCTGTCTTTATTAGGTACAGTTTATTGCCAGGTGAATTTGATTGACCCAAAAAGTACAAGCAAAGGTTGCTGTTAACTGCTTTGTCACAAGAAACTAGCTTTTCAAGTTAAAGATGAGAAACGAGCTCGCCGTGAGCTCGTCAGAGAGGTTCAACACGAGCTCGTGGCGAGCTCGCCATTTCTGTAAGGGATAATACCTTGATGAAGAGAGAAAAAAGTAAAAGTTTTTGAAAATTATTACAAAAATGCATCACTTTTCTTTCACATTTAAGAATGTCCCAAAGACATAGCTTGTATGTGGAGTTGATATACAAAGGTAAAACAAATTGACATTCCTCAGTTATGTGAAAAAAAGAACAACGAAATAAATCATATGATAAAGGTTTATGCAAAGAAAAATAAAAACAAACAGAAAGACTCAGCACTTAAATTTCAAGAAATAATATTCAATTCAAAAGTAATTACTGTAATCGGCATCTGAAAAATAATCAGTTATTGTACTAGGCAACTGATTCATCTGTGGGGCAGTCGGTGATGCATCATGCCACTATGTCCTTAACTCCTAGAGAATTTGCCTTGTATGAGAATTGAAATTGTAGCTGCTAATATACTGTAAGTCACTGCCAGTAATATTTAAAGGCCCATGTGGCACAAGCGGATGAGAGTCAACAACGATGGTTCATCACTCCCAGCTAAGCTGGAAGCTTAAAGTGGAACTGTCAAAGGCAGGATGGATAAAGGGCCTTACCTACTGTACCTACCGTGAAGGACACACCACAGCTGCCTCTGCCTGGAATAAAACCTGGAACCTCTTGCTTGCAAAATCAACTCCTTTACAGCAGTGCTAAACAATCCTACTTCACGTAGTGAAATAAAATTTATAAGCATGACTGAGCCAAAATACACAAAAATGGTGTATGTAGTAAATCTTTAAGTCTGCAAATAATACACAAAAACTTGTATATTAAACAAGTGCAAACAACTTCTACACAGATTAGATACAGTATGCTGTTATTTGAACTTTTGTTGATAATCATATGACTCATTGAGTCATGAGCATCCTTGTTAATAAGGCTTGACATTGCCTCCACATAATCCTAACATTTTGTCCTGATCCTTATATGAATGTGACTTTTTTTTTATTCTTTTGATCAATAAACATGTTTCTTTAATGATTGTTTCCCTTTTATTAATTGATGTTAAGGCCTTGAATATATCTGTATATATAGAGGATTGAAACCTATATATTTTCCCCGAAAGATGATTTCAGGGGTCCTTCTGGCCTTGCGCTTTTCCTTGATTCATTGATTGTAGAATTTGATGAAAGGTCACTTTTATTGTGTTTTAACAGTTTTTCTCTTCAGGACTTTGTTATACACATTTATCACGACCTTGTCAATTAGTATAGAATTGAAATGATGTATATTATTTGATCCTCACAATGTCCTTGCAGAAATATGTATTTTAATTAAAATAAATGACATGTGCTTCCTTGCTAATTTCATTATTTTGGTCATTTGAGATGGACAAGCATCTTACAAAAGGACAGATGCCTTCTGAGAGGGTTTTTTTTATACAATTAAATGTTTGAAAAAATGACGACCCAAGGACGTAGGCTCATAATACGGTTTGTACGCGAATGCAAGAAAGTAATGTGTGATCGTCTCTTTGGTCATCAAAATTGGATGAGCATCGTAAGAAATGTTGGTGTTCTGTCATTATGGTGAAGCTGGGAGACATCCCTTACAGAAGTTGTAGCTTGCAGCACACTTGCGACAAGCTAACATTTTTAGCTTGCGCAAGCGTGCTGCAAGCTTGCACAAGCATGCTGTAAGCTTGCACAAGCATACTGCAAGCGTGTTGCAAGCTAGTATTTGGAACAAATACTAGTTTGCGCAAACTTGCACAAGCTAGCATGAAATATTTGTTAGCTTGCGCAAGCTAGCTTGCAGATAGTTTTTGCTAGCTTGCGCAAGCTAATTTGTTCCAAATACTAGCTTGCAGCATGCTTGCACAAGCTAAAAATGTTAGCTTGTCGCAAGCGTGCTGCAAGCATGCTGCAAGCTAATATTTCTGTAAGGGATAAAAGAGGTTGGGGTCTCAAAGCCTTACTGTGATTCTTGAAAGGGCTGCAGTAAGGTTTGTCGATAATTACTGACATATACTGATTCTTGCTTATATAAATATCAGCAATTTGATTGATTATGCTATATAGAGTTGCTTGGTCTGCTGAATGCACGGAGGTGGAATTATACAAATTTCCTACGGTTCTGAATAAAGGTGTCGAAAATCTTTCCACCTAAAATTGTGATTAATATTTATGTATATATACTTATATAAATCATCAGCAAAGCGGTGAGAGTGCTCGATGATCTTTAAGAGTTCAGAGCAATTTCATATATTTTTCACATCATGTGCTACTACTTTGAGTTTCACGCACGTCTATTTCCGATGGCGATCTTCAGGCAACTGATGCATTATGGCTTCTTCTTGGCATGGTTGAGTAGTTTGGCTTTGTTCCCGTGGTGATATGTAGAGATGAGCTCGGTCTTTTTATTGATCGATTGTGCTTTCAGGCGGAGATTCTCAAGTTTTTCCTCGAGGCAGAGGTTGCAAAACATTCTAATGTCAACAAACGCAGCACTGGGCTTTGCAACTTCTGCCTCAAGGAAAAACTTGAGATTCTCCACCTTATATATATATATATATATATATATATATATATATATATATATATATATATATATATATATATATATATATATATATATATATGTATATATATATATATATATATATATATATATATATATATATATATATGTATATATATATATATATATATATGTATAAATATATATTATAACTGTAAACCAAATTAATTTTGAAACAAAAATTTTAGACAAATACCAAATTATTCGGTATTGCAAGGTTACAGTATGTAGAAACTAAATTAGTTGGGCACTAATTTTGGAGTGAAGACATCTATTGGCTTGCTTTTCTTGGAGCAATGTGTTAATATCTGAAATTTTTAATGCAGATAAACTAAGACACAGGTACTCAAAAATGCTAGCGAGATGGAGATCACTTGAAGTAGAAGTGGCTCTGCTCTGTTGGTGTTGACATTTTTATAACTTTTTGCAATTGATATGTAACTTTTAAGAAAATTGTTAAATTCATTGAAATAAAAAAATTAATTTATTGAATAAATTGTTTATTTATTGAAAAACTTGATTAAAAAGACACATAGAAAGTAAAAATACTTTAGTCAGATTTCAGATTTCTGGTGCCACACGGAAAAGTTTGTAATTTGTCAATAGTCTGTAACTGCTTTGCACCATTCGTTTTTTGTTCCGATGCAATAGCATAAGGAACCTATGTAGTCATGCTGGAATGTGTATGGGTATTATGTATGTGTGTCTGTGACAGAAGCTTGTAAAGACGATATCTCAAGAACCATGTGGTGGATTTATGTCATACTTGGTATATGGATGTGTGGTGGTCTGTAGATGTTTCCTTTTTTTATTTTTGGTGCTGATGTCATGAATATTGATTAGTAAGCGGGGCTAAATATAAAATTCTGTAAACGAAGCTTGTAAACACGTTATTTCAAGAACCGTGTGGTGTATATATGTTATACTTGGTATATGAATGTGCTGATGTTTGTAGATGAGCCATATTGATTTTGGTGCTTATGTCATGAATATTAATTAGTAGGCAGGGCTAATGTAAAATTCTGTTAACAAGCTTGTAAACACGTTATCTCAAGAACAGTGAGGTGGATTTATGTCATACTTGGTATATGGATGTATTGTGTTCTATAGATGATCCCTATTGTTTTTTGGTGCTGATGTCATAGTAGGTGGGTTAAATGTAGAGAATATAGTGGGCGGGACTAAATGTAATTTTTTTAACAAACTTGTAAACATGACATCTCAAGATCATTAAGGTGGATTAATGCCATACTTAGTATATGGGTGTGTTGTGGTCTGCAGATGATCCCTATTGTTTTTGGTGCTGAAGTCATCAATATTAATGAGAAGGCGGGACTAACTGAAATTATGTTTATGCTCATATTTCCTCAAACCCTTGTCAGATTTAAATCAAACTTATGATACTGTTGATAAATGCAAGAATGATACATGATCCCATAGAATGTTGAGTTGTTGACTTCATTATTATTCATGTCAGGCAGACCCAAATACAACTATTCAGTGGTTGTGGCTTATACCTTAAGGCAAAAACCGTAACACTTAACAAGCAACAAAATATACACAAACTAGAATTTCAGCACACTGTAGAGCACATACCTCAACCAGCATTGCAATTCCAACGTGCCTAGAACAGTTTTAGAGTTCATTCCATCCCCATACCCACTATAATCTACCTCAGAAATCCTAGGCCCACCAAGATTCATCCCCAAGTTTTGATCTGCATTGAACATTTGCAATCTGAACACTTGTAGATTATCTTCTGACTGATTTCTTCCAAGGCCATACCATTGTTTTCGGTTTTATTCAAGTGAAGCACCGTCGTTTGAGCTCTATTTAGCCAGGATTCATATTCCATCATCAGTTCGGGAGAACCCCTCCTTCTAGTCCTCGTTAGAAAGACTCAAAGGAGGGATTTTTAGCCCATAGGGGCAGCCATTACCCATCATTCAATTTCCTTCGTCCATACACTTTGTACAGAGTGACGAAGTAAAATCATTATGTGAACTTCAAAGGCGTTTGCTGAAGTGTGAGAGGTGCATGGAGTTATGGGGAAACATGTTAGCTACCTTTTATCCAGTACCTTTTTCTATGTTTATCGATCCGATTTTGAAAAAAGAGCCAATATATGGCATGACCTATGTTTGACCCGCTTGGGTTTGTTGCGAATAATCTGTACTGTGCTAACATCTGCGTTGTGTTGACTAAGCATCGACTTTTCTTCTTTGACTGCGATTGTCAGTGTTCAATAAATTACAAATTCAAAGTTTCATATTGCATTCTTACATTAAATTTGTTCTTCGCGTAAATTTTATTGTTATTTACGTAACCTCTTGGAGAACTCGTTCATTTAAATCATTTTAATGCAGTGAAATATCAGTTTCTTTGTGACTTTTGTTTGGGATGTTCTGTCTGAACAGTGAACGTATTCTAAAGTAGGCCTATTGACCGTAACTAATGCTAAGTTACAGTCATGATATGTGCGTAGAGTGTACGTGAACCGGACAGTGTAATTCAGATTCTTCGGACTGTTTGCATTGCAGGCTTGTGTGCAGTATATATTGTCATTCGTGTCATTCACCTATTGTCTTTACTAGCTAGTAGCGTTCAGACGTTAGGGCCTAATCAAATCTTGAATAAAACTTAAGCAGTTAGTTTAATTAATCTCAAATTGCACTGTTTATTCCTTTGCGATCGGTCAGTCAGTAGGTGATCACACTTACAGTGTCACGCATAATGCATACTTGAAATAGACCGAATTGAAGATAGTAAGCAGCTGAGATTTGTGTGCGATTTGTATGTTTTAACTGTTGACTGGCTGCTGAATTGCGCAATGGTTAAACCCTGGAAGCAGGGACTAGCATGAAAGACTCCTTTCAGGGGTTCACCCGAACTGATCATCATCATATTCCATCATCATCATCATCATTCATGGCAGAAACCAATTGTTTCATTTTCTTTGATTCCAGAGAACACTTGATGTCTTTGAGTCAAAAAAATTGATTGTTTGGATCTTCATTCAGAGTGCAAAGTCATTGTTCAGCACATTCCATTGGAAAGTTTCAACTTAATCTTGACGATTTAGTCTTGACAGATCTGATCCTAAAATATCCCCACCCCTCAATTTCTGCCCTTCCCCTGTACCAAATAGTCCCAAATTGTAATCACTTCTTCTTAAAACAGTAACAAAACCACACACCAAATTTGATTCAAATCCAATCATCAGTTTTTAAAATATCTTGATGACAGACAAACAAACAAAGGAAAAAGATGTCCCCACCCCCCATTTGCACCCTTCCCCTGATGCAATGTCTCAAATTTTAGTCACTTCTTCCTTAAGCAGTATTAAACAAAACCACACACCAAATTTAATCCAAATCCAATTAGCAGTTCTTGAGATATTTAGATGACAGACAAACAAAACATACAGACAAACAAACAAACAAACACAGGCGAAAAAATAACCTCCTTCTAAGTTTGTTGGCGGAGGTTATTAGCAATACTTGCATACAGGAGCCAAAAGTGAGTTAGGGAGAAATATTAAAGTCATTGTGCTAATTGTTGATTGGCCCTGTGTATATAGTCTTTCCATTGTCTGCGGTTCATCCAAGTAAATGATTGAGTGGGGCCTTCTGAGATCCTCACAAGACATCAAGAATGTACGTCCAATTAAAGATGGGCCACTCTGGGACAAAAAAAAAATGCCAGGGTAGATCTGAATGTTAAGAATGCCATTAAAATGTTTATGAGGGGATATTAAATAGATGTCCTTAACCTAAAAGGATTATGTATATATATATATATATATATATATATATATATATATATATATATATATATATATATATATATATATATATATATATATATATATATATATATATAATATATATATATATATTTGGCAGAGGTAATTAGCAATACTTGCATACAAGTGCCAAAAGTGAATAATATATAGATAGATGATATAATATTTGTTATGTTGGACTTATTAAGCAATTAGAGGTGTGTGTAGGGATTGAGGTTTTGTTACAAGATGAAATAAGCTGTTTACAGGAGACACCTGATAAAATATCAATGTAATTACTTTTGTTCTTGTTTGTAGCTATATCATGAATATTCTTTGAATAATGGCATGACCTGGGTACATTAATGTGGTTGGGGACAGATAAGTTACACTCTTCAAGGTGTATTCAGTATATGTAAGATTGATTCATGTCACTGATATTTATAGAATTTATTTTGCACCGTTGGTTCTGCATAACCATTCCGGGAGAAACTTGAGAGTATTTAGCTTGCGACATTTGCAGCAAGCTACTATCAGTTTGCTGCAAGCTAGTATTTGAAACAATATAAACTTCCTAGCTTGCTCAAACTAACATTAGCTTTGGCAAACTAGCAAATAGTATTTGTTAGCTTGCACAAGCTTGCAGAAAGTTTTGGCCAGCTATATTTATTCCAAATACTAGCTTGCAGCAATTAGCTAGTATGTACTAGTTTGCAGCAAGCTACAAATTGTTAGGCTATATCACAACCTTCCTGCAAGCTATTTTATTCTGTAAGGGAGAGCTTGCACGAATAAATTAAGGTTTCTTCTGCCTTATATCATGGAGAACTTCCAAGAATAGTACACGACCTCATTTTTAAAGAATGGTATTAATCATAGATCTCATAGAGAGGAAAAATGTTCATTGGCTATTTTTGGCTATTGTCTTTGCAATTTAAAAAACTTCAAAGTAAAAATTAATAAAAAGCCTAATTAAAATAAAAGAAGAGTGTCTTTTGGCAAAAAAATAACCTCCATTATTGGTGGAAGATGACGCACCTGCCTATGTCCCATGTGAAGTCTCTTACTTAAGCATTCCCTCAGCTATCAGAGCATCATGAAGTATTATCAAATTTGTTTCTTTCCGAGCTTTAAAATTATGTTTTCATTGTGTGAAGTGTACTTTTTATAAAGCATCGTAAACTTGAAACGATGTTTGTACTTTCCCGATTTTCACGTCTAATTTGTGACATTGGCAATTTGTTAACCAATAAAAATAATGCAGCTGTGACATCCCAATAATTGATCTTTCTTGCGAAAATAAATAGAAAAGTGACAAAGAGTGTAGTGTGGTACATTTGTGTCCGCTGTTCACATCAGCTATCAAAATACAGAATTCTGGCATAAAGATGAAATTGTGTTGAGCAAATTTACCCAAGCTAAAATACAGGGCTACCAATTTTACAATTAACAGACTTTTCATGTTTTTCTTTCATCAGTTTGCGAATATAGATAAACATTTGTTCACGGAAAGTAATCAGCTGGCTGCAGATCAATAAAAGCTTAAAAGTTCTTTATAGGCGGTATGATTAATAAGCTGCATCGTTAAAATCTGGCAACAAATTATGTGTAATTCAATTTTATCAGATCATTCCTGGGGGAGTGTGTTTATTACTCGGTTGATTTGGAACTCGGGATTTTGAATGAATCGCGATTCGTAGTTTTCTTGGTAGATTAGAACAAAGCATCAGACTTTGTTTTTACTTTAAGTATCACGTGTCATTCCGTAAATGATGATTTTCTATATATTTTGGTACATTTGTAATTCAACATATTAAACGTGATATATCTCTACCTAACTCTCATGTAGTTCTCATATATTTTATTTTATAAGGTTCCTTCTTTGGAGCTTTCAGTTGTCTGTAGGCCTTGTGAGCTTTTTATTAGTACTGGTGAGCTTTCTTTAGATCTTGTGGGCTTGCAGTTAGCTTTTGGTAGCTTGTCATTAGCGCAGTGTGAGCTTTCATTAGCACCTGTGAAGTTTGTTTTTAGCTGTGGGAGATTGAGCTGGGACTTTTGTTAACTTTTACAAGTGAGCTTTGAGCTTGCCGTTAGGTCCTGTGGCTTCTCTTTAGATCTTGTGAACTTGCAGTTAGCTTTTGGTAGCTGTTCATTAGAGGTTATTATTGTAGGCATGATATAAACTAAAGTAAACAAGTACTCTAATAGAGGGATATCATCACATGACTTTAATTCAACTGAACTCCATTTTGCAGGGCAGCGGCATTGTTGCGTTTCACGCATCTTCACACAGCTCAGTAACATCACACATACTACACGCTAACCTACCAGTACCAACTCAGCGAATTTGACTAATATCGCAATTTTTTTATCGCTTCTGATTTTACTTCATATTTTTAAAGTTTTATATTTTCACTGGGTATACAATATCGTTAACGCCAGCTGATTGTTCGTTGTACTCAGACAAAGCCTACATACCCGATATAAAGTGCTCGCTGCAAATCCTGGTGTGAACTGTAGGTGAAAGCCGTCGCATCGTTCAGTAGAAACCGACTTCGAACGTCGATCAAGATCAGCTGATCAGATAGAAATCGAGAAAATGTCTTTTCATTTCCCCCGCACACATTTATTAGTGTAACCAATGGCACAGCAAGATTCCAGCATAATTATCTTACAAAAATAATCTTATATAACAACATGCAAACGTATGTAAGTCTAATTAAGTGTACAGCAGACGACAGTGGTATTGTCCAACAAAATGGCGATGAAACAAAGTCATGTGATCTCGTGACATCAGCTGAAACACCCTTATAGCATGGAGATACTATTTGGGAGTATCTCCATGCTTATAGGCACACTAACTGACTAATATCATGGAGATACTAGTATCTCCATGCTAATATATACTTACATGAATTAACTGCACATAACAACATACAAACATATGTAAGTCTAATTAAGTGTACAGCAGATGGCAGTGGTTTTGTCTAGCAAAATGGTGATGTAAACAAAGTCATGACGTCAGCTAAAACCTTATTGCAAGCTTTATGACAATCATGCCATTTCTAAAAACAATTCAGGAAAGTTTGTGAATGTTTTAATCTGCTTATTTCTCACCAGGCAATAACCACAATACCAAAGCTATCATAATTTACCCATAATTCCCAAGACTTCTTTGCTTCTTTACGTAAGAAAGAACTAATTAAAACATCTCAAACCAAGCTCCTGTGAAACGCTTTTTCGTAACTTTCTCAGGAACAAAGCTTGACATAACAAATATGGCTTTTGATTTTTCATTGTTTATACTGTTAGATTTTGCCCCAGGTAACTAATCTATACTTTTCCAAACATTTATGATTTCTTATATTTAAACTCTCTAAAACATACCCTAACCCACCTCTTAACAAAATTTTAATCAATTATTATCTCTGGCAATATCTATCTGTCATCTTCTTCCATCTACCCGCAGGACAAAGAACAGATTCTGTGTTTGTTGTAGTGATTAATCTCACATGGATAAAAAGGTTTCCGTTTGTAAATTTCGGCTTCAAGGGATAAATGAGATGTTTACCCCCTGTTCCCTGAGGGTGTGGTTACATTTCAATATGTCGGTTATGCTGCACTTACTATATACCCATACCCCATTGACTGTAAGCCATTAGCGCAATCAACCATTCAAAAGTAAAACAAACTCATTTTGTGTAGGTATGGTGTTTGCCCATTTCGGTTATTGACCTTTCATATATATCTACTGTGCGTGAATGTTGAGACATTTACCTGACTTGAATATTGAAACTTTTCTTCATCTAATCCGGTGTTTTCATGATCACATTTGTTTACGTTCTCATGATTTATTTTCAAATTAAGAACATTTTATTGGAGAGTCTTTTAAAATGTGGTTCACATGCTTGTGATTTCATGACATATTGATCAAGTGAAGAATTAATAATCACAGCTAGTCAGAAACAATCTTGTAACGATCGTTCAGGAGATGAGAAGAAACTTTGATGATTGGAATTATATATTTATTTGTTGGTGTCTTTGTGGGTTATAAGACTTAATTTTAATGGTTGCAAGAAAATTAGCTGAAGTGAGAAATAATTCAGCGCTACATTTTGAAATGCAGATAATTAAGAGAATTATAGAGACTTGAATTGCTGTAAAATTGATTAAAAGATTGTACGATTTAGTTGAAAGGGTCATTTTAAACGATGTTCTGGGTGAAAGGATTGAAAATATTTGTGATAACTAGAGGTGTAAAAATATTCTGATAGTAACTACAAAAAACCTGTCCATATTTTTTTGCTAGAAAAATTTGCTGTTTTTATTTTAAAATTCACAAAAATATGCAAATATGTCAATTATTGTGCGACGACGAGTGAACACACAATTACAATGACGGGGTCGTCGCCTGCATATTCGATTATGATAGTAACAGTGCTTAAACAAAACGCTTAATACGACCCGGACGAGAACACAGGTACGACGTACGGACAGATATAACATCGACAACCAAGTCAATCAATGTTCACGGCCTTTGATAACCAGTTGTGGTGCACTGGTGTGTCTACCCAACCCAGGCTTGAACCCAGGGCCTCGTGGTCTGTAGACAGGTATGATAACCGCTACACCACATTAAGTAGATCCATTTTGAAAATAGAAGCTGTTTTATGGTCACTGCGCCTATCCAGTCCAGAGATCTCCTGATTTGGAGCATGGACTGGACTGGACTGATTGGTGAATTTTGTGTGGACACCATGATTTTATTAGGTCTATATTTTCCACCTTTCAAAGTTTACACGGTTGTGAAAGAATAAATCTACTAAAATAATAATTAAATCATTTGAAGCCTTAAATTTCAGTGCAAGAATTTGTTAAAGCGCCCTTATGAATTCTACTACCACATTTTAGGGAGTTTAGAAATTCTTACTTCTGTTTCTTATTTCGAATAGTAACACTCGAAAAGTTAAATATATGTAACATGGTCAATAATAATTAACCAATTTAGATGGAATTTTTTTTCTTTAGCTGTTTCCACAATTTGTAGTATTATTTTAACCGTCATCTAATCCTGCCTTCTAGGTGTTGCTAGTCCTTTAAGAACTCAGTGAAGAGAATTTTCACTTCAAAGGCTTTGTTTTGCTGTTTTGTTACAGAATTTTGTCGTAGCTTTTTGTTTGTTAATTTCTTTGGAGTTTTATCAATAATGAAGGATTGCCGTACCATATACAAAAAAGAATAAAAGATGTTATATATTCTAAGAATTAAGGTCCTTGAGCATTGGAAAGTGCAGGATTAAAATCAACTCACAAACATGGTTTCAATCACTTGGGTCAATGGCCGTAAGTTGACAATCAAGGATTAACCAAAAGTTTATACATAATTGATTGGTCTCATTCAGGTCGTTAACCTTAAGGTTTCGTGGAAATTTGCACTTTGTGGCCATGGGATTCGCAGAGAGCACTCAGCGTTTTTTTGTTTTTGTGATTTTAAGTCTTTTTTTTTTTTTTTCTCGCATGACATTTTTGTATGTTTATTATAGAGTTTAGTCATCCCAATTTCAATATCACCTGTAAAGATTGAATCTTACATCACCACCGCTGTTATTTATATTAAAGGAGACAAAGTCTGACATAATCCTTATTTTATATGATAGAATTAAAAATAACAAAAAAAATTCTGACATAAACCTTATTTCATATGATAAAATAAGAAATAACATAATTTTTCTGACCAAGTTTCATACCCCCTTAAGCAATCTAACACAATTTGTATAATTATTAAAAACTGCAATTCTACTACTAAATAGTACCATGGAGCAGCCATTTTGATTTCAAAACATGCAGATTATGATGTCATCAACCCCCAGATGTTGGAATGCTTTGTATTTCTTTATAATCTACCTCAAGATTTCTAGGTTATGAGAATTTGTTTTCTTAAGGGTCAAGGAAATTTTTGTGTACACATGAAATTATTAAAATATGCTGTTGAAACTTCTGTGTCACATTATTTGGGAATAATAACTTTAACCACATTTTAAAGGAAATACATTAAATTCCTTATGTTCCTGTTGGGGAAAATATGTCATCATGCACAATATTTTAATACAGAATTTAACAAAATGGCAGCCTCCATGTTTCAACTTCAAACATGAATAACTTGAAATAGAAATAAGATTTTGACTTGTTGTTTTTGGTAGTTGGTTAAGATTTGTATCTATCATATGAAATAATGACTGTATCAGACTTTATGTTTCTATTAGATACTGGTAGATATATATTTTTAAATTGAAAATGTATACATGGCCCCACAAATTTTGCTATACATTTTACTTTAATTGTATTCTTTGACAATTTTTAAAAAACTTTTGAAATTTTCTGCTCCAATTATGCATGTACATATTTTATTTCTTCCCTTGACTCAAAAATCCATCATCCACCCCCTTTCCTCTCTGATATATCCACTCTGCACCAGGGTTGGAAAAATGGCTCGCCTGCTCGGCAAATATTTGTAGCGAGAAGAAATATTATAATATACTGTGGTACTTGCCACTTAATTAAGCCTTGCGCTGAGTGACTTTTTTTGTATTTTTGGTTCCGATTCGATAGCAGCAGGAACCTATGTGGTTATGATGGTGTGTGTATGTTTGTGACGGCCAGCTTGTAAATGCGATATCTCAAGAACAATGCACTGGATTCATGTCATATGTTGTACACAAATAACCCACGGTCCATGGATGTGCCCTATTATTTTTGATAGTGAAGACATGCATATTAATGAGTAGGGGAAGCTTAATGTTTAAATTTTAAAATGTTCATATTTTAACAACCGCATGTCTGTTTTGTTTCATATGTGGGATAATTATGATGTTAGGTAGTGTGTACATGATCATGACATGAAAACATTGAATTTTATTAATATGCGTAGTGGGCGGGGCTTAATATGATTTTGCTAAAAAAAAGCTTGTAAACACGGTATCTCAAGAATGGTAAACTGGATTCATGTCATATTTGGTACACAAATAGCTCGTGATCTGTAGATGTGCCTTATTGTTTTTGATAGTGATATCATGTATATTAATGAGTAAGCAAGTTTTACTGACAAATTCTTGAAATATGATAAATGAACAACCGTTTTTGCATCATACCGACTATGATAATGTTGTTAATTTTTGTGCAAATTGCTAATGTTGTCAACGTTTTTATTGATCTGCATGGTTGGTGTTGTTTTTGAATAAAAACCCTGGAGCAAATATTTCAAGATATGCAATGACATGACAGTAGTAAGTACAAATTTTGCAAATCAATCATTTTATGAAAAAGACACCAATGTAAACCCTCAAGTCTAGAGGCAGATATCTAACAATTAATCATTCTTCAAAAAGATTCATATCAAACTTTAACTAAACATTACTCTCAATTAGGGTCAACGTCCTTAGAAATTAATATTCAAACGTTTATTCATACTTTAGGATATAATAAAATATATAAGATGTATAAAAACAACCAAATTGTGATCCATCATTTTAGGTCTTTTAATCAACATTTTAATTCCTTGAGTCATGCTCATTTGAAGAAAAATACTAATTGTTAATAATGCTTGACCTTATTTTGATAAAATTCTGAATGAAATAAAAGTACAATTATGATACTTAATGGTAGTGTTCACAATTGAACCTCGGAGTCGTTCCCACCTCCTTTCATTAACACCCCTCCGTTTGTTGACTTGAAACACATTCAGGGTTTTTGTCGTACACGGACAAAGTTTTCTCTTGCGATTCTTCACAAAAAAATTGATTTACACCTCCAGAAAAGACGCGAGACTAAAGTACTTAAGGAGTACTGACCAACGGCATCATGATAGTTGATTCTCATAAGGAAAAGATTACGTGTGAATGACTGGATGGGCATTCACCTTCCAAGAAACTTTCACGAGTTGAATTGAATCATCTTTTGCAGAAAAACAGAATCTGCCTAGGTGAATTGGAGCCTAATTAGTTCTTGTCATGAGGGATAAGGATTACAAAATGTCATGTTTTGATTCAAACTTCATCATTTATTCATATTTTGTTGAAAAGAAGCAGATATGTTTCTTTGTGACTAATTGGACATTTGTAATGATGTTTTCATGACTCTTTGAAGTGAAACCGCATTTAGTATTGTCAATATTTGGCCTTATGTGATGATGGCATGATTGTGATATTGCTTCGAATGTAAGTGATCTTATCCCAAAGATGTCAGGTTTTGTCAAGATTTTCTCATATAAAATATTAAAAGTTAATTTGCTTTTAACTTTTTAAAGTTTTTTCAGAGAAGTCACGATTTCCTCAGAAATAACCAAAAAGGCCATCTATGTGGTGGAGTACATTTTATTCCAAAACGATTACTGATTGGCCTGTATATCAGTATAAATGGACCATTGTGTATATTAGTATAAGTGGACCATTGTGTATATCAGTATAAGTGGACCATTGTGTATATTAGTATAAATGGACCATTGTTATATCAGTATAAATGGACCATTGTGTATATCGGTATAAGTGGATCACTGTGTATATCAGTATAAATGGACCATTGTGTATATCAGTATAAATGGACCATTGTGTATATCAGTATAAATGGACCATTGTGTATATCAGTATAATGGACCATTGTGTATATCAGTATAAATGGACCATTGTGTATATCGGTATAAATGGACCATTGTGTATATCAATATAAGTGGACCATTGTGTATATCAGTATAAATGGACCATTGTGTATATCAAGTATAATGGACCATTGTGTATATCAGTATAAGTGGACCATTGTGTATATCAGTATAAATGGACCATTGTATATATCAGTATCAATGGACCATTGTGTATATCAGTATAAGTGGATCACTGTGTATATCAGTATAAATGGACCATTGTGTATATCAGTATAAGTGGACCATTGTGTATATCAGTATAAGTGGACCATTGTGTATTATCAGCATTAATGGACCATTGTGTATATTAGTATAAATGGACCATTGTGTATATCAGTATAAATGGACCATTGTGTATATCAGTATTAATGGACCATTGTGTATATCAGTATAATGGACCATTGTGTATATCAGTATAAGTGGACCATTGTATATATTAGTATAAATGGACCATTGTGTATATCAGTATAAATGGACCATTGTGTATATCAGTATAAGTGGACCATTGTGTATATCAGTATAAGTGGACCATTGTGTATATTAGTATAAATGGACCATTGTATATATCAGTATAAGTGGACCATTGTGTATATCAGTATAAGTGGACCATTGTGTATATTAGTATAAATGGACCATTGTGTATATCAGTATAAATGGACCATTGTGTATATCAGTATAAGTGGACCATTGTGTATATAAGTATAAGTGGACCATTGTGTATATTAGTATAAATGGACCATTGTGTATATTAGTATTAATGGACCATTGTGTATATCAGTATAAATGGACCATTGTGTATATCAGTATAAATGGACCATTGTGTATATCAGTATAAATGGACCATAATGTTTCGACAAGTACACAAATTGACATCTATTTATCTTCACGTTAGAAACAGCTTCTATTTTCAAAATGGATTTCTATTGTCAAAATGGACTGGAATCAAGCCTTTACATTACCATTTTACTCTTTTTTTTTTTTTTTTAACTTTATAAACTATGTACCAGAATAGCAAACAAGAATTTTGTGAGCTATTCTGGTACATAATTTTTTTAAGTACAGAAAAAGGAGTTTAATGGTACTTTAAAGACTTTATATTTTGACAATAGAAATCCATTTTGAAAACAGAAGCTGTTTAGAGATGATAACTGTCCAAATGTCAAAATATAAGAAATGTACTCAAACTTTCTCATAATCTTGTTCAAAAGTTATTGAAGTACTGGAATAAGTAACAATCCATATTCATTATCTTCACAACATTAGTCTAAAGACGGGTGACAGCGCTTTTTTCTAATTATGTTTTTTATTGATCTTATCAGAAATTGAACTAATTACCCGCCAAGGATCCAATGCAACTCATTTTCTTTTATTGAATAAAGATTCACGCTCTCTAATTATTTGATTGTATCCTGGATTTTACCAAAAGTTAATCCACAAGCCAGAAGAAACCGTCAAATTTTGATTTGACATAGCTTACCAATAAACCTTGATGATTGGGTGTGAGAACACCAATTAAAATAGTTCCTCTTTTAGCTGGAGGGAGTAATATTCACAACTGTCATTTACGCATGGTATTTGTCATTAAACAATTGCTAAATTCGCAGTCACATCCAAGGTTGTTTAAAAACAATTAAAGTTTGTTCGCCATGAAGAGAGGATCAAGCTCGAGGGTGAATTGTAATCTAAGCTCTAATTGATTCTCAGGGATAGGATATTGTGGTGATAAGGCAGTAACATTTTACAGATATGAACACAAGAGTATGAATATTTGGTTCAATGGCTTCACAGTCATTAACCTTTTAGCGCAAAATGCATTGTTTCATTTATGATTCAGTTAAAATATACAATCATAATAATGTATACTTTTTGTTTCTTTATTTCGTGGTTTTGTGGTTTTGAAATTAGCTTTTATTGTAGGTTTAATCCCTTGTGGCAAAGTGCTCATTTATTCTGTAAGGACTTAGTCATTTGTAGGTACCAGTGAGTATTCTGGTTAATTTTAATATTAGTGCAATAATGTCAGCAAATTCCCTGAAGAGTTTTATCTCTATTTTGGAAATTAGATTAAATTTCAAAATTGTTACAAGAATACAAATTTCAAAAAATGAAATGGTGTGGTTATCGATTAAGTGTGGTTGTTGTAAGGGTGTGATTATGAAAGTTAATGGATGGCAATAACTCCTATTGAGTTGCTTTAAAAAATGTATAAGAATGGGTATTAAATGATTACCTTAATTATTTGAAAACAATTGAAGTTATTCAGAATGAATCATTCTTGGGATAATGAAAGCAGCAAGTTTTGTTGTCATTTTATTGGTTCCGAGGCTTAATGTAAAAGTCTTGAAATGTTCATATTTTAACAACCACATGTCTGTTTTGTTTAATATTTGGTCTAATTATGATGTTAGCTGGTGTGTACATGTTCATGATGTAAAAACGTTGAATTTACTTAATATGCATAGTGGTTGGGGTTAATATTATTTTTCTGAAAAGAGCTTGTAAACACTGTATCTCAAGAATGGTGAACTAGATTCATGTCATATTTGGTACACAGATAGCCCATGGTCTGTAGATATGTACCCTATTGGTTTTGGTGGTGATATGCATATTAATGAGTAGGCAGGACTTAATGTAAAAATCTTGAAATGTTCTTATTTTGACAATCACATGTCTGTTTTGTTTAATATTTGTTATAATAATGATGTTAGCTAGTGTGTATGTTTTCATGGCATCAAATGTTAAATTGAATTAATATGCATAGTGGGCAGGGCTTAATATGATTTTGTAAACAAAAAGCACAAGTAAACATGATATCTCAAAAACTATGCACTGGATTCACATCATGTGTGGTACACAGCTCATGATTTGCAGATGTGACTTATTTGTTTGTGGTGGTGATTCATGCTTATTGAGTGAGTGTGGCTTAAAAAGTGAACATTTTGAAAAAGTAATAAATGAGCAACTGTATGTCCGTTTTGTGTCATATTAGGCATGATAATTTTATTGGTTATTGTGTACATGTGCTTATGTTATCAACAGATGTCATTAATATATATGGTGTGCATAGCTTAATGTGAAAGTGCTAAATGATGTAAACACCATAAATGGGATATCAGATTTATGCTATATGTGGTACATTGATGGATCATGCATTGTCTGTATGTATGTTTTGTAATGTTGTGGTAGTGATATCGTGAATGCTAATGATTTAGGCGGGGCTTACTGACATTCTGAAATAGAATAAATGAGCAATCATTTTTGCATCATACTTGCTTTGTTGATGTTGTTAATTATTGTGCAAATGCTAATGTTGTCAACATTTGTATTAATCTGCATGGTGGATGTGGCTTATGGATCAAATATTTCATGATATGCAATGACATGACAATTAATTCAAATTATGCAAATCAAGCAGCTTATGACAAAGGATCGGAACCACAAAACCTGTTGGTTCTGGTTGCGGATTAAAGTGGATATATTTCATTGTATGAATTCTTGTGAATTGGAAAACAGATCATAGTCTTATCTTTACATTTCTTTTTGATGTTCTTTTGTTGAAAATGAAGAGGATGTTGACTTTAAAAGCTAGATGTTGAAGTAGGATATCTGAAGGTGGAAAAATCCAGCGGGTATAACCGCAGGGGGAAAAGGGAATTCGCAGGAAGAAAGAAAAAAAAAGATTACATTTTTCAAGTTAAACAACAGTATATGTGCTCTAAAAACATCCTTTATGTAATTGTGTGATAAAGAGTGCTTTAATTGCGAAAGAGGGCAGTATATCAATTGTATTCACTGTACATGAATATTTCTATCGCGATTTTTCTTGGGAAGATTTTCGACACCTTTAGGCAGAACCGTGGGAAATTTTATAATTAATTCCAATTCTGGAATACCATAAAATTTAAAAAATGCCGTAAGCAATTTTGACATGATTTTTTTGCAATTATTTATACAGGTTGTTGTATACGGACATATTGTAATATTACTTAAAACAGTATTGAAATATGAACAGATTAGTATTTGAAAACAAAACACTTTTGGTTTTTCAGTAAATGTCTGATCAAAGTTTGATCAGTTTTTATTTCGTGCAAAATTTCTGATGGGCAGACAGCTCAAAATCTTTGTGTAATTCTCTTAATTTCTTTCCTAATTCTCAGTCACTGAACGTTGATAGGAAAGTCTATTCCTGCTAGAATTTTATTGGGTGTATGGCAAAGACTCGAAGCTTATGGTCAGAATTTTCTGCACCACTTCAAAGAATTATGATTGACATTTAAAAGACAAAGGATTTACAATAGAAAATATCAAGATCACCCTGGAAAATGTAACAAAATTTGCATAAAATATGCAAATTTATGGCATAGATAATGTTGTCTTTACACATGCATATACCTTTAACAATTTCATGATATATGAAGAAATTTCACGTTTTGACTTTTCCCTTTGAAGACCAGACATTGTGTTAACGTGGACAGTAATATACACTAAAAGTCAACGGTTTTGATTGGTCAGCATACACATATCAACAGCCAATCAGTAACTGCAGCAAAAGTGACTCATACAGCTATACATACACACACAATGCATACAGTTTAGTTCGTAAACGGTCCTCAACTAGATTAAAGTGAAAGATATGAAAATCACAATTTTACTGACACGATATTTCTCTCTGTAAACTAACTTTTTTATCAGAGAAAAATATCAAGTCAAGTAAGTCAAAGTATCTGTACTTGTTTTTACATCAGTTCATAATTAACTGTGCCATCAGTTTGTTAATGCTTTAAATAGGCCTAAGATCATTCGAAGTCGATCACTTAAAAAACTTTAAAAACATCTGCCATCACGACTAAATGAATTAAGGACACTTGGTGCGTAAATATTATTTCAAGTATGCCATGCATGAGATGGCTAGTGTCACACTTGAAGATGAATTCCAAGAATTAAATGCAATCTTTGTTATTGAAACAAAAAAAAAAAGGTTCATCTATAACCAGGAAGCCCCACTTTAGATGCAAACCCCATTTTTTATATTTCCCAGGGCTGCTTTACACCCAGAAAACCAATTTGCAGTCCAGTTCCTCTTGTTTATATTCTAAAACTTTAATATTTCTGAAGTAAAATTACTTCAAATCAATTTTATGCTTGGCTCTTTCTGTAATAATGAAATAAAAGTGCTGCATGCATGTGAAAACAAGAACTGCACAGCTGTATAGATCTAAAAACTAGATTCTGTCTTTGACAGTTCAAAGCCCTACACTATCATGTCAGTATAGAGGGATTTCATCTTGTGATTCTTAACTCATCTGGAAGCCATTTTGCAGGGCAAGCGTCATTGCGTTTCACGCATCTTCACATAGCTCAGTCACATCACACGTACAACAAACATACTGCATGCTAACCTACAGTTCAGCGGATTTGACTGATTGCATTTTGTTTTGTTTTTTCCGCCTCCGATTTTACTTAATATTTTCCTTACGTTTTATATATTCATCGGGTATACAAAGAGTAACTTTTACATGAACACCATCTGAATGTTCGTTATATTCAGTCCAAGCCTACATACCTGATATTTTGTGCTCCTGCAAATCCTAGTGTGGACCGTTGGTTGAAAGCCGTCGTGTCACACAGCAGAAACCCAGTTAGAACCTCAATGAGGATCAGATGGAAAATGAGAATATGTCTTTTTATTCCCTGGCACACATCTATTAGTGCAACCAATGGTACAGCAAGATTCGGCATAATTATCTTACAAAAATAATCTTATATGACAACATGCAAATGTATGTAAGTCTAATTAGGTGTACAGCAAGCGACAGTGATCTTGCCCGACAAAATGGCGATATAAACAAAGTCATGTGACCTTATGACATCAGCTGAAACACCCTTATATGTCAGTTACTGATTTTCTTTATTTTAAACTCAAGATGTCATTTGCATATTTTCATTTTTATATAAATTATTGTTGTATAAGATATTTAGACCTGGCAAGATGTCGAAAGCTTTCAAGGTATAAAGACCGGTAATTTTTTTTAACCCAGTTCAAAGATCATTATATTATGAGCAGAACAGTTGTGAAAGGGATATTCCCATCTTGTTTTTTTTGTAACCTTTTATAAGAAAGAGGAAAATTATAGAAACGATTTATCACAAAAACCATTTCGATAGGTTATTTCTTCCAGGAAATATTCAAATTTTAAGGTTCACAAAGAATACCAATAAATGAATAGGAAAAGGCTTAGTATGACATTACAGCAACACATTCTCCCACAAAGTTGATGTATTTTATTAAAATCTATGATCATTTTTTATTAGTAAAACCTGCTGGAAAAATAAATCAATGAAAGTTAGGTATTTATATACATTGCCAAATATACCCTACTTCAATAACTTTTGGAAAATTGTTTCTAATCATACAGAAACAACCAATTAACATTCAAAGAAATACATAAACATTTGCAATGGAATTTTTCTATTACATTATTATACAAATTCATGATACTGTACAAAAACTTTAAAATGCAATTGGGAAATTTTTAAAAATCTATATCTCCTGAATGGAATTTGATATCGCCCTGAACTTTTTACCAAATTAGCTCTAAAATTATGATCTTTCAAATAAAATTTTACAAAAAAACCATGGGAATATTACAACAACTAAAAACATGGGAATATTACAAAAAAAACATGGGAATATAACAATAAACCTTTGTAATAATTTAAAACAAACCATGGGAATGTTCCTTGAAATGGTCACAATAGTACCTATAGTATTTAAGTTAGAACAAATCAAAGTTTGTAAAACAAATTCAGTATGCGCAAAAGTGATGTATGAAAAGAAAAATTGATATTTTTTTGGAATTGGCCAACGTTCCATCTTGGGGACATCTATAATTCTCATCCTATACCCAAGTCTGAAGTCCCCACCAAATTTCATGTAGATCTGAGGGGGAGACTAAAAAACTAAATTATTTATTAAAAGCTTTTTTATCTTGGCCCATGGTCTCACTGAAATTCTTTCATGTACTTCTTTAAATTTCTTTCCCAAATTTAAAATATCAAAGGTTCTCACATTGCATCTACTGCTAAATCTGGGTCTAGGTTATAATAAATTCCAGGTTCTTATTCACTGTAGCCAATTTCTTTCATTCAAAATATTCTGGAACCGAAAACAATAAGTTAACATGAGCAATTTTCTAGTTGCCCTGTTCTGAAGTCACAAAATTTTGCACAATTTATGCTAATTAGGTATCATAAGTTTTAATATGCTACAAACTGGTCAATTCTTAACCAAATGTGATGGGATTCTTTGCTGTGTGCATGGTTTAAGTATATTTTAAACCATTTAAACTTCTTGTTGCCATATGTCCATATACCTTGAATAAAAAAAAAAAAAACCTAACATTAATTTGTCAATATATCTATAGATGAGATTTTATCAGGAAACGTAAAACCTGTCAAAAATATTTAAGCCTAGATACCAACGGTATGTGGTACGTGGAGGGAAACCACCTGGGTATACAGTAGATCCAAAATGATTGTAATTTGATCATTTGTAACGAACTATTTTCTTTAAGTGCGTATTCTCACTTGTCTCTGATCTGCAGGGGATCTGATCGCGAGGTACAAGCAAGCTGGAAATTATGTACTAAATAATTTCAAGCTTACTGATTTGCGTTCACACATGCTTTTTGAGAATTTTATCAGTGGATCTGATCTCATGCTCTGGATCATTATCCTACCCTCGCCTAGGAAAAGATCAATTGATTGGATCAGATCCAGTGAGCATTCTCACGGTAAAAAAATTAGCAGATCAGATTGCTTGCAGTGGATCTGATTGCGAGCTCCTTCTCAAGTGAAAACACGCTATAAACTAGACCCTGGTGGCATAATATTTGTGACTAATTGCAGATAAGTTTTTGCTAGCTTGCGCGAGCTAATTTGTTCCAAATACTAGCTTGCAACACGCTTGGTTAAGCTATAAATTGTTAGCTTGCCGCAAGCGTGCTGTAAGCTAAAATTTCTGTAAGGGGATTTATTTTCAAGTTTCTAAAAGCTGTCATGGAATCAGGTTTGCATATTTCTATAGCTAATGAGGCAGTGCAGTTTAGATGGGAGATAACTATGTGTGTAAGTGTCATGGCATGTGCCATCCTATATCACTTTACATAGAAAGAACAACAGATCGTAATAAAAAAAAATGTTTGTTTGCCAACCTCCTCCGACCTAACTTTCCGAAACATAGGGGCAGCATTTAAATAAAATAAAAAATTCTAAAATCTCTACGCTTCGTAAAAATGGCTTGGCAACCACTTTTGCATTACTATGTTACATTTTAATACCCTACATGTAGGAAACTGTTTTGGCAAACACGAGCCACGCGATACCATTTGTTTGGTCAAGTGATTGCTCTGTTCGCACGCTGCTCCATGTGCTTTAAACTTTACAATGCCAGTCAACCTTTAATCAGATTTCAATCTTGCATGTGATAAAGGTCTTTATAGACCAGAAAAAGCGGAAAATGATACACAATAACATTTTCAAGTGATTGCTATTAATTTCTTATTTGCTTGTTTATGAAAACGATATTCCTACAAAGGTCCAAATTGGAAGAAATTTTTTTATTTCTGTGTGTACAATTTTCCACAAGAAAGGGCAAGCAAACCATTTTTTTTGGCCTAATGGGTAATAAAAGGAAGTGAATGCATTCTATTTGCTTTTCGTGAAGAAGTTATTGAACTTGGGATAATTTTTGGAAATGCCTTTTTAAAATTTGGGGAAAATTAGAGATATTACAAAGATTCCTAATACTTCCAAGAAAAAGCTCAAAGAAGTTCAGCTCATATAAAGGTCTTATTCAACATAATTTCCATTTTATGCCTAGATAAAGGATGCATTGGTGCCGGATGAAATGACATGAATGCTGATGAATTTTGAGAAAGAAGTAAAATTTGTATTTTAATCTTAAATCTTTGGCGGCTCTTATCAGCTCATCTAAAAGTGATAAAGTGATGCAACAGACATTTGTTCATGATAAAACAAATATTTTTGTTATTTCTTTTGTCTGTGTCTTATTAAATGCATCTTTCTTGAGATGTATTGTCCTTTGGTTAATATCTACATGTCCTTGAAGAAAGTTAGATCCTTCGTAGTGTTTTTATTTTTCAGGCACTTTTCCCCTCGGATATATCACTCAAAATGGTTGATTGTTCTTTGAAAAAGTAGTCTTGTATATTTTGTTTTGGTTTTTATAGCCAAGTCAAATTTGATGTTTTGCCCTAAAAATTCAAGAACAAAGAGAGTGTTTATTTTAAAACCTGAGTATAACCTACTTCTGCTTGTTTTTCTGGAGATTTAGATGGAAATGTTAAAATTTGACATGCAAAAACCCCTCAAGGCATTCCTATTTTTGTTTCCGCTCACGTTTTGCTTTTGGCTTTGTTTAAATACTTGTTGCTGTGCTAAAATGGTTGCTTCCCTTTGTATAATTTTGAACTGATCTCATCAATTCATTGATGATATCTCATCAATTCATTATATTTTTAAAAAGCAAATTCTTGCATTTTTCCTCCAATTAGTAAATATTTATGCACGTTTAATAAAACAAGGGTAAGCGCCCACAAAATTCAACTTAAACAAAGTAAAAGCTAAAGAACAGGGCCATACACATTTTTGTGTAAGGGACATGTATGTACATTGGACCACAATTTTGACTCACAAATAATCACAATTTTTTCCAGAGACTCAACAAATAATTCAAAGATATTTTGACTGCGGTATCGTGGGGCGCTATAGACCATGCGTGTTGCTGCTTACATTTTTTTCAAATCTGAATTGAAATACTGAAGAAATCACGTTTGGCTAAACTTAGTTTGAAAGGGTCTATAATACCTAACACCAATATTTATACTAAGTAGCAATCTGAGATTCATACACAATAACATTTTATCACTTTTGGAGACAACACAGGTCAATGATTATTTGAAAATTTCATCAAAAAGACATATGGGGGTCTAGTTTACCTGAAAGTATTTGCTGGGATTTTTGTTTGTGGATGTCAGACCAGGGGCGTATAGTAAGGGTCACCTCTGTGTGGGGGGTGGGGGTCCAAAAACAAACAAAAATTCCCTATGGCAAGTGCAAAAATTGCACTGGTAATTTGCTGCTAATCGGGAAAAACCCTTCAATTTCCGAGAGATTTCCTTTATTTTCAGGAATTTTCCTTCAATTTTTGGGAACTTTTTCCAAAATATACCTCCTAATTTCACCTCCCAATTGAGCAGAAAGCATGCAAATGGGAAGGTGAAATCTGCTCGACCCTGCCCATATTCATATTTTAACAATCGCCTGTCTGTTTTGTTTCATATGTGGGATAATTATGATCTTAGCTGGTGTGTACATGTTCATGATATAAAATGTTGAATTTTATTAGTATGAATAGTGGGTAGGTGGGTGGGGCTTAATATGATTTTGCAGAAAATTTCTTGTAAACACAGTATCTCAAGAATGGTGAACTGGATTCGTGTCATATTTGGTACATGGATAGCCCATGGTCTGTAGATATGTTCTATTGTTTTTGGTGGTTGTTATATATTGGAACTATTTTATGTACACTTCCGGTTGGAGAATATCATAATACCATGTTTGTAATTTGTTATATAACCCTGTACTGGTATTTCATAAGATAGAAACCACGTTTTAAAATACAATTGCAAATAAGCTATTTTGTGGATTTTTGCATAATATTTTATGGTGGCAGCTGGTATAACCCTTACAGCGATCATTTTGTCACACCTGATCGTGATTGTTGCGAGTATAAACAAAAATACTTTATGATTTTGGAACATTTCTTTGTCTCCGGAGAGAGAAAAGTATGTGACAATGTTTTCATGGAAGTAAACAAAAGTAGGCTAACTTAGGGACATTGTCAAAGATGATCGCTTTTGTGGAATTTTTTACTGTTATTAAACTGTAAGTATTACTGTTTGTATTACAATGGCAGGACACTCCAATGCTAGACTGGAATGTGCCTGACATGGCTAAGGAACTAATAGAGTTGAAACAGATGTGCAATCTATATTTCGAAATAAACAAATCACCAGTCACAGAGCATAGCAATAATATCATATACTGGGCTGGGAAAAAGAACTGTGCATATTTAATACTTTCAAATTATCTGATTAAGATTTAAAGGATTCAAAGAATTTGTGGATTAAATTTGAAAAGGAGATCCTGCCCAAAGAGAAGGTATGCATTCACAGATTCGAATTCAAAGACTATGCACAAAAAGCGGATGAGAAAATAGATCAATTTGTGCTTCGCCTGTGAGTGCAATTATTATGAAGGTGATGGATTCAAGGAGCTAGATAAGACACTTACCGAACAGTTGCTAAATGGTGTTAAATATCCAAAGATTCAGAAAGAGTTACTAGGGACTGATCTTACACTTACAATTCAGGACCTCTGCAAAGCTAGGGCACTGGATGCTCAGGATATAAGATTATCAGTGAATAAAGATGCTTATGATAAAAATCCCCTTTCTCACAAACATGATTTACATTTTGTAAAAGAATTATGTGAAATTAAAGGATATCATATCGATCGATCTCCCCCTCGATCGATCGTTCGATTGATCTCTTTCGAGATTGATCTCTCTCTCTCCATCTCCATCTCGAGATCAAGAAGTACTCAGCTTCTCTCTTTCCCAACCCTCTCTCAACCACCCACAATCTGTTGAGATTTTATTTACTTACATGAAGGAAAACTGGACATGCAAAAACATACTGTTTTATAAGTGTGAATATATTAAGAAAGTATTAAACCAGAATCTAGTAGGGTAATTTAATTAACCACCTGAAGACAGTTAAAGGGAAAATAATTCAAAAAGTTCTTTAAAATACATTGAAAATTTTAAGAGGATGAGGATACCAACCTTCCATAGTGTGCTTAATGCACCAGTCATTTCTGTTCTACACAGATAAGACAGAGCTTTAAATGTGGATATCTCCTGAACAGAATAAGATGTATGAACGCTTTCTTCACCGTTCTGTTTCTCTTCAACATAAACTTGCTTCATCACTGAACTAATCCTTTACCCATGATGCCAGAGAACTCTCAGATCATTTTTCATGATTACTTGTCAGGGATGTAAAATTGATTTTTGTTTCTTTCTTTTTCTTGGAATGCCCTGCAGATTCTGTCAAGCAGCATTATATTACTAGAGATGCCCGTGTACTCTTAGGATCTTCTTTCACTTTTCGATTAAAATTAAATTTTCCTCACATGCATTGAACTTGAAATCTTTTCCTATATTGTATGTATTAGCAAACTAAATATTCAGAATGAATTCATATCAAAATCCTTTCATGTTTATCTGAACCTGCGCTAATTGTAGCCTACTCCTCATTAGCATGAAATAGAAAACCAAAAGTCGTATCGCGAAATGTGTCGTGCAACTTTCCTGAAGTATGAAAAGCTCCAGATATTTCACCATTGTTTAAGAGAATAAGCTGCATAATCTCATTTTAGCTCAACTATTCGAATCGAGCTATTCTACTACCCTTGCCATCGCCGTCCGGTTAAAGTTTTGGTTAAAGTTTTTGATTAAAGTTTGGCATCAGTGTCTGGTTCCAAGTTTTCCTTAAAAGTTTGGCGCCGGCATCCAGTTCAAGTTTTGGCTAAAGTGTTTGATTAAAGTTTGGCGTTGGCATCCGGTTCAAGTTTTGGCTAAAAGTTTTTGATTAAAGTTTGGCATCAACGTCCGGTTTAAGTTTTGGGTAAAGTTTTTTTTTATTAAAGTTTGGCGTCGACATCCAGTTGAAGTTTTGGGGTAAAGTTTTTATTAAAGCTTGGCCTAGGCATCCGGTTCAAGTTTTGGTTTATTATTAAAGCTTTTGGCATGCAAGTTTTGGTTCGAGTTTTTCAGTTGGGAATGGTGTACATTCATGTAACTTGGCATAGGGGTAGAGGGGTACTGTACAAATGAGCATGATTGGGGAGGGGGATTGTGTGTGCATACTAATTAGCTTATTTGCATAACAATGAAAATATTTGTCTGGTTAAAGTTTTTGGTCAAAGTTTTCATAACTTAAGTTATGAATGGTGTACGTTCATGTAACTTGGCATAGGGGTAGAGGACATGGCTACTGTTCAAATGAGCATGATTGGGGGTTGTGTGTGCATACTAATTAGCTTATTTGCATAATATTGGTATCTATCATATTTCTCAAATTAAAGTGGGTGTGGGGAATTTGTTTACACAAATGATCATATATGTGAAGAGCATTGTCTACACTCAATGGTGAGGTGTAGTGTGCATATTAATTAGTTTATTGCATAACAATAGACTTTCGTAGAAAATATTTAACCTGAGATAATAACTTGGTACTTGGTTTAGTGGTAGAGGGCATATGTACTGTTCAGTTGAGCACAATTGGGGGTTATGTGCATACTAATAAGCTTATTTGCATAGCAATGAAAATATTTGTATCTGTGGTATCTCTTGAATTAAAGTGGATGTGGTGATTTTGCTTAAACAAATGATCATACAGTATATGTGAAGAGCATTGTACACACCTAATGGTGACATATAGTATGCATATTAATTAGGTTATTTGCATAAAAATAGACCTTGCTGCAAAATGTTTGACCTGAGATAAAAATATATGGCAGGCGAGACTTACTTTACATTCTAAGTTTTGTTATGATATTGACATTCCTGACTTAATAGCAATCAAAATGTTGTCTTGCCATGAATAAAGAAGCAAATAAAAGTTTCCTTGCTTCTAAAGAATTTCAAATTAGGGATTTGGGAAATACAAACAATAAGTGGAATGTGGGGTAGAAGATGACAAGATGATAAAGTAGCTAAAGGAATTAGGATGAGGGTGGGATTTCATGTGGGGCAGGGTGGAATTGTATGCAGGGTGGGGTGGGATGTTGGTCAGGATGCGTTGGCATGTTGGACAGGGTGGGTTGGCATGTGGAACAGGGTGAGTTGCCATGTGGAACAGGTGGGTTGGCATGTAGAACAGGGTGGGCCGACATGTGGGACAGGGCGGAATGGCATGTGGTGAGGTATCATCTGGATTTGAGTTGTGATGGTATGTGGGTCATGCAAATGGTGGAATGACATACAGTATCTGGTTTTCAGGTGTGATTGCATGGAGCAGGTGTGGATGACATTTGGGACAGGCTGGGATGGAATGTGGGACAGTCTGGAATATGCATAATTAGGTTAGGGGTTTGTATTAATTCCAATGTCTAGTTTGTCTTTGTACATTAAAGAATATTGTTTCACATAATTTTGCTTTAATGTTATTGTACATTTTTCATGCTGCTTGACTTTGCTTGACACACATATTTTCTTAAATTGGAAGTTGCATTACAATCCAAGATGTAGTTCTGGGAATGTGTCAGGGCAGGGGGAGGGTACAGGTTGGAAAGGGGATTGAATGACATTGACATTGGCAAGTCAGGGCTTCTCCTTTCTTTGTTGTTCAATTGATAGAACTAAAAGAGTGTTATAGTTATAGAAACTGATAGCTTTGACTTGTTTTCTGAGTTACTGAATGGGTGAGGTAGCCTTGAGCTTTTTTTGTCTTAAGATTTCTGGAAAAACTCAACGATAATTTGAAGCTTGTAGTACAATTTTATGAAAATTAACAAAGCAAATGAAAATGTAAGTGCATCTTTCAAAGCACAAGTAATTTGAAATCATCTGCCCCTGCTACCCTATTTCTGTTTATATTTCCCTCTATAAGCCCATTCTCTAGACTAGCTTTGAATAGTCAAACATACTGTCCTTCCGACAGTTCTTCTTAAAAATGATATTCTGGGTTTGCTTCCATTGAACATACAGAAAGCAGACCCCTAGCTTTGTTGTTTCACAGGGTTGGCCCACCCCTCCCCTCTGTAGGTCTGCCCCACCCCACCGTATGCCGGCCCCACCCCCATGGGGTCCACCCTGCCCCTCATTAGATTTTTTTAGATTTTTAATTATAGATTTTTTTAGATTTTTAGATTATTTTTTTTCACTTCATGATCTTAACCTCATAAATGAAATACCTTACATGGATACAGAACACAGAATGATAACATAGTAAGCAATCGTCCTGTTTGGCTAATGACTGGTCCTTATCAATCAGAATAGCTCAAATCCCAGAGCTTTTCACCCTGGGCTTAAGCCTTGAGGAGGTCCCTGGACCCTGCATGCCAAAAAGAAGCAGCGCTTTGCATGTGCACATTAATGTGCCCCTCAACAAGTCTAGCACCCTGCCTCTTTTAAAATCAAGCTAGAAGGGGTCTGAAAAGCTTTGTCATGGTAAGACAAAGGTTGCCTGAAACAATAGGCAAGATAAGTACATCTTTTTATGTTTTGCTCTTGGGATACAGCCTTAATGGGATAATATTAAGGGTTCTTGTTTTATCATTTTTAGACTATGCTGCATAAATAGATTAATAGTAGGCATGTGAAGGAGATACAGGTGAGACAGCCTATATTTACAAAAGCATCAAATGCATTCAGAAATGTTTTTAAAACTTATGGACAAATAATACTGCCACTGTCAGTCTTGGAAGCCTTGGGGGAGAGGGCACCTTCCCCCACTGGGGCACCTTTCCGCACTTTTTTCAAAATGTGTATCTTTTTGTGTGGTGATTTATTTTGTATCTTAATATGATTATGCCAATCACCAATTTTTCTTTTCAAAAAGTGTAGGGTACATATGACCATAAATTCCTCCACAAAGTAGCAAGACTGTTTGTCAAAACCTTATGTATTTGTTGAAATTATGTCAGAAAGTCGGGGGGACATGTCTCCCCCTCCCCCTCTCAAGAATAAAGGCCCTGCATCCGCCCAAATACACTATACTGGTACCTACAGCTATATTGGCTTCTTGCTTTATAGGGCATGACTGGAACTTCTGAATAAAGGCCCTGCATCCACCCAAATACACTATACTGGTACCTACAGCTATATTGGCTTCTTGCTTTATAGGGCATGACTGGAACTTCTGAATAAAGGCCCTGCATCCACCCATATACACTATACTGGTACCTACAGCTATATTGGCTTCTTGCTTTATAGGGCATGACTGGAACTTCTGAATAAAGGCCCTGCATCCACTCAAATACACTATACTGGTACCTACAGCTATATTGGCTTCTTGCTTGATAGGGCATGACTGGAACTTCTGAATAAAGGCCCTGCATCCACCCAAATACACTATACTGGTACCTACAGCTATATTGGCTTCTTGCTTTATAGGGCATGACTGGAACTTTGAATAAAGGCCCTGCATCCACCCAAATACACTATACTGGTACCTGCTATATTGGCTTCTTGTTTATAGGGCATGACTGGAACTTCTGCACACTGTGATCTTGTTTTACTAGGAGGATCGCAAACAAGTAGGTGTTCTGACTGGATAGGCTAGCTGTGATGTATACATTTGTACATGACAATGTGATGTTGCTCATGTGTTGATGATGCTGCTTCAATGTGATGTGTTGTGTTTTATGTGATAAGCTTGTGTGTGTGTATGTGATAATGCTGGCATGTGTGTTATGCAATACTGTTTCTTTCATATGTAATGAGGATATTTTCATGCTATTTTGGCACATAGATAGAATAGTGCTTTCCTGTGTTTTTATGTGAATAGTGCTTTCCTGTATTTTTATGTGAATAGTGCTTTCCTGTGTTTTTATGTGAATAGTGCTTTCCAGTGTTTTTATGTGAATAGTGCTTTCCTGTGTTTTAAGTGAATAGTGTTTTCCTGTGTTTTATGTGAATAGTGTTTTCCTGTGTTTTATGTGAATAGTGATTTTCTGTGTTTTTTGTGAATAGTGCTTTCCTGTGTTTTGTGTGAATATTGCTTTCCTGTGTTTTTATGTAAATAGTGATTTCCTGTGTTTTTGTGTGAATAGTGCTTTCCTGTGTTTTTGTGTGAATAGTGTTTTCCTATGTTTTTGTATGAATAGTGCTTTCCTGTATTTTATGTGAATAGTGCTTTCCTGTGTTTTATGTGAATGGTGCTTTTCTGTTTTTATGTGAATAGTGCTTTCCTGTGTTTTTATGTGATTAGTGCTTTCCTGTGTTTTATTTTTTTATTTTATGTGGATAGTACTTTTAAATGTTTTATGTGATGGTTGATTTTGTTTTGTGTTTATTGGTGTTTTTTTATATGGTGATTTCATGTTATTCTCTTTTATAGTGCTTTTATGAGGCTTTAAAGGATTGGTTTAGTGGTTCAAGCAAGTCCATCTTAAATGAAAGAGGACTTCAAAGAAACAAAATGGAGAAGAAAGTGTTCCAAAATCTTATTCCGTTAGAAGATATTCAAGTTTAAATTTTGGTTTCATTTCTGTAGAAACATTTTGTTTTCTTTTGAAGTCCTTTTTCATATCAGATGGACAAGCTTGACCACTGAACTAATCCTTTAACTTAATCATTCTTGATGAGTGATGCTTTTACGAGAGGATGAGATGGTGTTTTTATGTGACTTATTGATTTCATATGAGGATGCTACATTTTGGATGATTCCTAGCTGTATGTATGTGATGATTCTTTCTGTGATGATAGACTTCTACTTTGAAAAAGATGCTATTTTATTTCAATTCAAATTTAATTTCTTTATTTTTCATGAGGCATGGTGATAGCTAGGGCCATACTTTGTCATGATTTTATTTACTGTTGACAGCTGAAACCAACAAAACAAGAATTATGCAGTTCCTAATTGCGAACTTGCTATACAAACCTACAGCTTGTTGTGGACATTAAGTTTTCTTTGGAGAAAAAAAGACTGCCAAAACACCTCTCCACAGGCCGGTTCACACTCCCGATTGGGAGATTTCCTGAATGAGAGATTTCCTGAATGGAGATCTAGACATGCGCAGTGACTATAATTTAAACTGTAGCCAATAAATTCAGCCGTTCAAATTTTTTTGCTGTTCAAATTTTGTAATTTTGAATTTGTATACTTTGCAAATGATATTAAAATTAATATTTCTATGTAATTTTAGCATTTGCTGGGGACTTAGAAAATATTAAAATCTGCTCTTTAAAAATATTGATAATGAATTTTAAAAGTCAAATTTGGTAAAAGTCAAATTTACGCTGGAGAAAATGGTTTCATTGTTCTGTTGCACCAATTTTTTTTTAAACATTTCGCATGCATTTTTTCTACCTTTGGCTTCAACCAATTTTACCGTTATGTATTTCTTCAGAGAGATTTGAATTTGAAAAGATGCATTGTGGGTTAAAATGAAAAAATATCCCGATTGGGAGACCCTTGTTCGGGGGCGTGAAGCGAACTGCTCAAACAAAACTGGGGAAGCTCATGATTTGTCAACTGTACAACTTTTATTTCTCTACATGTAATGCGTTTCGTGTTAACTTCAAGCTTTCATTGCTTATGCAAACTAGATGGCTAAACAGGTTACTTTGCGATGCATGTTTTTATTGGTAAGACTCCCGTTTGATATACGCATGAAATTGCATGACATGACTCAGCCTAGTTTTTCTATTTGGGTTAATTGCATAGAAAAGTACAAATTTTGAAAGATTTTATTCTGCCCCTATATTTTTGATAAATTTCAGCGGATATGCAAGAAATTTTCAACCTATTTATCATTTGCTTTTTGACAGTAAAGAATTATCCAGCTTTGTATTTCTTTAAATTTAATTTGGAAAGCTGAAAATATAGGTCAGGTTATATCTAAGTCCTTTGATTATAAGATCTGTATATTTTGGCAGAAGAAGTTATACTCACATAGATTAAACTGGCGTAAAAGTAATTGTATTTTCATGTATCAATATCTCGAAAAATGCACAAACTTTTTTCCTATTGATCTTAAGTCATTGTGACATACTTTTGAATCCTTGTTATTTCGTCCACCAGCACAAATTATCAAAAATATAGATTAAATTATAAATTATTAAACCTATTCTATTTGATAGAAAACAAATTTCAAAAATATAAATAAATCTGAAGAAAAATTCAGATTTTTATGTAAACATTATCCTGTCTTTTGAATCCCACCTCATCTTTATCTTTTTGAGAAAGATGTACAAAGGAAATTGAAGGAGTAAGTTGTGTGTACATTGACAACAGATGGGAGATAAAAAGCTGGAAAATGGGGTGAAGGGAGAAACTTTTCAGATATCTTGTTTCTCTGCAAACATAACTAGATTAGGTTTTGAAGATTAGTTAGAAACAAAGTTTTTAAAACACTTAAGTAGGCCATATAGCAGAAAGTGATAAGCATAGGATAAAAATCTATAAAATCGATCAGCCATTGCACAGCCAATCGATCAGCCATTGCACAGCCAATCGATCAGCCATTGCACAGCCAATCGATCAGCCATTGCACAGCCAATCGATCAGCCATTGCACAGCCAATCGATCAGCCAGCCATCGATCAGCCACAGCCAATCGATCAGCCATTGCGATCAGCCCAATCGATCAGCCATTGCCATTGCACAGCCAATCGATCAGCCATTGCACAGCCAATCGATCAGCCATTGCACAGCCAATCGATCAGCCATTGCACAGCCAATCGATCAGCCATTGCAACCATTTTCACTTTAATTTTTCTCCCAAATTCACCCTATTTTCCTCATTTTCTCCCTCTCAATCCTCCATCTCCTCTCTGCCCTAACTCTTACACCTTACTTTTTAACACCTTCTGTGTCACATTTGACACTGACTGTCACGCAGTGCCGTTAAACATCAACAAGCCAAACCAAACCATTGCACAAAAACTATTAGTGCTATTTTCCTAATTCAACAAGTGATCTGCTTAGATTAACACTCTTTCCACCGGTATAGGAATTGATACATGTCCATAGAGCATAAAGCGGGAATCTCGTCTCAGTAAAATTGATACATGTCCATAGAGCATAAAGCGGGAATCTTGTCTCAGTAAAATATACAAAATTGTGATGTTCATATCTTTCATGTCACATCCGATTTCGATCCAGATCAGTTTTAATTAAGTACGTACTGTACTGTGTGCGTACATACTAAATGTGCAAGTCACATCAGTGTCAGTTATTGATTGGTTGTCAGTATTCGTGTCTGACCAATCAGAATGTTGACTTTTATTGCATATTCATTAACACGATATCTGGCCTTCAAGAAAGCTTTCGTCAAATCCATCATTTGTTCGTTTGCAGCATACTACTTATTAGGAGGAATTGTGTGCATGATTTCAAAGAATTTTTTAGGATTATTCTAAAAAAATCATGGTACTTGATATAATTCATGACAATGCCTTTTGTTTATTACAATTACAGCTTAAATTACCTTACCAGCAGTGTTTACATTTTTGTATAGTAATATTCATCATAAGTATATATTTCGTATTTCTTGTATTGAGGATGGCATTCGAGATCAAAGTAGATTTATCTCTAATGATATTTGTGTTGGTACTCAGGCAGTGTCTTAGTTTTAGTATGGTAAATTTGTAAATAAGTGAACACAGCAATACCTAGCTTGAATTCATGAGAATGTAAAATTATTTTTCGGAACAGGGACCTGCGCTTTACTCAGTTTCAGTTCGCCAAGGTTTAATAGTAACCCTTAACGGACCATGCCTGGAAAGGGGACCATGCTTCACTCAATTTTAGTCCGACCAGGGTTACTTTTAACCCTTGTTGGACCATGCTGAGAAAAGGCACCTGCGCTTCTTGACTCAGCTCCAATTCAACAAGAGTTAATGTAACCAAATTCTTATATCCCATTCAAGCCAAGAAAGAAAAAGAAAAAAATCAAACCATTTTAAAACTTTGATGTACACAAGAAGCAAGTACAAGCACACAGGATCAATTATGGATAATATGGTGTAATGCTATACTTTTTCTCTTGGAGATATTTAATCCCTTACTTCTAGCAGATCTCCCATACTGACCATAGTATGATGATTTTCTATTGATTAACCATCCTTTATCTTCTATTTTCGCAGGTGATGTTCGGGCTCCCGTTTGGTCCGGAAATTGACATGTGGTCCCTGGGATGCATCTTAGCTGAGGTAATTTACATTTTTGAAAGTTAAAGGTCTAGGGCATTGGTTCTTAATAAAAATTTTGAAGGGCCATCATTTCACGACAGCTTCAGGCCGTGGGCCAATCGCGTGGCAAAACCAGCATCATGTGAGAAACAAAACCTGTCAAAACAATCCCTAAATACAAACAAGCTGAGAGCATGCGCGATTAGAAGGATGTACGCCAGATGTCGGCGGTTTTCTTATGCACCTTCCTTTGACAAGCCACGAGCCCAATTTATAATGGAACTAAAAGGGTGCGAACCGCTTTGCTCTCCTCAAAATTTTCAGGCTCACCATTCGTGCCAAGCTTGACTACGGCAATATTGTCTACTGTGTCGCTCACAACTCATACCTCAACCACATCAACACCATCCAAAATGAAGCCCTCAGGCTTTGTCCAGGTGCTCACAGGACCTCCTCAATCACCAGCCTTCATGTTGAAGCCAACGAACCTCCCTTTCTACTTAGATGTAGAAAGCCTAGCCTATCCTATGCTTTTAGGGTCCCCACCAACACCCAGAACCCTGTTTACAACCTCATTAGGTACCCCAAATTTTCCACCCTCTTTGATAGGACTAAAACCCTATCCCCTCCCTTCAGCTTATGCATTAAATCAGACCTCTTCCATCTCATCATCAACCCCACCACTCTCGGCACCTTCTCCTGGCCCACTTTTCCTCCTTGGGCCACCCCCTCCCTACTGTCCACCACGGCCTCTCCACTCTTCACAAAGCTCAAACCCATCCTCTTCATCCCATCCTCTTCATCAATCTCCACAACCAAGTCAAAGACCAACTCTCAAATTACACCTCCATCTATACTGATGGGTCCAAGGAGGGCAACAAGACAACTGCTGCTGCGGTCATCCAAGACATTACCCTCAGTAGCAGACTTCCTGACTACTCATCCATCTTTTCAGCCGAGGCTAAGGCCATTCTCCTTGCCCTCAACTTTATTGAGAACTCCCCGCTCAGCCACTTTGCTATTTTCTTCGACTCAAAGGCTGTTCTTACTTCTTTACTCAATCTTAAATGGGATAACCTCACATGCCACCTCCTCCTCCGCAAACTCCTTTCTCCCACCCTCTGCAGGAAAAGTATTCTTTTCTTCTGGATACCCAGCCATGTTGGCACCCCGGGTAATGACAGGGCTGATGCAGCCGCTAAGTTTGCCCTCACCCTCCTCCCTGCCCCTTTTCCCAAAACCCTCTCTGACATCAATCCGCTTATCGCTTCCCTTGTTCGGGACCGCTGGCAAACCTCATGGAAGTCCCAAATTGATAACAAACTCCATGTCATCCAGCCCACAATTCTGATCAAAGCCACCATCAACAACCTCTCTCGTATTGACAACGCTCATATTACCCGTCTTAGAATTGGTCACACTCATCTCACCCACTCCCACCTCCTTATTGGCTCCCCCCAACCCCTCTGCAACAATTGCCATTGCACCCTCACAATCCATCACGTTCTCCTTGCTTGCCCCCTGTACAACCTTCCCAGAGCTTCCCTTGCTCCCTACAACTCAATTGCTGAGTTCTTCCAGAAAAATCTTCCGGATAAAATTATCTCCTTCCTTCATCATGCCTCCCTCTACGACCATATTTAATTCTCCTCTTCCACCCCCTCTCTACTTTGTTTTTGTTTCAACCATGCACCTCCCCTCACGATCACAGCTTTCTGACCTTTTGTCGTTAAATTTCTCTCATTCTCCCCCTGTTTCCTTTACTTCCTACCTCTAGAATGATCTGACCTCTCAGGCACAATTTGACCTTAGTTGTTGTGGTGCCGTTAAACCTTCATCAAACAAACAAACAAAGATAACATTTTATTTGATAAGCCACGACGTTTTAGTGAGCTTGATCTGCCTAGGGAAAAAACCAAAATAAATAAGTATTTTGCGATTTGTACCTATTTTATTGGGATTGATCTTACATGCAATGCGCTGTATTGCATTATATAATGACTATTGTTCGCGGGCCAGATTGGATTGTCTGGCGCACAGGTGTTTCTAGCATTATGGCAACCTATATACTTATTACATATATGTATAACAAGGCAGTTCACCTCCTACCGCAACTTTCGAACCGTATATGAAAATTCCTTCTTTTTTTTGACCACTCACGAATCTTAATTACATTTTTTTACTCAACTTACATTTGCCGGAAACTCCCTTCTTTATTTATAAGCCACAGTATTTGTTATTTTTTTCCGATGAGATGTACAGACGATAATTAATTTCTACCCCATTACAGTCATAACAGTGTAAATACCCGACAATTTGATGCAAACCAAAGAAATGTTGCGATGACGTCATTGAAGTGCTGCTTCAGCATATGAAAAAAAGCATCGGAACCCCAAAACCTTTTGGTTCTGGTTACAAATTATAAGCTGGGAATACAAAGGTTAAAGGTAGGCAGAGGTAAAGGCCTGATTAGTATGAACATATATAGAGCTGTTGGGCCCTGCCTTTGTCTTTAGAAGAAATTCAGAATAGTGTATACGCACAAAGCGCGTGAAACTTTACAGTTTTAGTCTTTTAGGGCAGGCAATATTTGTGTTACTTTCTTTATTGATCAAATGTGTATTCCTAACAACCCCAGACTATTCAAATTAACAACCCACTCATAAAAACAGCTTCTTCCTACTGTACCTCCATGTAAATATACATTGAGCGACAACATCATTGATGTTCTAGTTTGTAATACTTTGCATTAATACTTCCAACAAAAGGTCATAGCTCCCAATAACCCCAAAACCCCCTTTTTTTTTTTTTGCGGAGCTTCCTTATTATTAGTCAGATAAACATCTGACCGTAGTATACGCTATAGCCATTACATCACTGCGAATACTCAGTCAGATATCATCCTATCTGCCCATGCATCTAACGGTGGAAATCCCTACATTGACTCATCATAGTCTCGTCGCAGAATATTTACGACGCACCCCTGATTTGCGAACATTTTCCAAGAAATTTGTACTTTTTTACCTCATTCATTTTAGGCTGCAAAAGTTAAGCTCCATAACTAAAAAGCCTCTAGTATGTAGCTCTTAATCTTAAAAGCTTGGGCATATAAGAATACATTCAATAACTATGAACTAAAACCCATGAAAAGAAGAAACTTTCACCTACCTCAGGTGCCACCTTCTCACAGTCGTGTGCTCCAAAGTGAATGTACCTAATTATTTCAAATTCTATCAAAGATCAGCCATACCAGCCACGTAAATGTTAAACACAGGCATAAAAACAAATCATGCGTCTAAAACAAGTGCACACATCCATTGACTGTACTGATTGAAGATTGTATTGGTAATTATGGCATATAGGAAATATTCAAGACATCTAATTAAGGATATAAATAACAAGTATACATTCTTTTTTTTTTTTATTTTGCGAAATGCGTCCTAAGCAACTGGATGTGGCAATGAAAATTATGATTGGAGAGGATACTTTCATGCAACTGTGCACGTGTCAAAAATTTAACTCAAATTTACCTCAAGTTAAGGTCTACTTCCATACATTATCAATTAAAATTGTAGTGATAATTATTATGAGGTGTTCTAAAAACTAATTAAAGATGCACAATAAAGGAGTTTCATAGGGTTTTCCCAATCATGGGTTTCATTCTGGTATGACTGCACGTGAAATAGGCAAGGAGCGAGTCAAGAAGAGGGCAACATGGTGATAAAACTTGGGGTATGCATGCATCTGAAAGTGAAGAAGCACAAATGATGAGAAATAACAGTTTTGATGTCGAAAACAGCCGTGTCAAAGCATAAAAAGAGTTTTAAGTATCGCAACCGTTACCTATGCCAAGGGGGCGAAAAGAGTGGCTAAAATAAAAAAGGGCACTTTTTGCCCGGTTGCTCTTGTGAAATAGAGGGCCCAATTCTCGCCTCCATTGTCCCCGGGAAATGAAAGGTAGGGGTTGCCCTAGTTGCCCCATGGTTCAGGTGTTCTTGGTTTCATTGCCTGTTTTATAAGGAAGGCAATCTGTTGATTGTTTTGTTTTTTCAATTCAAATTGTAGCCTTATACTTATATTGACAGAAAACCTATTTATTTTTCATCGGAAAATGTGTGTATAAACACCCCCTGCGCTCGAAGTCTAGTTATGCCCCTGAGTACACAATTGAGCAGAGGACAGAATTAATCCAGAACTGAATTACAACTTGTAAATTGCAGGTATTTATATCACTTTAATGGAACTAAGGCTCCTTTTTCTTATTTCAAATTTTTTGAACGGGTGTGGGGATTGTGGTAAACACACTGGACACTGGCCACACTTTTTCTTCCAAAATGTATAACAGGAAACCAGGACCTTTCGTAAAACAACAGAAAACTTTTTGGGACCTTCCATGATCCACGTCTGCAGTTCTAATACATTTCATTACATACCCCAAATACTCCAATACTTTCTTGCAAAAGTGTCCTTTTCTTCAGATCTTACTATCATATTTCTTCTAGATTAAACGTTCTTAAAAAATACTGCTCGGGAAATACTGTTCCATCAACAAAACAGGTATCCATAATTAATTCATTTTGATAAAAAAGATATAACTGCAGTGCCATCTGTGGTCTTATAAAAATCATGCCGCGCACCGGCGCAGCCACGGCGGTACATGCGTCCAGTTCGCTGGCATTATATTTATTAGTAAGCGTATTGGCGTTGTGCACGCTAGTGTAAAAAACAAAAAAGTTCCAAGGGCGTACAGTTGAACTGAAAGGAGTGTACAATATTGGCTTACATTTGTACCCAATTTTAATCATTTCAGGATTACCGGCATGTTTTAATTACTTACAAGTAAGTGAAGTAAATAGACGGTGTAGTCGCAATTTTAGGACCGAGGCGATTTCCAAAACAGGACGGAATCTCTCTCTGTGTTGCATGTAGTGCGTAGCATGTAAGGCATACAGAGGGAGATGTTATCTCACTACCTTACTATTGACTTTTCCAAAGTATTAAATATCAGCTTTGTGCTACTGTAGGTGCCCCCTACATTGAAAAATTTTCACTTCCCTCTGGGGTTTAAAAAAAACAATTTTTTGCCAGAAATTGTCATTAATTAATTTTAACATGCTAATTAAAGGACTTAAGATTTCACTGTTGCAGAATTCAACACCACCATGGGATTCTATATAGGCCTAATCTAAAATACCTAAATAAGCTAAATCCATCCGAGCCATTATTGGGCCTGTGCTTATCCCCGGTTTCCATGGCGCAAGCGGATGAGAGTACATGACTCCCTAGACGGGATGCCAGTCCATTGCAGTTTAACTCTTTCCCAGCAGTGCTGGTACTCATTTTACAGCTGAGTGGACTGATGCAAGTAGAGTAAAGTGTCTTGCTCAAGGACACAATGCAGCGCTCACGACAGGGATCAAACTTGGTACCTCTTGAATACGAGCATGACTCACTGAACCACTGCACCTCTATGAAATACCTAAATACCAAATTTTAAGTCTGTAGCCACTTATTTAAGAGTGTGCCACTTAGTTATAGAGCCTTTCTGCACATGCGTGATATCACTGTTTGAATTTTTAAACACTTCCTGGTTTCGACGTCTTAATGTAGGTCATTTATAAGTTAAAATGTACATGGTGGGGACCTAATCTAGAAATGTCAAACAAATATTAAGAAAAGATACTTAAAATGTTTACCAAACAAAACAGTTGGTTCAAATAGTCATATTAATAGCATATTCCAAACCGATGAATTTTATTAGAATTATGTTACCAAAAAATGGCATTTTTAACTATGATGTCATAAGAACCTACGCTGTCATGTTTAAACCAGATTTTGTCATGGGTGAGGGGATAAATATGACATAGTGAAAGTTGATTTCTTATGAATGTGTATGTCTCAAAATTGTGTATGGACTAAAAAAATTACCGAACATGAATATGCATAAACTTGGGCATGTTTTATATTCGCATAAGTGGTCATAAGATAATAACGCACACATGACACTATGAATAAATAAATCGGAAAGACTCTTGGTCATATGTGGCAGTAACATTGTGAAAAAATACCCAAGACTTGGCATATCTTTTATCAAGTAAGTTGTCTTAATTTCTTTTAAACTATGCTGTTTTAAGTTTTTGATGTTTTTAAAACTCTTAACTCAAAGTATCAGGGACTAAGTTGGGCTTGATTTGAAGTCGCATCTTTTCTGTTTTGTAACCGAACTTGCAAATGATTTTTTGTGAAAAAGTGAAGGCCTAGCTTAGAGTATAACCATAAGGCTTTGCATACAATTTATTAAGCTGTGTACTGTTCATGTACTGATGTAGCCTAGGCCTAGTTAGATTCAGCCTTGCTACCTCAAGGCCATAGGCAATAATTAATGTTAGCCTGCTTGAAAAAAAATTGAAACAATTATTGGGCCCCAGCAATGCCCATGTACCCACACCACTTTCATTTTTTGAACCTTATGCCTCGTTTCTTTATCTTTAATTTCAATGTTATGAGGGCTTCTTATTTTGCATTTTGCCCTGGTCCCCCCCACGAAACCTTTTAGACCTAGATACACAATAGGCCACAGATTTTGTACTATAATTCTGAGTTAACCACTTTGGGGTATTTGCATTGTGACTTTTAGTGTGCATTTATCATTTGTGCAAATGCTATAGACATTGTTAGGGAGAAGTTGGGTGCCCAATTCATCCTGGAAAAAATTACTATTTATGAAATTCTAATAATGTTTTTAATGTAATTAGTAAAATTATTAATTAACAATTTAATTAAATCAAGTTTACTCTTACATTATCTTCTTCTTCCAGTTAAGTACCATCTTCAATTCTGAAGGCTTTGGCACTGAGGAATGTGGGCTTGCAAGTCAGTACGACCAGGGATATGCTCCCTGGCAAGTCAAAGACGTTTAAAAACCGAGACAGAAGGGGCTGAGACAGTTGACTCGGGGAGAATATTCCAATCACGGGCAGCGCAATTTTTATTATTTCATCTGTTCTGTTCTTTTCCGATATTGTTTTTATTTTTCAATTTCAAAAACTAAGTACATTCAGCATGTTATTTGTTAATTTAAGTTTTTGGCAAGTTTATTTGTATTTCACTTTTAGGCATATGCCATGGTAAGCACACGTAAGTCGCAATGACTTGTTTTCAGTGTGTACCCGATGAATTTGCCAGGATGGAAAGTGGATGAACACTGGGTTAACATCCTCCTCTTTTTAAGAAGTGTTCAGAGAACCAGACGGAGGGTGAAACTCCTACCATTGGGACCGACGGCTTTACGTCCCCTCTGAAGGACGGTGAGTGCCACCCAACCATTGGCCACTTTTCACAAAGGTCGGGTAGGGGAGAAGGTGTGATGCAGAAGACAAACCTTTGTGCTTGATGTCAGCGTATATTGTTCTGCATATCTGTGGAAAAATTGCTGGTTAAATCGCTGTTGGACTCGAACCTGGGACCTCCAACATTTCAGTCACATGCTCAGCCGTATGGGCTACCTGTCTCCCTCAATGAATGCCTCCACTTGATGATTTTCAACCCATTACCTATGACAGTTGATTATTACCTTCAACAGCATACATCAATGATATTGTTTGTTTTTAAACCGAGTACAAATGCCTGAAACATCAGTAGTGTAGCTACAGTAGCATCATTATTTATATGTAACATTAGCTTTACTTGTAGGAGGGGGGGGAGGGGGGATACAAGAGCCTTTTCTGGGGGCAAGCCGTGGTACAAGCAATACATGTAGTATACAAGTGGAGGCATTCCACCTGCCCCCTACCTCAGCTACCCCACTGTGAGACATCTATCAGATGACTGAATTCTATTTTTTATCATCGCAGTCAAATTCTGTGCAAAATGCCAAATTATGATATATTACCCATTGTTATCTATCAAGGGGTTCATTTTTTGTGAAATTGAGAAAAATTAATTATTGATATTTAAATACAGAAGAAATAAGATAAGACAGAGGATGACGGACAAACAACAATTGTTTATTATTAACTTCCTATCAAGTTTGTAGTCAAACTCACAGAAGTTCAACCTATAGTAGCTTGAATAAAAGTTTTCATTTCAATTGTACTTAGTATTCCACACACATTGAAAATGATAAACAACAGCAGTATCTGCCATCATCTCCGGCTTATAGAAAGCTGGCATACCATAGCTATCATCACTTCTATGAAGCTGGATTGTTGATTCAAGAATCTTTGGTCATCTCATGCTTCGTCATTGTTCATATCAAACCTGCAGTTACATGTACTACATTGATGGTCAATGGTCACTTTTGTGTGTATCTTGACCACTTGTTGCACCATTGCCTGTGGTGTCACATCTGCACCAAATATCCCAGTGTAGCTTTTTACAGCTGGATAGGGAGTTCACCTTTGAATATTTAAGACTCTTCTGAAAGAAGTTTTGAATCTAGATCAGTCTGATTCAGTCAAGACAGGCAATGCACCAAATTCCACCTTTGATTTACTCATGTTGTGAAATCACATATGCTGTCCTATTGGAAATAGTATTAGATCAATAATCAATGATATCTTGTTAATTGAGTACCAATATGTCTGGTGAGTTAATTTGGACCCCAGTATGCATTAATTCAATTAAGCCTCTATTTGGTACATTGCACTTTGATAAACATTTATTATTTTGGACTGGCAGGCTATATCATTATAAATCAGAGAACTGGTCAACAAAATGTTAAGGTTGTTATGTTAAACAACTACATGTTTCTTATGATCAGGAACAAATAGCCGATCTTCATCCAAAATACAATCTTTATACTGCATGTTCATGTACATTAAAGGCAGCTTTGCACTGCAGCTAAATCTTTAGAGTTGACAGTGATATTTCATCTAAGATGTCAATATCGAACACTTTGCATTTCATGCATGTGTGCGATAAAATATGGGAACATATCCACAACCATATAAACATTCAACACCCTACATGTAAATACTTTATTAGAGATTAAGTTAGAAGCATGCTCACATTTAATACAGATTATAAAATAACTCGCAAACACAACTCTTATCAGCTTTGACAAATACATTTATATACATCGATTTGACTGATTTGGCCTTTTTATAAAAATGAAGCTAAAACTTTAAACAATTTGAAAAATTGCCTTTTAAAATTTAAAGACTGCTTTGTACACTGCTACTTGGCCCGCATCTTTGATCAGTGGTAAGTGGTCAATTAAGAAAGAGGCCTAACTGTCCAGCTCTGCTGCTTGTTCCTCGTACTTCCTTGCATCTTCCCTGCCTTTGGTGATTTGCTGCTTGTTCCTTGTACTTCCTTGCATTTTCCCTGCACTTGGTGATTTGCTGCTTGTTCCTTGTACTTCTTTACATCTTCCCTGCCCTTGGTGATTAACTGCTTGTTCCTCGTACTTCCTTGCATCTTCTATGTCCTTGGTGATTTGTTGCTTGTTCCTTGTACTTCCTTGCATCTTCCCTGCCCTTGGTGATTTGCTGCTTGTTCCTTGTACTTCCTTGCATCTTCTATGTCCTTGGTGATTTGCTGCTTGTTCCTTGTACTTCCTTGCATCTTCCTTGCCCTTGGTGATTTGCTGCTTGTTCCTTGTACTTCCTTGCATCTTCCTTGCCCTTGGTGATTTGCTGCTTGTTCCTTGTACTTTCTTGCATCTTCTATGTCCTTGGTGATTTGCTGCTTGTTCCTTGTACTTCCTTGCATCTTCCCTGCCCTTGGTGATTTGCTGCTTGTTCCTCGTACTTCCTTGCATCTTCCCTGTCCTTGGTGATTTGCTGCTTGTTCCTCGTACTTCCTTGCATCTTCCCTGCCCTTGGTGATTTGCTGCTTGTTCCTTGCATTTCTTTGCATCTTCCCTGCCCTTGGTGATTTGCTGCTTGTTCCTCGTACTTCCTTGCATCTTCCCTGCCCTTGGTGATTTGCTGCTTGTTCCTTGTACTTCCTTGCATCTTCTCTGCCCTTGGTGATTTGCTTGCTTGTTTCGTACTTCCTTGCATCTTCTATGCCCTTGGTGATTTGCTGCTTGTTCCTCGTACTTCCTTGCATCTTCTATGCCCTTGGTGATTTGCTGCTTGTTCCTTGTACTTCCTTGCATCTTCCCTGCCCTTGGTGATTTGCTGCTTGTTCCTCGTACTTCCTTGCATCTTCCCTGCCCTTGCTGATTTGCTGCTTGTTCCTTGTACTTCCTTGCATCTTCCCTGCCCTTGGTGATTTGCTGCTTGTTCCTTGTACTTCCTTGCATCTTCCCTGCCTTTGGTGATTTGCTGCTTGTTCCTCGTACTTCCTTGCATCTTCCCTGCCCTTGGTGATTTGCTGCTTGTTCCTCGTACTTCCTTGCATCTTCCCTGCCCTTGGTGATTTGCTGCTTGTTCCTTGTACTTCCTTGCATCTTCCCTGCCTTTGGTGATTTGCTGCTTGTTCCTCGTACTTCCTTGCATCTTCCCTGCCCTTGGTGATTTGCTGCTTGTTCCTCGTACTTCCTTGCATCTTCCCTGCCCTTGGTGATTTGCTGCTTGTTCCTTGCATTTCTTTGCATCTTCCCTGCCCTTGGTGATTTGCTGCTTGTTCCTCGTACTTCCTTGCATCTTCCCTGCCCTTGGTGATTTGCTGCTTGTTCCTTGTACTTCCTTGCATCTTCTCTGCCCTTGGTGATTTGCTTGCTTGTTTTCGTACTTCCTTGCATCTTCTATGCCCTTGGTGATTTGCTGCTTGTTCCTCGTACTTCCTTGCATCTTCTATGCCCTTGGTGATTTGCTGCTTGTTCCTTGTACTTCCTTGCATCTTCCCTGCCCTTGGTGATTTGCTGCTTGTTCCTCGTACTTCCTTGCATCTTCCCTGCCCTTGCTGATTTGCTGCTTGTTCCTTGTACTTCCTTGCATCTTCCCTGCCCTTGGTGATTTGCTGCTTGTTCCTTGTACTTCCTTGCATCTTCCCTGCCTTTGGTGATTTGCTGCTTGTTCCTCGTACTTCCTTGCATCTTCCCTGCCCTTGGTGATTTGCTGCTTGTTCCTCGTACTTCCTTGCATCTTCCCTGCCCTTGGTGATTTGCTGCTTGTTCCTTGTACTTCCTTGCATCTTCCCTGCCTTTGGTGATTTGCTGCTTGTTCCTCGTACTTCCTTGCATCTTCCCTGCCCTTGGTGATTTGCTGCTTGTTCCTCGTACTTCCTTGCATCTTCCCTGCCCTTGGTGATTTGCTGCTTGTTCCTTGTACTTCCTTGCATCTTCCCTGTCCTTGGTGATTTGCTGCTTGTTCCTTGTACTTCCTTGCATCTTCTATGTCCTTGGTGATTTGCTGCTTGTTCCTTGTACTTCCTTGCATCTTCCCTGCCCTTGGTGATTTGCTGCTTGTTCCTTGTACTTTCTTGCATCTTCCCTGCCCTTGGTGATTTGCTGCTTGTTCCTTGTACTTCCTTGCATCTTCTATGCCCTTGGTGATTTGCTGCTTGTTCCTTGTACTTCCTTGCATCTTCCTTGCCCTTGGTGATTTGCTGCTTGTTCCTTGTACTTCCTTGCATCTTCCTTGCCCTTGGTGATTTGCTGCTTGTTCCTTGTACTTTCTTGCATCTTCTATGTCCTTGGTGATTTGCTGCTTGTTCCTTGTACTTCCTTGCATCTTCCCTGCCCTTGGTGATTTGCTTGCTTGTTTCTCGTACTTCCTTGCATCTTCTCTGCCCTTGGTGATTTGCTTGCTTGTTTCTCGTACTTCCTTGCATCTTCTATGCCCTTGGTGATTTGCTGCTTGTTCCTCGTACTTCCTTGCATCTTCTATGCCCTTGGTGATTTGCTGCTTGTTCCTTGTACTTCCTTGCATCTTCCCTGCCCTTGGTGATTTGCTGCTTGTTCCTCGTACTTCCTTGCATCTTCCCTGCCCTTGCTGATTTGCTGCTTGTTCCTTGTACTTCCTTGCATCTTCCCTGCCCTTGGTGATTTGCTGCTTGTTCCTTGTACTTCCTTGCATCTTCCCTGCCTTTGGTGATTTGCTGCTTGTTCCTCGTACTTCCTTGCATCTTCCCTGCCCTTGGTGATTTGCTGCTTGTTCCTCGTACTTCCTTGCATCTTCCCTGCCCTTGGTGATTTGCTGCTTGTTCCTTGTACTTCCTTGCATCTTCTCTGCCCTTGGTGATTTGCTTGCTTGTTTCTCGTACTTCCTTGCATCTTCTATGCCCTTGGTGATTTGCTGCTTGTTCCTCGTACTTCCTTGCATCTTCTATGCCCTTGGTGATTTGCTGCTTGTTCCTTGTACTTCCTTGCATCTTCCCTGCCCTTGGTGATTTGCTGCTTGTTCCTCGTACTTCCTTGCATCTTCCCTGCCCTTGCTGATTTGCTGCTTGTTCCTTGTACTTCTTGCATCTTCCCTGCCCTTGGTGATTTGCTGCTTGTTCCTTGTACTTCCTTGCATCTTCCCTGCCCTTGGTGATTTGCTGCTTGTTCCTCGTACTTCCTTGCATCTTCCCTGCCCTTGGTGATTTGCTGCTTGTTCCTCGTACTTCCTTGCATCTTCCCTGCCCTTGGTGATTTGCTGCTTGTTCCTTGTACTTCCTTGCATCTTCCCTGCCCTTGGTGATTTGCTGCTTGTTCCTCGTACTTCCTTGCATCTTCCCTGCCCTTGGTGATTTGCTGCTTGTTCCTCGTACTTCCTTGCATCTTCCCTGCCCTTGGTGATTTGCTGCTTGTTCCTTGTACTTCCTTGCATCTTCCCTGTCCTTGGTGATTTGCTGCTTGTTCCTTGTACTTCCTTGCATCTTCTATGTCCTTGGTGATTTGCTGCTTGTTCCTTGTACTTCCTTGCATCTTCCCTGCCCTTGGTGATTTGCTGCTTGTTCCTTGTACTTTCTTGCATCTTCCCTGCCCTTGGTGATTTGCTGCTTGTTCCTTGTACTTCCTTGCATCTTCTATGCCCTTGGTGATTTGCTGCTTGTTCCTTGTACTTCCTTGCATCTTCCTTGCCCTTGCTGATTTGCTGCTTGTTCCTTGTACTTCCTTGCATCTTCCTTGCCCTTGGTGATTTGCTGCTTGTTCCTTGTACTTTCTTGCATCTTCTATGTCCTTGGTGATTTGCTGCTTGTTCCTTGTACTTCCTTGCATCTTCCCTGCCCTTGGTGATTTGCTGCTTGTTCCTCGTACTTCCTTGCATCTTCCCTGCCCTTGGTGATTTGCTGCTTGTTCCTTGCATTTCTTTGCATCTTCCCTGCCCTTGGTGATTTGCTGCTTGTTCCTCGTACTTCCTTGCATCTTCCCTGCCCTTGGTGATTTGCTGCTTGTTCCTTGTACTTCCTTGCATCTTCTCTGCCCTTGGTGATTTGCTTGCTTGTTTCTCGTACTTCCTTGCATCTTCTATGCCCTTGGTGATTTGCTGCTTGTTCCTCGTACTTCCTTGCATCTTCTATGCCCTTGGTGATTTGCTGCTTGTTCCTTGTACTTCCTTGCATCTTCCCTGCCCTTGGTGATTTGCTGCTTGTTCCTCGTACTTCCTTGCATCTTCCCTGCCCTTGCTGATTTGCTGCTTGTTCCTTGTACTTCCTTGCATCTTCCCTGCCCTTGGTGATTTGCTGCTTGTTCCTTGTACTTCCTTGCATCTTCCCTGCCTTTGGTGATTTGCTGCTTGTTCCTCGTACTTCCTTGCATCTTCCCTGCCCTTGGTGATTTGCTGCTTGTTCCTCGTACTTCCTTGCATCTTCCCTGCCCTTGGTGATTTGCTGCTTGTTCCTTGTACTTCCTTGCATCTTCCCTGTCCTTGGTGATTTGCTGCTTGTTCCTTGTACTTCCTTGCATCTTCTATGTCCTTGGTGATTTGCTGCTTGTTCCTTGTACTTCCTTGCATCTTCCCTGCCCTTGGTGATTTGCTGCTTGTTCCTTGTACTTTCTTGCATCTTCCCTGCCCTTGGTGATTTGCTGCTTGTTCCTTGTACTTCCTTGCATCTTCTATGCCCTTGGTGATTTGCTGCTTGTTCCTTGTACTTCCTTGCATCTTCCTTACCCTTGGTGATTTGCTGCTTGTTCCTTGTACTTCCTTGCATCTTCCCTGCCCTTGGTGATTTGCTGCTTGTTCCTCGTACTTCCTTGCATCTTCCTTGCCCTTGGTGATTTGCTGCTTGTTCCTTGTACTTCCTTGCATCTTCCTTGCCCTTGGTGATTTGCTGCTTGTTCCTTGTACTTCCTTGCATCTTCTATGTCTTTGGTGATTTGCTCTTGTTCCTTGTTCCTTGCATCTTCTATGCCCTTGGTGATTTGCTGCTTGTTCCTTGTACTTCCTTGCATCTTCCCTGCCCTTGGTGATTTGCTGCTTGTTCCTTGTACTTCCTTGCATCTTCTATGCCCTTGGTGATTTGCTGCTTGTTCCTTGTACTTCCTTGCATCTTCTATGCCCTTGGTGATTTGCTGCTTGTTCCTTGTACTTCCTTGCATCTTCTATGCCCTTGGTGATTTGCTGCTTGTTCCTTGTACTTCCTTGCATCTTCCCTGCCCTTGGTGATTTGCTGCTTGTTCCTTGTACTTCCTTGCATCTTCCCTGCCCTTGGTGATTTGCTGCTTGTTTTGCTGCTTGTTCCTTGTACTTCCTTGCATCTTCCTTGCCCTTGGTGATTTGCTGTTTGTTCCTTGTACTTCCTTGCATCTTCTATGCCCTTGGTGATTTGCTGCTTGTTCCTTGTACTTCCTTGCATCATTTACTGCCCTTGGCCCTTGATTTGCTGCTTGTTCCTTGTACTTCCTTGCATCTTGGTGATTTGCTGCTTCTTCCCTTGGTGATTAAGGAATTGCTTGTTGCATTGTTGTTCACCATCTTACTTCCTTGCAAATTTGCTGCTTGTTCCTTGCAGCTGATCTTTTCTTTGGTGATATCAATCTGTGATTTTGAAGTTTATCTTCTTAAAAAGATTGATCAATGTTCTTCTTCAAAAGATTAGAAATGTTTAAGAAACAATCCCAGGCCCAAATGTAATCCAGGAATGCACACATAAAATATACTTATGATAAAGTTCTGATATTGATTAATAAAGAAAATTAAGGCATATATATACTAAACCTGTGGATGACTCTACTTGACATATTAAGACTCGACAAGTTTTGCCAACTGAAAGATGCTTCAGAAATTTAGAAACATTGAAATAATAAAGGTATTTTTTGTTGAATCGAGTCATAACATCCATCTCGCAATCAAAAGCTTTCAAATTCAAAATATTATTTCCATTAGAATTTGAGCATGGGAAATTCCCATACCACTAGAAAAATCAATATAAGAAAAGTTTTCTTGCTATTGGACAGTATTTTCTTTGTTTTCAAATCTAAATAAGCAGAATCATGATTTCATTCCATGTCCCAACAGAAAGGAGATCATACTCATTGGACACAGAAATTCCAGTGAATGGGCTTCCTGGTATCATGGCTGACAGAGACACCTGGTGAGTGGCGAGCTGCTGTGTCTTCAATTTCGACTGAACAGCTGAAGCCGAAGGATGATGATGATGAGGATTTCTTTTAAATGACAAGCACCACATTGACGGCAAATATTGATATATTTGTAGTAAAATCTGTCCTAAGCTACATGGAGCCCTTTGAATGAATTAGCATGATTTTACTACCTGTTAAGGCAGAATAACAAATAGTGGAACATCAATCACATTGTTGTATTCTTTTCCCATTTTTGGGTCACCTCCACTTTCCTGAAATAGCTGGTAATCCACCTTTAGGCTTTCTAGGGTTCTTGATGGTGATCTGCTCTGTGATAAATTGTTCCAAACAATCCAAAGTTAGTACGTGCATGTTGATTTTATTTGTTTTTAAGCAACCTAGTACCTTTGTTTTATCATACGTGTTAGATAAATGTCTTGCTATGTTTTTACGAATGTACTGCCATGAATTCAGGCCCAGGAAAAGGGCAATGCAAAGGCGTACTAGTGACACAAAAATGTTCCAATTTCAGTTAAAAGAGTTGGCAAGGAGTTGAAAAAACTTAGCAAGAAAGGCCAATTAAAGTCTAAGAAATAAGGCAATCACACCCAAGTTTAGAAATGTGCGGTACAAGAATTATATTGTGTACAGAGCGGCTCGTTTTATCCATGGAATGCCTTTACAAAACTTACTCTAATTTGACACATTTTCTTAACGTTTCATGGTATATGTATATGTTATAAATTTGTATGTATTTTTAGATATATATTTTTATGTTTTCTCATTTTTTTACGTATCATGCATATATTCTTACCTTTTGTCTTATTTATAGATATATTTTTATATATATATTTATAGTGGATTTTTAATCAACTTAAACTTAAGTGGTTTCACCAAATCTACTCACCAATTTGTATAAATGATTGGCAAGTGACTTATTTTGTATTGTAGTTACATTATAATATATTGATAGATGATAATGCAATATGAAACATTGGGAAGCCAAAACATGCTGATGCATGGGTGTAGCCGGGGAGGGGGGTTGACAGGGTCATATGACCCCCCCCCCCCAAAAAAAAAATGGAAATGGTAAAAAGGTCCAGAAAATATGGTAAAAGGTCCAAATATTTCCCTTGACCCCCCTATCCAATTCAAAGGCTGGCTACAACCCTGCCGATGCAAACCATCAACAGGATAGAAGACTATCTGGAGCATGGAGTTCACTCCCACCAGTGGTGTCTTTTGGATGACAAGGGCTTTAATCTTCATCATGCCACTGGACTACTGGTGCCATTTACCCACTGGACAATTATATAATCTAAAAAATTTGAAAAAGCCACTTACTAAAAGTTCTTTAGCTTTGAAAATTGAAATTCATCAATCATAATACTAATCTCAAATTACACCTCCAAAATTTGCAACAAAAATGTGCCATTGACATCACCCTCAGTAGCAGACTTTGACCACTCATCTCTTTTATATTCTTGATTGTACTCTCCTCTTAGTCACTTTGTTTCAAAGGCTGTTCTTACTTCATTACTCAATCTTAAATGGGATAACCTCACCTGCCACCTCCTCCTCGGAAACTCTTTCTCCCACCCTCTGCAGGAAAAGTGTTCTTTTCTTCTGGATACCCAGCCATGTTGGCATCCCTGGCAATGACAGGGCTGATACAGCCGCTAAGCTTGCCCTTAACCTCCTCCCTTCCCCTTTTCCAAAAACCCTCTCTGACATCAAGCCGCTTATCGCTTCTCTTGTTCGTGACCGCTGGCAAACCTTATGGAACTTCCAAATTGATAACAAACTCCATGTTATCAGCCCACAATCGATCAAATCCACCATCAACAACCTTTCTCGTATCGACAACGTTCATATTACCCGTCTTAGAATTGGTCACACCCACCTCACTCCTCCCACCTCCTTATTGGTTCCCCCAACCCCTCTGTAACAATTGCCACTGCATCCTTACAATCCAACACGTTCTCCTTGCTTGCCCCTGTACAACCTTCCCAGAGCTTCTCTCGCTCCCCACAACTCAATTGCTGAGTTCTTCCAAAAAATCCTCCAGATAAAATAGTCTCCTTCCTTCAGCATGCATCCCTCTACAACCATATTTAATCCTCCTCTTCCACCCCCTCTCTACTTTGTTTTTAGTTTTACCCATGCACCTCCTCTCTCTCGATCACAGCTTTCTGGCTTTTGTTCTTGAATTTCTCTCATTCTTCCCCTGGTCTCTTTCCTTACTACCTCTAAAATGATCTGACCTCTCAGGCACAATTTGACCTTCGTTGTCGTGGTGCCGTTAAGACCTCATCAAACAAACAAACAAATATAAATACAGTTTAACATTCTCGTTGTAATTTGATGTACACAATTTCTCGTTTATCCTTGTATTTCCTGTTTCCTTTATAGCTGCATAACTTTTCTTCCCCTTCCTGAAATAATTGTTTTGTGCTCCCTTATACATGTAGTAAAGTCAATTTTTTTCACCTATTGTTAAAAGAGAAAATTTAGGGTGTATTTTCTTTCCTTTTCAAACAGGGCAGGCAGGGGCCATCAGACACAAAATTGCCCCATGATTTCCATGGTGCCCCAGAGATGAGGGGCTCGAAAACTTCAAAATATTATTTGGACCCCAGTCTGGTATAACAGTGAAGATTTATGGCAGGCTTCAAAAATTGAGCAGCTCGGTTGATGTTTTATGTGGTGCCGTAGACCATATTCATTTCCCTCAGTTTTCAATGACATAACATGTTAAGGTATATTGTGGGGCCCCGAGGACCAACTCAGTTTGGCCACCTGTAATTCAGACCATATGAAGATATCTTACAGGCAGTATTCCCATAATTTGACATTTTGACAGGGGTGTCGGAAGAAACTCGAGAAGGGGGGTAGAAATCATGTAAGGGCACTTTTTTGACAGTAATTGAGAGGCACATTTGATTTTCATTTTATTATATCATTTTCGTGCCTAATTTGTCACAAGAATGGAAAATTGTAGGACAGGGGCACTTCCCCTTGCCCACCGTTCACTTGGAACATAACACTGGTTTCCGTGATATAAAGTCGATGACGTTAAGTAACGCACGTGCACAGTTAATTGAATAACTTAATGACGCTAGCTGTACGGGCTTGATTCATACATGTAGCATGTTTATAAATAGAGTTATTAACAATATTACAAAAACATGACTTTTTGGAAAAATTTTAAATGGTCACCATTTGTGATTTTAGGACTACATTTTGCCAATTTTTGGTTAGCATGCGAAGCATAATGCGAACCTATATAATGGCGATTTCATCCGGCCATCCACAATTTTTCCTGAGATTTCCTCAGAAATGTTAAAGTTTTATTGTTCTATTGTTTTTGGTGGCGATGTCATGCATATTAATAAAGTAGGCGGGACTTAATCTTAAAATGCTCATATTTTAACAACCACATGTCTGTTTTGTTTCATATTTAAAATATGTTGTTAATGTGTTAATGAGGTAAAAATGGTTGGATTTTAATTAATTGTGAAATTTCTTTCTTGTGAGGACTATAAGTCATTTGGTTGTCATTGGAACGTTGAACCCATTGTGTTATATCATTTATTATACAATAGTTTTAAATTAAAAATTCATAATCTGAGTCGGAACCTCAAAACTTTGGTTTTCTGGTCTTCTATTTATTTTCTATCTAAGATGACTATTTTATCAATGGTATTAGCAGTTAAAAGAAAATTCCCATGGAATTAAGTTGATAGAGAACAATAAAAGAAACAGATTAGTGAGAGATAAAAAACAAATCTAATATCTTATTGTTGTCTGTGTAAAAGAGATTGTTGATCTGAGTCTTAGTCATCATTAATGATGTCATCACAGCACTTCCTGTATTATTCTTTATGTATTTCTTTGAAAATTAATTTTGTATTTTTTTAATGATTGGGAACATTTCAAAAATTATTAAGAATAGTCTAGAAGGCAATTTACAATAATGTTTTCCAATCTGTTCTTGTAACTTATATTTAAATTAGGAAAAATTGGCGATTAATTTTCAAAAAATACATAAAGATTAGTACATGAAGTGCGTAATGACATCATAATGATGACTTAGACTCAGTTCAAAAGTCATTTTTATGCAGGCAAGAAAAATCTTTATAAGTTCAATATCTTCTTCTTGGAATGAGATATTAAGATGGTTTTTTTACCTATCTGTTTCTTAATTTTTTTCTCTATCAAATATATAAAAATGAAATTCCATGGGAATATTCTTTAAAGAGTGTGATTAAAGTTGAAATGTTTAAATCCTTCCGCACCAATAAAAGCTCATATAGGCCCAGTGCTTATCCTTGGTTTCCTTGGTGCTACTGGATAAGAGTCCTTGATTTACCCTGGGCGTTATACCAGTCCATGGCATGCTAATTCCCCAGATAGCTGGAAACAACTGCAGGCATTGGAAATAAAGCATCTTGCTCAAGTATACAGTTCCCAGAGTGGGTATTAGTATCACTATGGGTCAGATGCCCTACCACTGAAGGACCACACTTCCTATAGGGGTGTGAATAGTGTCTGTTAGTACTGCCATCCATGGTAAATGGAACAGTTTTTCATGATATTTATGGTGCACATGAGAGAGGAGAACAATGGATTCAGGGGAGCTTTTTCAATTAAAATGCCACTGGTTTTTAACAATTAAAGAGTGAAAAGTTTCATCTCAGGTATGGGTATTTCCATTGGCGCAACAAGGGTCCTAAAGGCCTCTGGGAATTTAGGGATTGGGGGACCATAACAAACATATCACAGTGTCATTGCTTGGGCCCATGGGGTTTACCCACCCTTCTCACCCTATTTTTGCACCACTGGGTATTTTTCCACTGTACAACTGTCTGAACTGATCATTACCATTTTCTCTCCTTTCTAGTTATACCAAGGGAAGGCATTGTTTTTTGCGGATTCCAAGGTGCGGATTATGGAAAAGATGGTCAGTGTACTTGGTCCCCTACCCACAAGTCTTTACCAACGGGGGAAGTTTTTTCAAGAGTTCCAGCATTTATCAGGAAAGCAGTTGACATTCCTCGGTAAGGCTACAAAGACAGATTGATAGTTCTGTTCTTCTGTTTATTATTTACATGTATATCCTATTCTGTCAAAAGGAATGAATCATTTTATCAGGAAATCATGTAATATTTATTATTTACCAAACAATTTGTGCTTTCACTCTGCACCATCCCCAAATTCCTTTCTCCGTAAACTTCTTTATCTTAACCCTCCAGAAACACCAAAACTTTTAAAGATCTATGGATATGTATTCATTTCTACTCAAGCCATGAAGGTCCATCAGGCCAGTGCTTAACCCTGGTTGCCTTGGCGTAAGCGGATGAGAGCATGACTCCCCCTGGGCATCACAGGTTAACCTCCCAGCAGTGCTAGTACTCATTTACTGCTGAGTGGACTTGAGCAAGTGGAATTAAGTGCTCACAACGGGATTCAAACCCGATACCTTTCCATTGCAGATCAAGTCTCAGCAGTGATGGTATTAATTTACAGCTGAGTGGACCTGAGCAAGTGGAATTAAGTTTCTTGCCCAAGGACACAATGGAGCGCTTGCGACAGGATTCAAACCCCATACCTTTGCATTGCAGATCAACTCCCAGCAGTGATGGTATTTATTGACAGCTGAGTGGACTTGAGCAAGTGGAATTAAGTGTCTTGCTCAAGGACACAATGGAGTGCTTGCGACAGGATTCAAACCCCAAAACCTTTCCATTGCAGATCAAGTCCCAGCAGTGATGGTATTTATTTACAGCTGAGTGGACTTGAGCAAGTGGAATTAAGTGTCTTGCTCAAGGACACAATGGAGCTTGCGACAGATTCAAACCCTGTACCTTTCCATTGCAGATCAAGTCCCAGCAGTGATGGTATTTATTTACAGCTGAGTGGACTTGAGCAAGTGAAATTAAGTGTCTTGCTCAAGGACACAATGGAACTCGCGACAGGATTCAAACCCGGTACCTTTCCATCACAGGTCAACTCCCCAGCAGTGATGGTACTCATTTTACAGCTGAGTTGACAAGAACAATTAGCGTCAAATGTTTTGCACAAGGACACAATCATAATCTCTCATCCTCTTGCACCATGACAGGCCTCCCGGTAAACCTTTAAAAACGTTTAAAACCTTTAAAAATCTTTATTGATAAATTGAACCTTTATTCCTTTCAAAATAACCTTTAAAACCTTTAAAAACCTTTATTTTCAAAGTTAAGTAAGGTAAATGATTCGAGTGCCAAGGTTTTAGCTTCATTGGTAAGTATACACATCCATTTAGTAGCATATCTGTTCTCAACACACATTTAAAAAGTAGCAGGACCAAAATAAAATTTCCAACTTCACGTAAGTAACCAATTGCCTTTTGCCCCAGAATATGCTCATTGTATGAAAATTTATTCCATTAGTTAACCTTTATAAACCTTTTTATTCCAACCTTTAAAAAAACCTTTATTTTAAAAAAGAGTCACTGGGAGGCCTGCCATGAAAACCAGAGACAAGCACCAAATGACTTGGATGAATTTAACTTTTTTAACAGCTTATGTTGTCTCTACACGTTCATATACCATTCAAGAAATAGATTATTATGGAATTGTCATCTACTTAAAAACTCTTATTTCCTTCCAAGCTGCTGTGTTTTACACATTTAAGTTTACTAATCTATTTTGATATAAATAAAGATCTCTCACACTTTATGACATCTGCTATTGATTTGCCGATAAGCCTTTACAGTCAATCAATCAATGATCCTTTTGCCTTTTCTTCTTCAGATGTACATTCCAGGTTGCGGAAAATGTTGGGAGATATGACAGATTTCAATACTATCTCTTTCCTGATTGGCTTACTGCAGTATAACCCAGGTAATAATTCACTCATGTAGAGTGTGTGTGTTTTTTTCTGCTAACACTTTTTGTGCAACCATTTCAAAAACATGCTCTATATCTAGAAACTGTACTCAATCAACCATTATGTTTATCATTTGTAATTTAAGCTCCATACTATAAATATTCATGAATTATTTCAGCATTCACCTTGTAGCAAATCATTACATTGTATATATAAGGCTTGCAGGGAAGAAATTGAACTTAATGTTGTGGAGAATTGTGTGTTTGTACTATGGAAATCCTAAGTATTGTACGCCCTTCACAACCAACCCATGTGTGGTGGCACTATTATTAGTGACCTTGAAGGAACTCTCGACCCAAAAGGGAGGGCTTCTCTTTTGTGATAATTAGTGGGTATTTTGTCACATCCAATCAAATCTCGCGATCCCTTTTTTGCATATTTAATCTCAGCGAAAGTTTATTCACTCACCGAGTGCTCTCAATGAAAGCTTGTTCACTCGCCGAGTGCTCTTAGACGTTCACTGTGTGTGTAACTTCTGCACATGTTAAGCCTTCTTCTCTTCTGGTATGGTAGGAACGATAGTCACAAAATTATAGGCCTACATTAAACTTGATATTTTTAGCTGGGCCCAGGAGGATTTGGCCAATACTGTAGTAACGTATGACTATAAGTATTTGACTGTAACGTTAGTGTAATAAACGCCTTTTCAAATTATCATGCCCTAATGTTACACTTGCCTAACGACTCTGTAAGACTCGACGTAAGGACTCATCTCTGCTTCATTACCAAATGACTGTTGATACGCGTTTCAACCGTGAAAAGACACCAACTTCAAACAAAGTTTATTGGGTGATCACGTTTACATGAAGAAATATTAACAAAATAAACTTCCTGTGCATTTGTCAAGTCCTAACAATCGGCCGTGTACCCTACACAGCTAGGCCTATGTGCATGATCGACAGCACAGCAAAGCTATGAATATTCAAATCCAAAGAGGCTGTATCAAAAGCCTATACAAGACACACACTGCATTATTTATGAGACTCCAATCAAATAAGCCCTCATTTTTTGGTTGAATGCTCCTTTAATTTGCATTTTTTTATTTGCATTTTTTGCGTTGTAAACTTACAATCAAATATTTAAATGCTGCCGTAAACACCTACCAAAAACGATGAAAATTGATCTTTTCACAGAAAATGGAGCTTACGGATAGTGCTCAGTGATTTGAAACTCGCTATGATACCCCCAACGATTTCCTTATTCAGGAACATAATATTCATTATCAGAATCGGCCATTAGTAAGAAAGGCTTTGTGAAAATCGATCATCACCTGTCAGGTTTCATTCTGTCTGATTTAAATTATTTCATCATTTGAAAGGATAATTCTCACACTTTTGTCTTACATTTTTAGAACTCAAGATTAACTTCTGTCTTCAGGTGTTAATTTTCAAAGAGTAACAGCAACGAGCCAAATATATAAGTGCCGCCTGCAGTAGGTTTTTCATGTTTATGAAAGAAAATTTTGTTTAAAATATATTAAAAGTGGAACTTGTGGAGGCGCAGATGTCAAAGTTACATCATTCAGAGAGGAATGTTGATTTAACCCCAATTCTCTGGCCATGCGACTAATTTTGCTCTGAGAAATGTGTTAGCGTGGTAGGAGAAGCTTTGTGGGTGGGAAACTGCTTAGTTTATTACATTATGTTATCCTGTGTTTACGGCTGATTAGGCCTGAAAGAAAGATTTTTTTCTTCAAAAATCCTATGCATTGTAAAAATCCCTATAATCAATATTTTGATAAAAATTGCAAATTTGTGCCTTAAGTAGTTGAAATTCCAGCCTACCATGCTAGTAGATAAATAGCTTTGGCATGCCTTCAACTAACAATAATATAAATTTTACACGTAACAAAAATTCTTGGAACTGGAGACGTGACTAAAACAAAATAAGCTTCTTTAAGAATTCAACACCTCAGAATATGTAGCTTGATGACATACACTGAAATCGTGTCACTAGAATGGTAGAGTAAGTGATCACATGGTATGAATTGCTCTGATATAATGGTTAGGTTTTGATTTCAAAAGTTTCAATATTGACACATTTTGTTACGTTACTTTCTACAGCTGACAGGTTGAATGTGACAGAAGCCATTCAGCATCCGTTCCTTGCCCTGAGATGGCGTACCGACATCTGATGCCTGTGAATTCCAGTGGTATGTTCTTATGTTAGGTATTATTAAAGGATGTGTAGCAACAACTTTAGCTGAAAGTAGTGAAGCATGTCTATCTTATATGAAAGAGACCTTCAAAAGAAACACAATGGTAAAGAAAGCATTCAAAAATCTTATTTAGTTAAGGAGATATCTAAGTTTAATGTTTGGTATTATTTGTGTAGAAATGACTGAAATCAGACTAGTTGTGATGTCTTAGCCTCAGATTCCTCAGTCTTTATATATTCTATTATATTTTGTTCTGTGATTTTGTAGCTTCAAAACCGTGGGATATGTCAAAAAAGTAGTAAAACTGAATCTAGGAAGGGTATTTATAATATACCACCTGAAGAAAATTCAAAAGAAAAATAATTTGAATAGTAACAAAAGTTAAATCAATTTTCTTTCAAATACATTAACAATTGTTAAGAATGTGGGGATGGGTGCATCAACCTTTCATAGTAGTCTTACTACACCAGTCATTTCATATAGATAAAACAGCTTTAAACTTGAATATCTGACGGAATAAGATATTGAAGTAATTTCTTCACCACTTCTTTTGAAGTCCTCTTTCACACAAAATAAACTAGCTCGACCTTTGAACTAATCCTTTAAACATTGACTATTTTACAGTTTTTGTATCTCAGGCACAATTTGCATATTTTATGCAAATTTCAATAGTTTTGTATCTCAGGCACAATTTGCATATTTTATGCAAATTTCAAGAGTTTTTGTTTCTTAGGCACAATTTGCATATTTTATGCAAATTTTGTGATGTATTGATTGGTGATCTTGGCATTTTCTTTTATACATTCTTTTGGTTTTTAACAACATAAAAGATGTTAATTCAGATTATCACACGACCATACAAGAAATCACCATATAAAAATGTTAATTCAGATTATCACACAACCATACAAGAAATCACTATATGAAAAATATAAATTTCGGGAAAAAGTGTTGGGGCTGGGGGAAGGTGCATTCTTAATTAGCATTCTTTGTTTATACTCAATATGTTTTTCATCAACTTCATTATCTAAACGGTCAAGATTTTGGTTAAATTGCTGACATCTATTCTCAGTCCTAAGCAAAAAGATAAGTATATCTCTCTAATTAAGCTTAGGTTATTTTTAATCAGAATTTCTCGCATCAGCCCCATCTTACACTTAAGAAGCACATTTTATATCAATTTCCATAAATAATTGCATTATTGTAAATCAAGAATTAAAAATGATACAATTTCTGATTTTTATATGACATCAGTCCATATAAAACACGTCAAAGAACATTCTACATTGAAGGAGTATGGCAGAGCAATGTATTTGTACATCTAGGAACTTTACACAATATTCATTCAATTTTTGGAATGTATTTCCTTTGTTATGCAAATTAAACAGGTTTATTTCACAGGTGTTTTATCTGCATTCTACTGTCAGTGCTTCCTTTATTTGGCTACATTTTAACTTCCTGCCTGGACTTTCTTTTGTTGGGTGAAATTCTTTTTATAAAAAACAGGAAATGGCCCAATTTTTGACAGGTTGGAAACAAAAGTCTGTGATAAAAATAAACTTTTACTCCTTTATTATGCATCAAAGCGGTTTAACTACAGGAGGCCCGGGTTATCTGGGGTTTCTGGTTTTGACATTGAGTTGTCGATGTTAGCTTGATCCTTTTTGTTTTTAGCATTTGTACTAACTTCGTCATTGTAATTGTGTGTTCAACTCTCTCTCTCTCTCTCTTTATTATGCAAATTAACAGGATTATCTTTCTTTTGACAGATAGCTTGATCCTTTTTTGTTTACTACATTCTAACTTCCTGGGACTTTCTTTTGTTCAGTGAAAATCTTTTAATAAGAACAGGAAATGGCCCACCTATTGATAACTTGGAAACAAAAGTTTAAGATAAAGATAAACTTTTACTCCTTTATTATGTAAATTAACTTTTGATGCTCTTTTGACAGATACCAAAGCATTTTCGGGCACTTTTTTAATCAGGAATATTTTCATTTATGTTTTTTGTTATGCAAATTTAGCAGGTGTTATGTAACAGGTGTTTTGTCTGCATTCCACTGTTAAGTTCCTCTTTTTTGTTTCAAGTCTTGATATCCTGGGACATTCTTTTGTTTGGCGAAGTTCTTTTATGAAAGCAGGAAATGGCCTAGTTTTTGACAGGTCGGAAACAAAAGGCAGAGAAACAAATAAACTGATTCTTTTATAATGCAAATTAACAGGATTGTAAAACTTTTTGAGAATATTTCTTTTTTTTGGTTTACATTCCTGATTTTTGTTTGTTCAGTGAAATTCCTTTATAAAGAACAGAAAATTGTTAATGGTATTATGACACTATTGCATTGATGTTGTTTTAAAGAAAAAGGAAATGGCAGGCTAGTTATTAACAACTTTTAAACATTAGTCAAAGATTTGAAGAAAAAAAGATAAGCTGATTCCTTTATTATGTAAATTAACAGGATTTCAGACACCTATACAGGCTTTCTTCGTTTAGCTCTTTTTTCTTTCTTTATGATTATTATTTTTGTATATATTTTTTTCTTGTTATCTTTTAAGTTCTTTTTGTTCAGTCAAATTCTTTGATGAAAGCAGGGAATGGCCCAGTTAGTGAAATATTGGAAACAATAGTCTGAGTTAAATCAAATACATTTTTATTTCTTTATTATGTAAATTAACAGGATGTTATTACTTTTGCCAGTACCTTTATTTTCCAGGGGCTTTTATTAAAAGTACTTTAGGTTTTAATGTTTATATCTTATTTAACCTGAGAGTTTCTTTGGTTTTTATCAAAATCATCTGTAAGAATAGGAAATGGTCCAGTGATTGACAGCTGGAAACAACAATCTGAGATAACAAATGAAAGTGTGTTCCTTTATTATGTAGATATAAGCAAAATGTTCTTAACTGATAGATACCGTGATCTTTCCAGGGGCTTATTTTTTTAATTATTTTTGTTTTAATATTTCCATCTTGTTATCCTGGGAGTTTCTTTTGTTTAATGAAATTCATTTTGTTAAATAGAAAATGGTCAGTGGTGGACAGGTTGGAAACAGTAGTTTGTGTTTAAAATAACCTTAAAGTTCTTTGTTATGCAAATTAGATTGATGCTCTTACTTTTGGTGATACTTTTAATTATTCAGGGGCTTCTATTGAGAGTACTTTGGGATTTGATGTATGTATTTATCTTATTATCCACAAGTTTTTTTTGTGTTATTAATGGATTAGTATAGGAAATGCTCTAGTTAACGAGTTGGAAAAAGAAGTTTGTTTAAAATAACCTTAAACTTCTTGCTATTTAAATTAGCAGTTACTTTTACTTTGTGTGAATAACTTGTTTATGTGCTATTAGGTTTCAACAATCAATAATAAAGTAATATTCCCATGTTTTTTGTAACCTTTCTCAAAAAAGAGAAAAAGTTTAGAAACAATTTAGTACAAAAATCATGTTGATATGTTATTCCTACCAGAAGATATTCAAATTTTAAGGTTTACAAAAATGCCAATAAACAAATAGGAAAATGCTCAGTATGACATCACAGCAATACATTCTCCCACAAAAGTTAATGTATTTTCTTAAAATCTATCATCTTTTTTTATCAGTAAAACCAGCTAGAAAAATAAATTGATGAAAGTTAGGTATTTATAGACATTGCCAAATATACCTACTTCAGTAACTTTTGGAAAATTGTTTCTAATCATACAGAAACAACCAATTAACATTCAAAGAAATACATAAACATTTGCAATGGAATTGCCTCTATGACATCATCAAACACAAATTCATGATACTGTACAAAAACTTTAAAAGTAAAAACTTTAAAAGTATGCTCTTTTAAATAAAATTTTCAACAATAAAATTTACAAAAAACCATTGTAAAATTACAAAAAGCATAGGAATATTAAAAAACCATAGGAATATTACAAAAAAACCATAGGAATATAACAATAAACCATTAGAATATAAAATAAACCATTGGAATATTACAGAAAACCATGGGAATATTACAAAAAGCCATGGGAATATCACAAAAAGCTATGGGAATACAAAAAACTATGGGAATATCACAAAAAACTATGGGAATATTACAAAAAAACATGAGAATAACAAAAAAACCATGGGAATATTACAAAAACCATGGGAATATAACAATAAAACATGGGAATATATCAATAAACCATGGAAATATTACAACAACAAAAATTATGGGAATGTTGCAAAAAAACATGGGAATATAACAATAAACAATGGGAAAATAACAAAAAAACATGGGAATATAACAATAAACCATGGGAAAATAACAAAAAACAATGGGAATATAACAATAAACCATGGGAATATAACAATAAACCATGGGAATATAACAAAAAACCATGGGAATATTACACAAATATTGGGATTATTACAAAAATCATAAGAATATTACCCCAAAAAACATAGAAATATTACCAAAAAACCATGGGAATGGAAGTTGTTCTGAAAATAATGTGTGGTTTATTTTGTAACAACAGAAATTGTGAACTTATATAAAGATCTGTGGACTTTCTTCAATGTACTGCATAATAAATTAAAAACCTGAACTTTGATCGGTGTAACTTGTAATACATGTAGATACAGGCCCGTAGCCAGGGGCTTGAGGAAGTGCCTCTTTCAAATCTAAAAGAATAATAAGCACCTGGAATTTCATATTTTGTTGCCCTTTTATTCGAAATGAACCTCTTTTACATTCCTGGCTAAAGGCCTGATCTATAATAGGTAAATAGCTCCCAAGTCATGAAAATAGCAACAAATCCTATTTAATTCAATGACCTTTTTACAACCATTTCAATTTTCAGGCCTACTTATACAAGAAAATATGCAAATGTATGATGTCATCAATTTAGAAGCTGTTCATTATTTGTATGTAAATTCATTGATTTATTAATCAAAATTCCTTTATTTGCTGCAGGTCTTTTAAAATTTATTTTTAGCCTTCTAAACCTTTGCTTTTAATGCTCCAGTTAAATTCAAAAATTGTACTCTTTGTCTGGCTCCTGTCTATGATACAAAATAAATATTGTCGAATACCTTTTTCAAAGTCAATTGCACGGGTGCAAACAAATTACCAAATACAACTCTTCCTGACGGGATTATTTCATTGGAAATTGATTTGATTTAATACTTGCATTTTAGCACGTTACCTGTATTGACTTCAGTTTGAAATGCATTATTTTAAACAAAATCAGTTGTAGATGATGGAGTAAATCAATTAATGTTTGTGTTTCTTAAAAGCAACAGCATGTAAAATTGTATTTGTACAGTCTATTACTACCATATGTTCTTTTAAATCATAATTTTAAAGTACTTATAGAAGTTATTTTACCTTTTAATGTTTTATTGGTGTAGATTAGATGTATTGTTCTTAAATCCTTTTAATTAATTTTTTTTATTTTATTTATATTCGACTTTATTATTATTTTGCTGCATGCTTTAATTAAAGTTCTTATCTTTAATTTTCTAATAAATTTTATTTGTACAGTCTGTTACTACCATATGTTTTTTTAATCATAATTTTAAAGTACTTAAAGTTATTTTACATTTTAATGTTTTATTGGTGTAGATGTATTGTTCTTAAATCCGTTTAGTTTTTCTCTATTTCTACTTATATAAATCTTATTACTTTATATATATTTCTTGCTGCATGATTTAATTACATTCAGTATTTTAGGGCTTGTTTTCTAAACTTTTATTTTTCTTATGTATTCATGTAATATTTTATTTGTACAGCGCCAATAATTATTTACATAGATTTTGGCGTTATATAATTTGTAATAATAATAATATAATATTTGAGTTGTTTGGCTGACAGAGTATATGAAAGAGGACCTCAAAAAAATCAAAATGGGGAAGTAACCTACTCATTATCATATTCCGTTCAGGAGATATTCAAGCTAAAAGTCTCATATGTATAGAAATGAAACACACCTCCGTAGTGTAGTTGTTAGTGCTTTGTCCTCTCACCTGCACATCCAGGGTTTGTTTCCCGGTGGGTCTGCAACCAGTAAGTTCACAACTGGTTATCAAAGGCCGTGGCCATCTGATATAATGTCCAGCACTTGATGCTTTCGAGACGTTAAACCTTGCTATGCTATGCTAAATAACTGTTGTAGAAACTGTTGCTAGTTACTGCCTTCACCCTCACTTCCTTAGCAATTCTTCTTAAAGTTATAAAAAAAAATCTTCAGTTAGTAAATAATGATTACTAGATTCTGTTTTACTACTTTCTTGACATATCCAATGGTTTTTGAAGCCACAAAATCTCACGATGAAGTACAATAAAATATGGAAAGGCTGAGGAATATGAGGATGTGATGTCAGGACTAGTCTGATTTCAGTCATTTCTACACAAATGATACAGAACTTTAAAACTTGAATCTTCTAAACAGAATAAGATATTAAAGTAGTTTTTCACTGTTTTGTTTCTTTTAAGGTTGTCTTTCATGTAAGATGAATTGTGTAATCACTAAACTAATCCTTTAAAGGATTAGTTCAGTGGTCAAGCAAGTCTATTTATATAAAGGAGGACTTCAAAAGAAACAAAATAGTGAAGAAAGCAATCAAAAATCTTGTTCCATTAAGGAGATATTAAAGTTTAGATTTTTGTATCATTTGTGTAGAAACGACTGACATCAGACTAGTTGTGATGTCACAGGCTCAGATTTTTATGTATTCTATCATATTTTGTCCTGTGCTTTTGAAGCTTAGAAACCATGGATATGTCAAAAAAAGTAGTCAAACTGAAACTAGTAATGATATTTATAATATACCACCTGAAGAAAGCTCAAGAAAAATAATTTAAATAGTAACAATTTTGGATAAACGTTCTTTAAAATACATTGACAATTGTTTAGAATGTGAGGATCAAGATGCCAAGGTCCATAGTAGACTTACTAACACCAGTCATTTATACACAGATGAGGTGTAGTGAGTCTGTTATAGTTACATTCTTAACAATTGTTAATGTATTTTAAAGAAAATCTATCTATAAAAGATTTTTGAACACTTTTTTACCATTTTGTTTCCTTTGAAGTCCTCTTTCATATAAGATAAACTTGATTAACCCCTGAACTAATCTATTAATGTAAAGATTTTACATTGCTAAAGTTACGGAAAATTAATCTAATGTTTTTGTAACTTTATATCGCTTGACCTATAATATATCCTTCACAATATTCTGTAATTTCTGCTCATATCCTTCTTATTTACAGGACAATTATCCACATATCCTTTGATTAACATCACTACCTCCCAGTATCCTTACACGCCAGTCATTCCCAAACATATCAAAGCCGAAAGTATCAGAAGTGTGGACCTGTTGCGGAGAGGAACGAAAGCTGAAAGTGTGACAAAGATCGTCGCTCAAGTCGCGCCATTTACTGATGGCACAACAAAAAGTAATCGGTCTGCATTCTCTGCTTTGCAAAAGTTGATTACAGCGAACCCACATCTAATTCTTCACGGCGTAGTGGTCAGTCTACAGAAAACGTTCCTGATAGTGGACAAAGGACCACGAGACCAATTTCTAACAATTCCGAAGACTCAAACATTTCAGAGGAAGTTTTAGGGTCATGGAGGAGAATTAAGTCAGAGACAAGCCCAACTGTGGAAAGTAAGTTTGTGGAATCATCTCAGAGAAAGATAAAGACATCAAGTCAAAGTGCAGAGAGTTGTGAAGCTCATCACACCAAAGTCATTTCTACTTCTTCTCAGCATAGTGGTCATTCTTCGAGAAATTTTTCTCATAGTGGACATAGAACCAAGCGACAAACAGGTCAGCTTCATTCCAAAGACTCACACATATTTACGGAAATTTCAGGATCAAGAGAGTCAGAGACAAACACTTCTGAAGAAAATCGATTGGGAAAATCTGAAAGGAAGAAAAAGACATCAAGTGAAAGTGCAGCGAGTTATAAAACTCATAACTCTGAACTCATTTTTAATTCTTCTCAGATTGATGATAGTGGACAAAGAACCAAGGGACCAAATTCAAACAATTCCGAAGACTCTAATAACATTTCAGAGGAAAGTTTTGGAACAAGAGGAGAATTCAGTCAGATACAAGCCCTGCGGAAGAAAATAAGGTGGTGAAAGCTTCTAAAAGGAAGCTCAAGACATCAGGTAATCGTGCAGAGAGTTGTGAAATACATCACTCCGATGTTGTTCCTAAATCTTCTCAGCATACTGGTCATTACTCAAGAAACCTTTTGGATGATGGACATAAAGCCAAGCTACAAAAAAGTCAGTTAAATTCCAAAGACTCAAACATTTTCAAGGAAATTTCAGAATCATGCCAAAGAGTGAAATCAGAGACAAGTCCTGCTGAAGAAAATGTGGAGGGGAGATCTGAAAAGAGGCTAAAGACAAGTAAAAGTGCAGAGAGTTGTAAGATTCATGATATCAAACTAGTTACAATTCTTCTCAGTGTGGTGGTCATTCTTCACAACCTGTTGATGATGGTGGACCCAGAACCAAGAAACTGTATTCAAACAATTCTGAAAACTCAAACATTTCAGAGGAAATTTTAGGATCAAGAACTAAGGGACATACAAAACAACCAAATTCAAACAATTCCAAACCCAACATTTCAAAGGAAAGTTTAGGATCGCAAAGGAGAATTAAGTTGAGGACCAGCCCGGCTGAAGAAAGCAGATTGGGGAAAACTAAAAGGAAGCCAAAGATATCAAGTAAAATTGGGGATAGTTGGGAAATTGGGGAACCATCAAATCAGGGAAAATTGAATTCACACAGTGTAAATCTTAAGGATGAGTTGGAGTCACAGAGGGCTGAATATGAAAGTGAGGAGAAAGCAGGATCATCTCAAGATGTAATGGATATTTATGATGTAATGAATATTCATGATATAAAAGAAGACGGTAAAGGGCAAGGTTTGGTTAAGAGGAATGATTGTAAGCAAGATCCTTCACCTAAAAGAGGTAAAACTTCAAGACAGAAGGGCAGATTTGAAACTTTAGAGAAGAGTAGATTAGATGTTTTAGGTAAGAACTGGAAGGATCTTGGTTTGCTAAAGCAAGATGGCGCAAGGAGTGGAGAAACCAAGAAGGATGAGAAGGGAGGGGTAAAAGGGGTGAACCGTAAAAGGGGAAGGAATGTGGTTGGTCGTCCTCAGAAGGTCAAAATAGGGGTTAAATCGGGTAATATTAATTCAGAAAATAATGTAAAACCAAGCAGTAAAAAAGCGACATCATTGCAATCTGAAGAGGGAAACCTTTACAATCTGTCCAATTCTGCTAAGAAGAGACTAGCTTCCAGGGCATATGACTATGATATGATTTCTAGTCCATTATCAGATGATGCAGTAACTGACTCGCCTCGTGTGAAGGATACCAAAAGAAGTAGGAAACGAACGGTGGATAATGGAGATTATTGTGAAGGTGCGGGTAATAATGATGATGACATTAGTGAGCGAGAGGTTTCTTGCAGGATGGAAGATATCAAGGAATGTTCTGTAACCTCTAAAAGAGCAGGTGTACATCATTCCCAAAGGAGATTGTTGAAATCACAGGTGAGTGGTATTACTGGCCACCAGGTTTTTATTGGGGAAAGGGAACAGGTGAGGCATAAGAATATCATTTTACAGAATATGTCTGACAAACCTGTACTAAGGATTTTAGCACTAAGGATGAACTAGATGGTTGGATTTTTTTTTTCTCACAGGATGGAGGATGTCCCCCATCCCTGCTGGTAACATGTCCTGTGTTTTTCTCACAGGGTGGAGGATGTCCCCCATCCCTGCTGGTAACATGTCCTGTGCTGGCTACAGGTAAATAAATAGTCATGAAGAGAAACGGCTGAAACCTGGTGTAAGATTGTCCAAAAGACAGGACCATTGAAAAACTATCTGGATCAGTTAAGTGGGGGAGTGGAAGCAAAGCAAGCCATCTGTCTAGGGTCCCTAGATAAAATTTTATCTAGAAAAGAACACATTGCCCTCATGAAAACATCCCTTCCCAGCACCAATGTTGATGGCGGTTGAACCATAATCAAGAAAGCAACTTTTGATTGGGAAATACTTCCAAAACCTGAGATGTGCTGTTTTCATAAGATTACAACTTGATAGTGATGGTGACAGCAAAGGTGGTTATAATTAACAGACAAGACAGGCATACATCTAGGTGTGTCCAGGAGGGGCGCACTCAAGAGAGGGGGAATGAAATACTTTCACTTTTTGTATTTAGTGTAAGGATATGCCACTGTCCAATCCTATAACAACCACAAAAATAACTGTTTATTAATATTTTTAGGTACTTCTTCTCCTTTAATATTTGGATTTAAATTTCCTCTATTTTTTTCAGCCCTTTTGTATGAAAAAAATCAAGGCACTGAAGGATGAAGTGGCCTGGTTCATGACAGATCACTTTGGACAACCAGTGAGTTCACCACAGCGACCAATCAAAAGGAGATCCACGGGCAGGAGAAGAGAGCTTAAGGACAGCCAAGAAATTGACCGTCCAGGTAGCACAAGGGATGGGGAAGGTGATGGCAACATGGAGGGATGTCACAATACTGACGCAAAAACAGTAAGTAGTGTATACCATCACTTAAAACAAAGTGCTAACACTTCAAGACTTACTTGGACAGATAGAGACAGCAGTAACCATCATACAGATTTTTTGAATTTTAAAATCATTATTGTGCAAATGTGTGATTTATGACCTCACCTATTTTCTTATATAAGTCCTTGTTTTAGATCCTGTACCATATTTTCTTGAAGATAGGTAGGTGATTCTCACAAAATGTTTTTTTGATCTTATCCATCTGCAACAATTGCCATTGCACCCTCACAGTTCATCACGTTCTCCTTGGCTTGCCCCTGTACAACCTTCCCAGAACTTCCCTCGCTCCCCACAACTCAATTGCTGAGTTCTTTCAGAAAAACCCTCCGGATAAAATGATCTCCTTCCTTCATCATGCTTCCCTCTACAACCATATTTAGTCCCCCTCTCCCACCCCCGCTCTCTCTATTTTGTTTTTTCACCCATGCACCTCCTCTTTCGTTACCAGCTTTCTGACTTTTAGTTCTTGTATTTCTCTCATTCTCCCCCTATTTTCTTTCATTCCTACCTCTTAGAATGATATAACTTTCAGGCACAATTTGACCTCCTTGTCGTGGTGCCGTTAAGCTCTCAACAAACAAACTTAGCCATACCCTAAAGTTTCCAAGGTGGTGTTAAAACCCCAGCAACCCACGTATGGAATTATGGAAAGAAATTTAAATACATTTTGAGATGTCTTGCAGTTCATGCATCAAAATTTTTCCATGTGTCAAAAACTCCTCAAGCTCTAATCAGAACCAAGTTTATTTATATTGGCTGAATATTTTTTTCTTCAAAACCTAAAAGACTGCTCTGCTCAAAAAAAAAATATTCTTTTTATTAAAAAGAAAGTTAGCAAGAGGCGTAAAATATGAAAATGCATGCTGAAACACGGACACCAGGTGTGTACGGCGGCCTATCGTAATAAAAAGACAACGGGACCTAAACACCTACAATTTTGTAGCTGTCCATGTACCTTTAAAAGATTGGTGGTAATTATATACAACATTTGATATCAAAATGATAATAATCAGTTAAAATTGACGACAGCTGACTTTAACAAAGATTTGTATTGTTAATCACCTTTTTAATCCCCCGATAAACTGGGAAAGATGTTCATAAAGTTCCCACTCTCTAATCTAGTAAAACCAAAAAAATGGACAAACTCTTTAAATCTGTTAAAATTTCACCATTTTTCAAGTCTCTCTATATTTAAAATCTTGTACCTGCTTGAATCTATGGGTATAGCTGATTCCAACAAGTTTTTGGAGATTTGCCATTCCCCCAGTCCAGAGCTGGAAAAAATCAAGGGTTTTGGTGATTATAACCACGGTAAAATCAGGAGGAATTGGCAGGAAGACTAAAAAATCATTCCTTTTTTTTTTCCCTTTTCATTTCTTGAGTAAACAACAGTATATATGGTAAATATGTGCTCTAATAACAACCTCCATGTAATTGTGCGATGAAAAGTACATTAAATTGCAAAGGAGGGAAGTATATAAAGATGTATTCACTACATTAATATTATTTCTGTAGCGATAATGTGTGGGAAGATTTTCGACATTTTTATTCAGAAGTGTGGGAAATTTTATAATAGATTCCAACTCTGCCCCAGTAAATATCCAAGAGGAGAAGATATTTAAAATATATCAATATTTCAAAGATTAGAATTTTAAAAAGAAATATTAAGAATTACCAAAAGATTTGAAGCTGTCTTTTTGTTTGTGCATCACCAATTATTACACGTGTCAAAATGTCCTCAAACTGTGATCAAACCAAAATGCAGAAAATAAATATGCCGTTTGCAAATCTAATCCCTCTGAATTTTAGTCCCTGTTTTATGGAGTTGACCATGTGCCTTTTAGAACAAGTTCTTAAAAATATATCTTTAATGTTTATGTTTTATATTTATATAGCGCTAAATATCTATACAATGCACAGTCAGCGGCGCTGTACAGAAAATAAATAAAACTGTTTATAAAGGTAATAAAGTTCATAGGTTAAAGATAAACACAAACAATTATAAAAAGCCTGGGTGAACAAAACAGTTTTTGATTCCCGTTTGAAATTGTCGTAGTTATTGATGCAACGAAGAGAAGATGGCAAACTATTCCATGTGACTGGGGCAGCTACAGCAAACGACCTGTCTTTAAATGTTCTGCATTTTGTGAGAGGAATGTCTAGGAGATATGTTACAATGCAATACTTATAAAAAAAGGTCTATTTATGTTGAATTAAAGGGATAGTGAAACCTTAAAAGTAAGTCAAATGAGAACATGACTGACATTAAAGTGAGTCCTTAAACAAAATCTGATTTGGTGAATGCTCTTTTGAGGCATTAGGGAGTGCCATAGCCCAGTGGTTAGGGCATCAGTCTCATACTCAAAAGGCACTGGGATTAAATCTCAGCCAGGGTGCTGTACTGTGTCCTTGAGCAAAACACTTGATCCCATTTGCTCCAGTTCACTCAGCTGTGAAATGAGTACCAGTTTCCTGGTCAGTTAACCTGTGATGGACTGGTGTCCCATCCAGGGGAGTCAAGTACTCTTACCACCATGGAAACCGCGTACAAGCACCGACTCTATAATCCCTCAAGGCTTGATGAGATGTAACAACTTTAGCATGTTATGAAGGTTTGTGAAAGATGGGAATCTAAATACGCCCATTGCTGATTTGGAAAGATGGGGGATCTGAATGCGCCCATTGCTGATTTGCTTTTCATTTTACAGATTATATTTGAGGATTCTTCTCGGACGCAGACGGTAGTAAAGGAGGACAGCTGTGATGTCATTGAAGATGATGATGAGTTTTGTGTATGTGTTCAATTCTTATCATTTTTGATGAAGATTCTACAGTTGTTAGATTTATAAGATGATATTTCAGGGTACAGTGTAGTGTGATTTGTTTAGTAGAGGTCTTAAGTTCCACACACACAAAAAAGATGAAAAACAAAACCAATTAATGAAGAAATAAAATCCAAAAATATATGATTTAACTTCTTTGGCATAATTTGACAAACTGAAAACGAGCTGCTGATAAATCTTACCAAGCAACCAATCAAGTGAAAAATATAGTGTGGTTCTGGTTACTTGACCGACCAGAATCAGCATAAGACAACAAGATGACGGACTAAGAGAGATTCCTAACTCCGGGAGTAAGTGTAGTGGCTCTTCGCTGAACCTGCTCCAAAATGAACATATCCTTCTCATAAAAGGGACTTCAAGCCTGTGTAGCATACTCAAGGTGAGGCCTGACTAATTGACAATCAAACCAAGCATCCTATTTGCTCTGTTTAGAAGGCTTCAGATTGCTTACAATTTGACCAACAAAAACGAGCTGCTGATAAATCTTACCAACCAACCATCAAGTGAAAAAGATATTGTGGTTCTGGTAACATGACCGACCAGAATCAGTTAGCATAATAACATAACAAGATAATGGGATAAGAGAGATTCTTTACTTCGGGAATAAGTGTCGTGGCTCTTCGCTGAACCTGCTCCAAAATGAAAATATCTTTCTCATAAAAGGGACTCCAAGCCTGAGTAGCATACTCAAGGTGAGGCCTGACAACTGACTATCAAACCAAGCATCCTATTTTCCCTGTTTAGAAGGCTTTAGATTGCTGATGATAAACTTTAAGGATTATTTTAGTGGTCAAGCTAGTTGATCTCATATAAATAAGAAACTCAAAAGAAACAAAATGGTGAAGAAAGCATTCAAAAATCTTATTCCGTTAAAGAGATATTCAAGTTTTAAAGTTTGGTATCATTTGTGTAGAATTAGCTGAAATCAGACTAGTTGTGACGTCACAGGCTCAGATTCCTCAGTCTTTATGTATTGTATCATATCTTGTGCTACGATTTTGTGGCTTAAAAAACAGTTGATATGTCAGGAAAGTTATAAAACAGAATTTTGTAAGGGTAATTATAATTTACTACCTAATAAAAACTGAGGAAAATAATTCAAATAGGAAAAAAGTTAGATATATTTTCTTTTGAATACGTGAACAATTCTTAAGAATGTGATGATGGGGGCGCCAGACTTACTACACCAGTCACTTTTACACAGATAAGACAGAGCCTTTCTGCACCATTGTGTTTCTTTTAATGTCCTATTTCATATAAGATAAACTTGCTTGACCACTGAAAAGAAGGTGGGTGAATAAAGCAAACTCCCAGTGTAAACTGGCTTGGCCACTGAAGAGAAGGTGAGTGAATAAAGCAAGCTCCCAGTGTAAACTGGCTTGACCACTGAAGAGAAGGTAAGTGAATAAAGCAAGCTCCCAGTGTAAACTGGCTTGACCACTGAAGAGAAGGTGGGTGAATAAAGCAAGCTCCCAGTGTAAACTGGTTTGACCACTGAAGAGAAGGTGGGTGAATAAAGCAAGCTCCCAGTGTAAACTGGCTTGACCACTGAAGAGAAGGTGGGTGAATAAAGCAAGCTCCCAGTGTAAACTGACTTGACCACTGAAGAGAAGGTGGGTGAATAAAGCAAGCTCCCAGTGTAAACTGGCTTGACCACTGAAGAGAAGGTGGGTGAATAAAACAAGCTCCCAGTGTTTTTAATTTTATTTCTATTTCTTTTCAGGAGGTGTTACTTTTATGAGTTGAAATTCAGATGTTGTCTGATGGAGCTGATCCATCTGGATGAAGGGTTAACTCCAACTTCAGTCAGAGGTCAATGGGTGCGCAGTCAAAGGTCGGTGGCTGCAGTCAAGAGGTCGATATGTGCAGTAAGCGGTCGATGTGTGCAGTAAGCGGTCGATGGATGCAGTACAGCGGTTACAATCAAGAGGTCGATATGTGCAGTAAGCGGTCGATATGTGCAGTAAGCGGTTGATGGGTGCAGTAAGCGGTCGATGGGTGCAGTAAGCGGTCGATGGGTGCAGTAAGCGGTCGATGGGTGCAGTAAGCGGTCGATGGGTGCAGTCAAGAGGTCACAGTCAAGAGGTCGATATGTGCAGTAAGCGGTCGATGGGTGCAGTAAGCGGTCGATGGGTGCAGTAAAGTGGTTACAGTCAAAAGGCCGATATGTGCAGTAAGCGGTCAATGGGTGCAGTAAGCGGTCGATGGGTGCAGTAAGCGGTCGATGGGTGCAGTAAGCTGTCGATGGGTGCAGTAAGCGGTTGATGGGTGCAATAAAGCGGTTACAGTCAAGAGGTCGATATGTGCAGTGAGCGGTCAGTGGGTGTGGTTAGCGATTGGTGGGTGCAGTCAAGAGGTCGGTTGGTACAGTCAGCAAGGATCAAGATGATTTTAAAGCTGTAAAAGCTTTAGCAAATCAGCCATTGATTGAGGGTTCAGATGTTTAGTTTGACATCGTGCTTTATCTTCAGCAGATTAGGTTCTTTCATGTTTTGATTTTCAGTCATTCTAGATCTTTTGAATATTCATTGTGCATGCAGACCATATAACACGGTCTTTATAACATTCGTCAGATTGCCAAATATCTTAATGTAGATTCCATGAAAACCCTTATTAATGCTTTTGTTATAATTCACATTGATTATTGTAATTCACTTCTGGTTGGACTACCTGATTAACAACTTTACAGAATTCAAAGAATACTTAATGGTGCTGCTCGGTTGATTTTCAGACTTGCAAAAAAAATTCACATTAATGCTGTTTTAAAGTCCCTTCACTGGTTACCAGTCAAACAAAGAATTGATTATAATTTTTTTTTACAAGTTTTCAAGTGCATTAAAGGCCTTGCTCCAAAATATTTATGTGAAATGGTAGTTGAAAAACCATCCCGCTATGACTTTCGTTTCAAGTCCCTATTTGTTCCCCGTATTAAGCATAAAACTCTTGGCGAAAGGGCCTTTGCCTATAAAGGTATTTGGTTGTGGAATTTACTCCCAACTAAACTCAAATGTATTGATAATGTATCCCTGACCTCCTTCAAAACTAAGTTTAAAACTTTTTTGCTTAAAAAGACATTAATCTGATGTGCATCTTGATCCATTGTATTTCTATTTATGTTGTCATTTTTGTATTCTTATTTTTGGTTTTGTATCTAATTTCCTTGTATGTAAAGCGCTTTTAAATGTTTTTACAAAATTAGCGCTATATAAATGTATGTATTATTATTATAAATTATACTGTAGCCTACCTAGCTTGCAACATAAGCAGTGTTGTATGAAAGTTGCCAAATGCCTTCTCCTGCTATAGAAGTCTGCCTGAGTAACATAACTTGCCTAGGGCAGGGAGTAGATGATAGATATTTCATACAACTTTTGTAAGGAAAACTTACTCACTCTTCTTATGATGCAGGTCCGATCAGCCATGTACTTATTTATAGAGACTAAATGTAATGTTACCAAAAAGAGGGGTGGGAGCCCTTCAAAATTGTATGAATAGGAGTAGACCATCTAAAAGTCTGTGTAATCAACTTTTGGCTTCTTAAAGGGGCATATGTGTTCAAGATACCTGGGTCTGCATTGTCTCTTGGTGGCCTTGAATGTTACCCCTGGATATTCCGGAACCATCAGGTTCATAGTAACTTGGTGTCTTAAGCTAGAAGGTGTTTTAAGCTAGAAGTTTTATGGATTATCAAAATTGGAAGATAATTTTGATTTATGCACAAAAAAAAAACTTTATCTCAGCAATGACCATGCTCAGGGATTGTATGTTTCCTCTTGTTGATTTCAGTTAGATATATAGATGCCTTGTTAAGAGACAAATGAAATTACTGAAATGATATTCTTAAAGATGTATGGAAAAAGACGGGGCACCCAAAACGGCGATAATATCGCCGCGTGGTAGAGTAAGGGTTAATCAAGGCATGATTATTGAAGGGTCCCCTCTCTTCCAGGCAGAAAAGTGGGCCCCTTACTTTTTTTGTCCGGGACCCTTGCTGGGCGCCCATAGTTTTGGGATCATGCTGCCTATGTTTTGGGTTGGCGATAAATCGCGGGTTGATTCTGTCTCTACCAGCACTGTTTTGAAAATGCGCTCGGGAGGCGGGGCCAAAGATTGGGCATGAAAACGGCGATAATATCGCGCGTGGTAGAAGAGGGTTAATCAGCGTGATTATTGAGGGTCCTCTATCTTCCAGGCAGTTTTGGGCCCCTTCATAACCGGGACCGCTAAGCCCACGGGATCATGCTGCCTATCTTTTGGGTTATTATGTCGCGGTTGATTAACATACTCTACCAGCACTGTTTTGAAAATGCGTATCGGGGAGGCGGGGCCAAAGAGGGCATCAAAAGCGCGATAATATCTGGTAGATATGGTTAAATATATATCTTTAAATATGTTTATCTTCAAATATGTTCAAATATATATCTTTAAATATGTATATCTATAAATGTTTAAATATATATCTTTAAATATGTATATCTTTAAATATATTTAAATATATATCTTTAAATATGTATATCTATAAATATGTTTAAATATATATCTTTAAATATGTATATCTATAGATATGTTTAAATAAATATCTTTAAATATGTATATCTATAAATATATTTAAATATATATCTTTAAATATGTATATCTATAAATATGTTTCAATATATATCTTTAAATATGTATATCTATAAATATGTTTAAATATGTATCTTTAAATATGTTCAGTCCATATGGAGGTACAAGGCTTGTACCATACCACATGGTACTGCAAGAAATGCAGTGCTATAGTGGAGTTCAAACAGTACTGCACGTGGTGTGGTGTACATGGGTGTATGTATGATTGTTAATTCCTGAACATGGGCACTTTATTAGGAAGAAAATTAGGTGGTAAATATTGGTTCAATTTTATATTCATTAGCGCCCTAGGTGCTTATGACGTAGAACATGGTAAACTATTTTCATAATTTAAAGAAACTGAATTTTATGCTTTTTTTGCAATGGGAAAGAGACGAAAAATTGTTGAAGTCGTCCGTAGCGCTTTAGGTTTTTAAGCTTTCATGATATTCTGTCTGTATCTGGTTTCTGAAACCTAAGTAACAGGAAGTGGACATCACATACTCACATCCAGTAATTAGTATTGAGTAGTAGTGAATCCATCTTATTGAAAACACTTTTTTTTTTTTTTTTTTTTTTTCCATTTTTAGATGATAATCATTCATATTTAAGTACAGTCTTAAATATTCTCTGGTTATGAGAATTTAGGTAGTGAAAATCAATCAAATGTGCAAATAGTTTACACTATGATTTAGTTTAAGTAAATTCCAGATGAGTAGGGAGGTCATATTTTGCAGTGGGGAAGGGAGGGGGGGAGGGGGAATCTCCTGGTTTTACACAGGTTTCCAGATCTGATGAAACCTTTGGATTACCATTACCTCTTGAGAATGGAAGCTGTGATTGTTCTAAATGCTTTGGTGGTACTGACAGGGAGCCTTATTCCCTGCTTTGTGATTCAGATTTATTTTTCTTGGGAGTATGTATTCCCTGCTGTGATGATGTCTAATTTCTTTTATTTGGGAATACACGTTCCCTGCTGTGATGATGTGCAATTTCTTGTACTTGGGCGTATGTATTCCCAAGTCAAAATTTTGAAACGAAAACTTGAAATCTTCAAATTTACCTTCAGAGCCTTGGTAAATAATTAGGATGCACAGGAACTTTGTCCTGGCTGGAACCTTCGGCCAGAAATTAAGGTTTTTTTAAGATCCAGCCTGCTCCAGCCTTATTCTCCACAATCCAATGTTCACAATTTTGATTTATGTCAATGTTCAAAATTTTGATTTCCATGTTAAAAATTACAGTGCATCAGCTACAGAAAAGACAAGAACCCAAAACTTGAAAGGAATTTGAATTTTGACAATAGCACTTACAGTTTTGAGTTATGGCTGCTCAAAGTTTTAGCGATTTATAATTTATGCTAAAATTGTAGTGTGATAAGGCAGACAGCTCGAAATCTTGATATAATTCTTTGAATTTCTCTCCTAAATCTCATTCACTGAAAATGATGGGAAAGTCTATTCCTGCTGGAATTTGATTGGGAGTATGGCTATGATGAATAATGATGAATAGACATTTACAAATCAAAGGATCCACAAAAGAAAATGCCAAGTTGCCCTGTAATATTACATCACAAAATTTGCATAAAATATGCAAATTTAGGTTCAAAACTGCTGTTTTAATGAAATTTTTTGTTACTATAATGCTTTGTAATAGATTTTAAAACAATTTAGGTAATGTTGCATCTACTGTACATGTCAATGAACCTTGAAAGCTGAAACTATTTGGTTCCAAATATGTATATAAATATTGCTTTCATGGATGAAAATGCTGGGTGGAAAGTTCTGGTTCCAGCCGGAACTTTGCTTTGAGTTCCAGTTCTTGAAATGCTGGTTCCGGTGCATCCCTAGTAAATAATACATTAATAACCAAACAATAGGCCAACAGTAGCTTCCATTTGAATTGATGCTTTAGGATGTTCGTTCGTCAGCTCTGGCAGATGCTTATTGCCTTAATTAGTGTTATTCACAAAGAAGCAACTTCCTTACTCCTTATCATCTGAAATACCACACACTAACCTGTCCGATATCAATTCATCATGGAGGGTTAATGAATTCATATGCTTTAGCTTTGTTACTCATGTACTCTTCAATGGTTTCTCCCTTACGCTGTTGTTGATTCTTATGTGAATCTACAGTTATGTTGGTTTGGGGATCACAAATCTCATGAAATTTTCTCTTTAAACATTTAGGGTCGTCTCTGCTTTCTGCTTTATATTTTAGTCCTATCTCTTATTTCCGATAAGTAGACAAATGATCACTCGCTTTCTGTGGTTTCTGGGCCAGCGCGAATGAATGACACCTTGGTCTATGGTTGGTTTTGCACTATGTGCAGCGGCAAAGAAATTAACCTTACCAGGTTTCCAAATAGGCCACGCCCACCATAGCAATGCTATGTGGGGCAAACAAACCCCAAATTCGCAATCGTGCATTACCAATGCGTTGACATTTAGATGTTCACGAGGCCTGCAAGCTTTGATTCATTTATGGCACTTCTCCAGATCTTTGGAGTTTTTAGCAAATAGGATAAACAAATTTCAGTTTGCTAACTCACTAGTAAAGGCACTGCTTAAAAATTTGGCTAGCAATTTTGAAGCAACAATTTAACCACATCATTCAACAAGATTAACTTTGCATCATAACATTGAGGTTTAAATACTTCTATGCTCATAGTTCATTTCACCTTTCCCCAGCAGCAAAGACATACAATGCCAGCATTGATTATGGTTACTACTTAGAGAGAGAGAGAGTTGAACACACAATTACAATGACGGGGTCGTCGCCTGCGTATTCGGTTATGATGGTACAAATGCTATCACGAAACGCTTAATACGACCCAGACGAGAACACAGGTACGACGTACAGACAGACATAACATCGACAACCAAGTCAATGTCCACGGCCTTTGATAACCAGTTGTGGTGCACTGGCGTGTCTACCCACCCCAGGATTGAACCCGGGGCCTCGTGGTCTGTAGACAGGTATGATAACCGCTACACCACAGTAGGTAGATGGTTACTACTTATTACAAAGGATTACAATTATAATCTGTGTGTCACTAAAAATACCATGTAACACCAGTGGGTGTAGTTGTAATATCTTCAAGGAGCCTTGGAAAGTTGAAACTGTATACAATTTTGTGGTTTGGGAAACTAAGAAATATATAACTTTTTTCTTCAACCGGCCCTGCTCCATTCGAAGGCAGGTTAAGATGTTCCTAGTTTTATGCAGAGCCATTTCTAATGTGTTCTGGGTAACTTGTAAACGCAAATTTTGTTCACCATTTTGCCGTCATTAGGTCTGTGTGCAGAAATTTGTTTTGTACAGTAAGTTGCATTGACTACATGAGCGCACGCCGCTAGCTTGCTGTACTGTACCAGTACCGCATAGGATGTTTGCCCCCACTTAGTTATGCAGATTTTGTTGCTAGGCAAATTCGCTAGTGACTAGGGTTATTGATTTCTATATGGGTCTTGTGGCAAGGGTCATTGATTTCTATATGGTGGGGTCACCTTATGGCAAGGGTTTTTGATTTCTATATGGGGTCACCTGGTGGCATGGGTTGTTGATTTCTATATGGGGTCACCTAGTGGCTAAGGATATTGATTTCTATATGGGCTCACCCGGTGGCAAGGGTTTTTGATTTCTATATGGGGTCACCTGGTGGCATGGGTTGTTGATTTCTATATGGGGTCACCTGGTGGCTAAGGTTATTAATTTCTATATGAGCTCACCCGGTGGCAAGGGTTTTTGATTTCTATATGGGGTCACCTGGTGGCATGGGTTGTTGATTTCTATATGGGGTCACCTAGTGGCTAAGGTTATTGATTTCTATATGGGCTCACTCGGTGGCAAGGGTTTTTGATTTCTATATGGGGTCACCTGGTGGCATGGCTTGTTGATTTCTATATGGGGTCACCTGGTGGCAAGGGTTTTTGATTTCTATATGGAGTCACCTGGTGGCATGGGTTTTTGATTTCTATATGGAGTCACCTGGTGGCATGGGTTGTTGATTTCTATATGGGGTCACCTAGTGGCTAAGGTTATTGATTTCTATATGGGCTCACCCGGTGGCAAGGGTTTTTGATTTCTATATGGGGTCACCTGGTGGCATGGCTTGTTGATTTCTATATGGGGTCACCTGGTGGCAAGGGTTTTTGATTTCTATATGGAGTCACCTGGTGGCATGGGTTTTTGATTTCTATATGGAGTCACCTGGTGGCATGGGTTGTTGATTTCTATATGGGGTCACCTAGTGGCTAAGGTTATTGATTTCTATATGGGCTCACCCGGTGGCAAGGGTTTTTGATTTCTATATGGGGTCACCTGGTGGCATGGGTTGTTGATTTCTATATGGGGTCACCTAGTGGCTAAGGTTATTGATTTCTATATGGGCTCACCTGGTGGCCAGGGTTGTTGATTTCTCTATGGGGTCACCCAGTGGTGGCAAGGGTTGTTGATTTCTCTATGGGGTCACCCAGTGGTGGCAAGGGTTGTTGATTTCTCTATGGGATCACCCGGTGGTGGCAAGGGTTGTTGATTTCTCTATGGGCTCACCCGGTGACAAGGGTTGTTGATTTCTCTATGGGAACACCCAGTGGCAAGGGTTGTTGATTTCTCTATGGGATCACCTGGTGGTGGCAAGGGTTGTTGATTTCTCTATAGAGTCACCTGGTGGTGGCAAGGGTTGTTGATTTCTCTATGGGATCACCTGGTGGCAAGGGTTGTTGATTTCTCTATGGGGTCACCCGGTGGCAAGGGTTGTTGATTTCTCTATGGGATCACCTGGTGGCAAGGGTTGTTGATTTCTCTATGGGATCACCCGGTGGCAAGGGTTGTTGATTTCTCTATGGGATCACCCAGTGGTGGCAAGGGTTGTTGATTTCTCTATGGGGTCACCCGGTGGCAAGGGTTGTTGATTTCTCTATGGGATCACCCGGTGGTGGCAAGGGTTGTTGATTTCTCTATGTGATCACCTGGTGGCCAGGGTTGTTGATTTCTCTATGGGGTCACCCAGTGGTGGCAAGGGTTGTTGATTTCTCTATGGGATCACCCGGTGGTGGCAAGGGTTGTTGATTTCTCTATGTGATGCCAGGGTTGTTGATTTCTCTATGGGGTCACCCAGTGGTGGCAAGGGTTGTTGATTTCTCTATGGGATCACCTGGTGGCAAGGGTTGTTGATTTCTCTGGGGTCACCCGGTGGCAAGGGTTGTTGATTTCTCTATGGGATCACCTGGTGGCAAGGGTTGTTGATTTCTTTATGGGGTCACCCGGTGGCAAGGGTTGTTGATTTCTCTATGGGATCACCTGGTGGCAAGGGTTGTTGATTTCTCTATGGGGTCACCCGGTGGCAAGGGTTGTTGATTTCTCTATGGGATCACCTGGTGGCAAGGGTTGTTGATTTCTCTATGGGATCACCCGGTGGCAAGGGTTGTTGATTTCTCTATGGGATCACCCGGTGGTGGCAAGGGTTGTTGATTTCTCTATGGGTTCACCCGGTGGCAAGGGTTGTTGATTTCTCTATGGGATCACCTGGTGGCCAGGGTTGTTGATTTCTCTATGGGGTCACCCAGTGGTGGCAAGGGTTGTTGATTTCTCTATGGGATCACCCGGTGGTGGCAAGGGTTGTTGATTTCTCTATGGGCTCACCCAGTGGCAAGGGTTGTTGATTTCTCTATGGGAACACCCAGTGGCAAGGGTTGTTGATTTCTCTATGGGATCACCTGGTGGCAAGGGTTGTTGATTTCTCTATGGGGTCACCTGGTGGCTAAGGTTGTTGTTTTCTATGGGGTCACCTAGTTAGTGGCAAGGGTTGTTGGTTTTTCTATGGGATCACTTCACTTAGTGGCAAGGGTTAAAACACAAACATGACAATATTCCTAACAGAATATTCAGGAGGAAATTTGTTTATATTGAAATTTGTTGATATTGAAATTATTAAGTAAATTATTAATTTAAATAACATGCATGTCAAAACCAGATATTTTAGGGAGGTTTGAAAATTCAATCTTTCTCCGTTAAGACATAATTCTTGCAGTATGGTCATCTTATCCAGACTAATAAATAGCAATGCGACCAACTCGGGGTAGAGGACTCTTAAAAGGGAAAGTTTGAAACAAATGTAGAAAAAAATTCAGAGATTATTGATTTGGGCACCACCTCCCCATCCCCAACAACCCTAGTGGGCTCGGTTTACAGTAAGGCCCGGTTTACAGTTAGGCCCGGTTTACAGTTAGGCCCAGTTTACAGTTAGGCTCGGTTTACAGTTAGCCCTCAGCTGGAAAGGATTCTTGATATTTTTTTTATTTCATTTATTGTATTACAATGTGTAAGAAATTCAGAATTTACTTCTTGTGGGAATCTAGTCAATTTTGCAGATGTGGATTTTTAGCTTTGAGATTATTGCTGTTTACGTTCACAATTTCTTTTATTTGTATTTATTTTGTGTGCAATAAAGCAAAAAATTATCTAGGTATTTAAAAATTATCACGCTTACTTTTACACAAATTGTGTTGAGTTGTTTCATGTGCAAGGCCATTAAATGGAAATTCAACGACAATACTAGAGTCTAGAACCTGTTGTTTCTGGGTGGGGGGGGGAGAGGAGATCAAATTATTTTGCCGTCATTTTCTGATAATTATTATTTAATGACAAGAATCACTGCAATGGATCTTTTTCACCTGTGTGATTTAAAACAGTAATTTGAATTACAAAAGTTAATAGAATGAATATTCCCATAGGGGTTTTATTTATTTTCATATATTTGAATAAAAAATGATAATTTGGTGGAAAAAAAACTTATGTTCATATCTTATTTAGGAGTTATCACACTTCAGTTTCACCAGTGTGTTGGAAATTGACCTTGAATTGTCCTGGATCTACAAATATGACATTACCTTGGCACTTCAGGTGTTGTTTTGACACACTGGTGAAATCCTGAATGGAATGAGATATCAACAAATTCATGGGAATATATTCCTTAAAACAAAAACAAAAATTATATAACTGCACTAGAAAACCTTTCTAAAGGGAATGACTATTGGAAATGCACAGTTGCTTAAAATGCCTTAACGATCAAGTGTATATATATTTTGTGCTGTGTAAATATCAGTTTTGAATTCTTTACTGACGTGTGATATTTTCACAAATTTTAATTCATTTTTATAATTATTGTGAAATTTTCAAAACTATTTTTCATCAGAAATAAATCAATATATTTGCTGTAGACACCAAGATAATTTGTGTGAGTAAATTTATCTTTTCCCAGATTTACCAAAATATTTACTATGAACTGTTTCAAAGCCTTAATTAAAAAGTGGCATGCACAGGATTTCTTTCATTTTTTCAGTCTGTTGTTATCCCATAAATTTGATCTAAAATCATGCCACCCTCCCCCTTTGGGCATGCCACCCTCCCCCTTTGGGCATGCCACCCTACCCCCTTTGGGCATGTCACCCTACCCCACCCCCCTTTGGGCATGCCACGCTACCCCCCCCTTTGTGCATGCCACCCTACCCCATCCTTTGGGCATGCCACCTTATCCCCATCCTTTGGGCATGCCATCCCCACCATTTTGGGCATGCCACCCCCACCCTTTAGGCATGCCACCCCCACTCCCTTTGGGCATGCTACCCCATTCCTCTTTGAGCATGCCACCCTCCCCCATTAGGCATGCCACTGCCCTTTGGGCATGCCCACTCCCTTTTGCATGCCACCACCACCACCACCACCCATAAGGCATGCCACCCTCCCCCTTTGGGCATGCCACCCTCCCCCTTTGGGCATGCCACCACCCATAAAATGCCACCCCCCCCTTGAAAATGCCACCCCACCCCTTTGAAAATGCCACCTCCACCCTTTGGGCATACCACCTCCACCCTTTGGGCATGCCACCACCACCCTTTTGGCATGCCCACCACCTCCACCCTTTGGGCATACCACCTCCCCCTCTGGGCATACCACCCCCACCCTTTGGGCATGACCACCCCTGCCACCCCTTTGTGCATGCCTATCCCCATCCTTTGGACATGCCACCCTAACCCCATCATTTGGGCATAGCCACCCCACCCCACCCTTTGGCATGCACACTACCCCTCCACCCTTTGGGCATACCACCCCCACCCTTTGGGCATACCACCTCCACCCTTTGGGCATACCACCCCCACCCTTTCCACCCCCACCCTTTGGGCATACCACCCCCACCCTTTGGGCAACCCCCCACCCCCATACCACCACCACCCTTTGGGCATGCCACCTCCACCCTTTGGGCATACCACCCCACCCTTTGGGCATACCACCCCCTACCCCACCCTTTGGGCATGCCACCCCCCAATGCCCCCACCCACTCCCCCTTTGGACATACCACCCCCCCACCCCCTTTGGGCATACCATCCCCATCCTTTGGGCATGCCACCCCTAACCCCATCATTTGGGCATGCCACCCCATCCTTCTGGGCATGCCACTCACCCCCATTTGGGCATGCCACCTCCACCCTTTGGGCACCTCCACCCTTTGGGGCCACCCACCCTTTACCATACCACCCCCACCCTTTGGGCATACCACCCCACCCTTTGGGCATACCACCTCCACCCTTTGGGCATACCACCTCCACCCTTTGGGCATACCATCCCCACCCTTTGGGCATACCATCCCCACCCTTTGGGCATACCACCCCCACCCTTTGCAATCCCCACCCCATCCTTTGGGCATGCCATCTCCCCCTTTGGGCATGCCACCCTACCTTCACCCTTTGGGCATTCCACCCTACCCCACCCTTTGGGCATGCCACCCCCCCCACCCATTGGGCATACCAACTCCACCCCCTTTGGGCATGCCACCCCCTCACCCTTTGAGCATGCCACCCCCCCCTCTGGGCATGCCACTCCCCTTTGGCATACCACCCCATCCTTTGGGCATGCCATCTCCCCTTTGGGCATGCCACCCTACCCCCCTCTGGGCATACCACCTTCACCCTTTGGGCATACCATCCCCAGCCCTTTGGGCATACCACCTCCATCATTTGGGCATACCATCCCCCCCTTTGGGCATGCCACCCCCCTTCACCCTTTGGGCATTCCACCATACCCCCCCCCTTTGGGCATGCCACCTCCCCACCCTTTGGGCATACCAACTCCACCCTTTGGGCATACCACCCCACCCTTTGGGCATACCACCCCACCCTTTGGGCATACCACCCCCACCCTTTGGGCATGCCACCCCCTTTGGAATCATCCCTCCACATTTGGGTCATGCTACCCCATTCTCCTTTGGAAATGCCACCCCACCCCCTTTGGGCATGCCACCACCACCCCCACCCTTTGGGCATGCCACTCCCACCCCCTTTGGGCATGCCACCCCCCCTTTGGGCATGCCACCCCATCCCCACCCTTTGGGCATGTCACTGCCCTATGGGCTCCCCCCCATCCTGTGGGTATGCCATCCTCACCCCCCCCCTCTTTGGGCATACTACCCCCATCCCCTTTGGGCATGCCCCCCCTTTGGGCATGCCACCCCCCCCTTTGGGCATACCACCCCCCACCCTTTGGGCATGCCACCCCCACCCTTTGGGCATTCCCCATCCTTTGGGCATACCACCCCCACCCTTTGGGCATACCATCTCCCCCTTTGGCATGCCACACCACCTTCACCCTTTGGGCATTCCACCCCTACCCCCACCCTTTGGGCATGCCCCCTACCCCACCCATTGGGCATACCAACTCCACCCTATGGGCATACCCTCACCCGCATGCCACCCTACCCCCTTTGGGCATGCCACCCCCCCCCCCTTTGGCATACCACCCCCCTTTGGGCATACCACCCCCCCTTTGGCATCCCACCCCCTTTGGGCATGCCATCCCCTTTGGGCATGCCACCCCTACCCTCCCTTTGGGCATGCCACTGCTCTTGGGCATACCCCCACCCTTTGGGCATACCACCTCCACCCTCTGGGCATACCACCCCCACCCTTTGGGCATGCCCCCACCCCTTTGGGCATACCACCCCACCCTTTGGGCATACCACCCCCACCTTTGGCATTCCCCATCCTTTGGGCATACCACCCCCACCCTTTGGGCATACCACCCCCACCCTTTGGGCATACCACCCCTACCCTTTGGGCATGCCACACCACCCCACCCTTTGGGCATACCACCCCCACCCTTTGGGCATGCCACCCCCCCCTTTGGGCATACCACCACCCCCATTTGGCATGCCACCCCCTTGTGCATGCCACCCTATCCCCACCCTTTGGACATGCCACCCCCCACCATTTGGGAAGCCACCCCCCCCATTTGGAAGCCACCCCACCCCCATCCTTTGGGCAAGTTACCCCACCCCCATCCTTTGGGCATGCCACCGACCACCACCCTTTGGGCATACCACCCCCACCCTTTGGGCATACCACCCCCACCCTTTGGCAATCCCCCCACCCCACCCTTTGGGCATGCCATCTACCCCCACCCATTGGGCATACCACTCCACCCTTTGGGCATACCACCCCCATCCTTTGGGCATACCACCCCACCCTTTGGACATACCAACCCCACCCCTTTGGGCATGCCACCCCCTTTGGGCATGCCACCCCTCCCCTTTGGGCATGCCACCCTCTATGGGCATGCCCCACCATTTGGGCATGCCCCAACCCCACCCTTTGGGCATGCCATCCCCCCTCTGGGCATGCCAGCCACCCTACCCCCACCCTTTGAGCATACCACCTTCACCCTTTGGGCATACCACCTCCACCCTTTGGGCATACCACCTCCACCCTTTGGGCATACCACCCCCACCCTTTGGGCATACCACCCCCCCCACATGCCACCCCCTCACCCCACCCCAGCCCTTTGGGCATGCCACCACCATCCCCATCCTTTGGGCATGCCATCTCCCCCTTTGGGCATGCCACCTTCACCCTTTGGGCATTCCACCCCACCCCCCACCCTTTGGGCATGCCACCCCAACCCCATCCATTGGGCATACCAACTCCACCCTATGGGCATACCACCCTCACCCTTTGGACACCCCACCCCCACCCCCTTTGGGCATGCCACCCCCTTTGGGCATGCCACCCCCTTTGGGCATGCCACCCCCTTTGGGCATGCCACCCCCCCCTTTGGGCATGCCACTGCTCCCCCTTTGGGCATGCCACTGCTCTATGGGCATGCCCCCATCCTTTGGGCATACCCCCTTCCCCCTCCATGCATGCCACCCCACCCTTTGGGCATGCCACCTTACCCCACATCCTTTGGGCATGCCACCCCCACCCCTTTGGGCATACCACCCCCCACCCTTTGGGCATACCACCCCCACCCTTTGGGCATACCACCCCCACCCTTTGGGCATACCAACCCCACCCTTTGGGCATACCACCCCCACCCTTTGGGCATACCACCCCCACCCTTTGGGCATACCACCCCACCCTTTGGGCATCCACCACCCCCACCCTTTGGCAATCCCCACCCCACCCTTTGGGCATGCCATCTCCCCCTTTGGGCATGCCACCCTACCCTTTGGGCATACCACCCCCATCCTTTGGGCATACCACCCCCACCCTTTGGACATACAACCCCACCCTTTGGGCATGCCACCCCCTTTGGGCATGCCACCCCCCCTCCCACCCCCTTTGGGCATGCCACCCCCTCTGGGCATGCCACTCCCTTTGGGCATGCCCCAACCCCATCCTTTGGGCATGCCATCTCCCCCTCTGGGCATGCCAGCCACCCTACCCCCACCCTTTGAGCATACCACCTTCACCCTTTGGGCATACCACCTCCACCCTTTGGGCATACCACCTCCACCCTTTGGGCATACCACCCCCACCCTTTGGGCATACCATCCCCAGCCCTTTGGGCATGCCACCACCATCCCCATCCTTTGGGCATGCCATCTCCCCCTTTGGGCATGCCACCTTCACCCTTTGGGCATTCCACCCCCTACCCCACCCTTTGGGCATGCCACCCCAACCCCATCCATTGGGCATACCAACTCCACCCTATGGGCATACCCACCCTCACCCTTTGGGCATACCACCCTCACCCCACCCCCCCCCCTTTGGACATGCCACCCCTTTGGGCATGCCACACCCTTTGGGCATCCCACCCCCTTTGGGCATGCCACCCCACCCCCTTTGGGCATGCCACTGCTCCCCCTTTGGGCATGCCACTGCTCTATGGGCATGCCCCATCCTTTGGGCATAACCCCCCCCCTCCATGCACATACCACCCCACCCTTTGGGCATACCACCCCACCCTTTTACCCACATCCTTTGGGCATGCCACCCCCACCCTTTGGGCATACCACCCCCACCCTTTTGGGCATACCACCCCCACCCTTTGGGCATACCACCCCCACCCTTTGGTTATCCCCACCCCATCCTTTGGGCATGCCATCTCCCCCTTTGGGCATGCCACCCCCACCCTTTGGGCATGCCATCCCCACCCTTTGGGCATACCACCCCCACCCTTTGGCATTCCCCATCCTTTGGGCATGCCATCCACCCTTTGGGCATGCCACCATACCCCCATTCCCCCCTTTGGGCATGCCACCCAAACCCCACCCTTTGGGCATACCACCTCCACCCTTTGGGCATACCACCCCACCCTTTGGGCATGCCACCTACCCACATCTTTTGGGCATACCACCCCCATTCCCCTTTGGGCATGCCATCCCCCCACCTTTGGGCATGCCAGCCCCCTACCCCATCTTTGGGCATGCCACCACCATCCCCACCCTTTGGGCATGCCACCCCATCCCCACCCTTTGGGCATGCCACCACCATCCCCACCCTTTGGGCATGCCACCACCATCCCCACCCTTTGGGCATGCCACCACCATCCCCACCCTTTGAGCATGCCACCACCATCCCCACCATTTGAGCATGCCACCACCATCCCCACCCTTTGAGCATGCCACCACCATCCCCACCCTTTGGGCATGCCACCACCATCCCCACCCTTTGGGCATGCCACCACCATCCCCACCCTTTGGGCATGCCACCACCATCCCCACCCTTTGGGAATGCCACCCCACCACATTTGGGCATGCTACCCCCATTCTCCTTTAGACATGCCACCCCACCCCCTTTGGGCATGCCACCACCACCCCCACCCTTTGGGCATGCCACTCCCACCCCGCCTTTTGGGCATGCCACCCCACCCTTTGGGCATGCCACCCCATCCCCACCCTTTGGGCATGTCACCCCACTCCACCCCCATCCTGTGGGTATGCCATCCTCACCCCACCCCACTCTTTAGGCATACTACCCCCAATCCCCTTTGGGCATGCCACCCCCTTTGGGCATGCTGCCCCCTTTGGGCATGCCACCCCTCCCCCTTTGAGCATGCCACCCCCTTTGAGTATGCCACTCCCTTTGGGCATGCCCCTACCCCATCCTTTGGGCATGCCCCAACCCCATCCTTTGGGCATGCCATCTCCCCCTTTGGGCATGCCACCCTACCTTCACCCTTTGGGCATTCCACCCTACCCCCACCCTTTGGGCATGCCCCCTACCCCACCCATTGGGCATACCAACTCCACCCTATGGGCATACCACCCTCACCCTTTGAGCATACCACCCCACCCTTTGGACATACCACCCCACCCCCTTTGGACATGCCACCCTCTTTGGCATTCTCCCCTCCCGCATGCCACCTAACCCCCCACTTTGGGCATGCCACCCAAACCCCACCCTTTAGGCATACCACCCACCCTTTGGGCATACCAACCCCACCCTTTGGCATTCCCCCAACTTTTGGGCATGCCATCTTCCCTTTTGGGCATGCCACCCCTACCCTCCCCCTCCCTCTTGGGCATGCCACCTTTGGGCATACCACTTCCACCCTACCACTTCCACCCTTTGGACATACCACCTCCACCCTCTGGGCATACCACCCCCACCCTTTGGGCATGCCACCCTACCCACATCCTTTGGGCATGCTACCCCATTCCTTTTGAGCATGCCAACCCCCACCCCCACCTTTGAGCATGCCAACCCCCTCCCCTTCTTTGGGCATGCCACCACCATCCCCACCCTTTGGGCATGCCATCTTCCCTTTTGGGCATGCCACCTCCACCCTTTGGGCATGCCACCCAACCCCACCCTTTGGGCATACCACCTCCACACTTTGGGCATACCACCCCCACCCTTTGGGCATACCACCCCTACCCTTTGGCATGCCACACCACCCGCACCCTTTGGGCATGCCACCCCACCCTTTGGGCATACCACCTCCACCCTTTGGGCATACCACCTCCACCCTTTGGGCATACCACCCCCACCCTTTGGGCATGCCACCCCTACCCCACCCTTTGGGCATCCCTCTACCCCACCCTTTGGGCATATCAACTCCACCCTTTGGGCATACCACCTCCACCTTTGGGCATACCACCCCCACCCTTTGGGCATACCACCCCACCCTTTGGGCATCCCACCCCACCCTTTGGGCATCCCACCCCCACCTTATGGGCATCCACCCCCACCCTTTGGGCATGCCACCCCAACCCACACCCTTTGGGCATCCACCCCACCCTTTGGGCATCCCACCCCCCACCTTATGGGCATCCCATCCCCACCCTTTGGGCATGCCACCCCAACCCCACCCCTTAGGCATGACCCCCCCTTTTGAGCATACCACTGGCATATGAACATGGTCTGAAATCTTATTTATTTGAGATGCAGAATTAGCCCACTTTAGCATACTTACATTATTTTCACTTTTTTATTTTTCTTTCTCTATTCTCCAAATAAAAAATTTCTAATACATAAGATACACATTCACTCGATCCAGACTTCTTGTCAGATCAAGTAACTATCAGCATTGCATTTCCAGTTTTTAAGAGTAAGTAGAATCCATTTCTCAAGTATGAAAAATGTAGAACATTTCAACTAAAAAAAGTCAAGTGGATGTAAATGTAGCAAAATTTTTGTATATACAGTTGGTGGCAAAGCAAGGAAGATTTGACCAGAGTTAAAATATCAACAAGTGTATACAACTTCTATCATTATTGAACAAAGCCTCCCCATGATTAAGTCTGAATAAAGATCCCAATCAAAAACCTGCAATTCTGAGTAAAGCAGACATTTAAAGATCTATCTATGGACAGGCATGACAAATTGGCAGAAAATATAATTAAGCATGAAAAGAAAGATTAAATCACAATCTGTTAAATATTAACCATTTTACAATTTCAGGACTTGTTCAAATTATGCAAATTTGTGACAATGCAATTGATAGCAATAAGATGCATTTCATACATAATCTGTACTGGAATTAAACTGCAAGTATCAAATTAGGTGATCAAGAGTCCAATAGTTTCGACATTAAAAGGTGTGTACGTCATTCTTTCCTGAGGTGCAGTGGTTAAGGAGTCAAGCTCGTATGCGAAAGGAACAGGATTCGATTCCCGTCGCGAGCGCTGCATTGTGTCCTTGAGCAAGACACTTTACATGCTCCAGTCCCTCAGCTGTGAAAATGAGTACCAGCACAACATAAGAAACTTGCACTATGCGGACGACACTGCCCTTGTTGCCAAGCCAGAAGCATCGCTACAAAAGATTGTCGACATAGTAGATGAAGAAAGTAAGAAGAGAGGCCTGAAGATTAATGTAAAAAAGACAAAAACAATGGTGGTCAGTAGAGCAGTGCTGAAACCGAAGGTTAACATTGTGGTAGAGGGAATGTGCTTAGAACAGGTTAAGATGTTCACGTACATTCACAACCAATCACAGAGGATGGAACAACAGACACAGAGATAACAAAAAGAATCAAAATAGCCAGGCAAAGATTCATCAACATGAAAGACATTTTAACTTCTAAGTCAGTAAAAATAGCAACTATAAAGCTGCTCACTAGATGCTGTTTTGTCAACTTCACTATATTCTAGTGAAACCTGGACTTTAAATTAACATATCATGAAGATTGATGTTTTTGAAATGTGGCTTAATAGAAAAATGATCAAAGTCCCATACACAACACATATGAGTAACAAAGATGTTTTAATGAAAGTAAAGGGAAAATACTAAACCCTGATAAGTATGGACATGCTGTAAAGGGGAGACGGACTTCAGTAGCTACTCATTACAGGGAAGGTGAAAGGTAGACAGGTTCGATGCAGACCACAGAGGACCTGGCTGAATGACAGAAAAAATTGGACAGGTCTCAACCTTAAGGAGTGTGTGAGACATGCGGATTCCCTCTACTGAAACAGATGACTGCACATCTACCTTTGGTAGCTGCAACCTCCTGGTAACTAGTAACAATTTCAGGCCTTGTTTAATTTATGCAAATTTGTAACATCGCAAAAAAATCAAATAAATTTTGATTGTTTTTCAGTCCTCCAACGTTATGTGAATGTGGTCAAGTTTTCAATCTCCATTTACATTTTGATGGATAAATTCTTTTGTTTCTTTCCTTGATATTATTTACTTTCAAAAAATTGTGGTAGATCATTGAAAAATAGAGCTGTCTATGCATTCGTACTGTCATATCAAATTTGATATGCAAGATAGTCTTTTAAACAATTTGCCATTTTCATTGTTTTCTAATGCATTTTAATACATTCATTCTAGTTGGTGTTTCTCATCTTTCCCAGAACATTCCCAGAGTTCACTTCCCCCAAATCCTGTACTTCTTTGAGATCCATTTGTACAATCTTCTTTCACTTTGCAATTTTTTTAAGGGGTAAAAGCATAATTCCTCCCTCCATAAGAACTTTCCAATTATGCTAAATTTGTTCTACATGGTACAGTTTTAAAGTTTAACCCTTAAACACCAGATTTGGAAGTGCAATATTTGGAAGTGCACTATTTGGAAGTGCAATTTTCAATAAATAATTTCGGAACCATACCAAACTGATACGGAGGTAATTTGTATATCATTTGAAAGAACTCCTTTGATTCTTTCATATTGTAACCTTTTTTGATGGGGGTCATATTGAGATTTTCAGAGTAAAATAGAGCCAAACATGAGTAATTTTCATATTTTCACCCAAATTTTCCACAAATTGATCAATATTCAGGATGAACTTAAAAAAAAAAAAGGTTTTAACTTTATTTTTGGTGAAAGTCATTCATGAATATCAAATACTGTAATTCTAATCAAATTTCGCCAAAACCATATCTCAAATTGAAATTTGTGGGCATACAACTGTTATTTACCATTTTTGCACCATTTTCAAGCAACATTTTCAACAAAATCTAGCTCTTGAATGGAAAATCGGAAAGAAAAGTTTTTACCACCATTTTATAGACCTTGAAGCCAGCTTTCAAATGAACTACTATGTTGATGCATAGCCCCCTCACAAAAAAGAAAATACCATTGCAACTTTCCAAAGATACGCAACTTTGCGAAGATTTTGGTTGACAGAAAAACTTTGTAAAAAACGTAGGATATATGATAAAATAAGTTTGAAAGAGGTGAACACTGAAGGAGGCAGCCTTAATCAAGTAAAGGTAAATCAGTACGTTTTTTCAATTATTTTTCAGGCCTGTTGACTAGTGCGTGTAAATCCCTGAACCTGTTGCATCAAATCATGACCATACACATCATTTCTACAGTAAATAATAGAGCATATTTCACTTATTTTACAAATAAATCAACGTCCTGGGTGAGAATATATAAACTTTTTAGAATGAACAGTTTTATCTGGGTCATGAAACTCCTTTTCATAAGAAAATTAGTAAAAGTTAGGTTCATATTTGCATTTTCCCAACCATGAAATCATCCTCATATCTTATTTCATTCCTTATTTTGAGGTAATTTGCATATTAATAAGTATGCAAAATATAATAAACAACCTTATGAATATCATACAAATGATTTTCAAGAGCTCACACACAAGAAAACTTCAATTTTCAGGTTATAGCTTTCCCACTATATTAAAAAAATTGTTAATAATGGATCATGATACAGGTCAAAATGTGACATTATGAACTAATTTGCATATTCCAATTGTTCCTACTTCCAAAAAAATAGTGAGTGGTATCATATCATTGAAAAGAACTTTTCATCAACATTTCATAAATTCTATTAAAAATGCCACAACTGCTTTCCACAAGAGAGTACATAAACACAAAGTTGGGCAGTTTTGTTCACTGGGCTGCATATCAAATGAGCTAATTTGCATAAATTTGCATATTCCAGTGTAAAATTATGTGGGCCATTGTGAAGATCAAAGTATTACCTTTCAGTTAATACATACTTGTAATGATAGCAAAGGAAAGGAAAATGTGGAAAAAAGTTATCTAAAAAGTTTCCCATAAATACAGATTCTAAATGGAAGGCTCAGGCGTTTAAGGGTTAAAGTTGGTAAGTTACATAGTTTTTAATACATTGTACCAAATAAGTCCAGTAATATCAAAATAATTATCAAAAGACATCATTTATAGATTACAAAAAGTTCCACTTGATATCATTTGTTTCTGTAAAATTTCTTATTATATGATTTAAAGAATTTTCTTGTGGGAAGGATGAATGCTGGGTAAGGTGAGAATAAACTATATCTTACACAAAGGCTCTTTTGCAACATCAGATTGCTTGAATTTTCATATGAAATCTATCTTGTGCCAAAACAATTGACCAGTTTCTACATCTTGCTCAAAGAATATTTTAATTTCTATCTCCACATGCTCTTGAGGTACCATCGTCAACTATTCAGCTATTGCGATCGATCAATATTTGCGACTGATCCAATATTTCCACGTTGCAAATGCTTCACTTTCTCTTGATGACAAAAGTTGGGTGCCCCAAAACCCGTTGGTCAGTGAAATCTTTCACAACAAGATGACCATTCACTTATTTGGGGGACCCCAGGAAAATACACCCACTTTTCAACACATTTTTCCTTTAAGTTCTTCTTAGTCTTTCTTGAAGGCAAAATTTGCGAGTTTCTTATTTGTTGTGGTCGTGAGTGCAGCCTTGGGCATCATTTTCTCCCTCTTTGAAATCAGTTTCTGATTTTTAGGTCTCTTCTCCACATCGTTTACATCGCTCTTGTCTTCATCTTCAGCACTGTCTCTCTTTCTCTTTTTCTCCTGACTGGATTCCTTCTCATCGGTGCCGTTAATTTCTACTTTCTTTGAGATATTTTCTGATTCCTGAGAAACTTCGCTTGTTCCTTTAGCTTTCTCCGTCCATTTCTGGAAAAGAAAATAATAATCCACTCAAAGTCCCTTTTAAATATTTAATACAAATTTGTTATTAAATGCTTAATTGCAATGAGCAACGAATGGCACACAAATGTTTTATATATTTTACTCTTTTTTTCCATCTGAATAACTTTCTTGTGATTTATACATTGGGAACTTTCCAAAAAGTGGTGAACCACAGATATGTGTTCCAAACTATTGTCAGTAGTAAATATGTTGTCAACCAGCAATTTGAGAAATTTTAAGGTAAGGAACAGTGCATAATCATAATTCACATTCTTTGATACTAAAGTTGTTCAAGCTAGTCTAAACTTGATCAAACATTCATCAATAGATGGTCAATAGTTGATCAAGTATTGTTCAAAACTTAACCGCACATTGATCAGTAGTTGATCACATTAATTTGTACGCATATTTCTTCAAGTTGATCAACAACCGTTTTATCCTTTAATATGGAATCTTAGTTATATTTGTTCACAAAGTACCACACATGGCATCTCTTCCCCTCACACCGATAGAGACATTTGCCATGTCCTGTGAACCACATTTGTGCTAGTGAGTGACACGTCAACATCTCATGATTTGGCTTGGATTAATTTTATCAGCGAGGGTCAAAGGTGCCAGAATAATTCAGCAATAGAGAACATAAATCTTAAACAATGTTGCTACAATCAAATATACTTCAAAGATCTCTGAACCGGTAGCAACAACTTTGATCTTAATGGGAAGAAAATATGCTACAAACCATGAAAATAGCCAAATATTTCATCAAAATCAGTAAAAAATTGACCATTTTAAACAGCATTTTGAATTTTAATGCCTTATTATAATAAACTATGCAAAACTTATTGTGTGACATCGAGACTGGAAAACCAATGAACATCTTCCTGTTAACTTATTGTTTTTCAATCCTTCACCACCGTTATTTGAAAGGGAGAGGATGAAGAGGTTTTGAATCTCCATCATAATCAGTATTTATCTCCATCAATCAATATTTAGCAAGAGAATACATCTTGATGATGTTCAGTTACTGAATTTTAGGACAAAAATTAAAGAATTACATTTAATAAATATTCCCATGTTTATTCATAACCCTTCATAAGAAAGAGAAAAGTTTTAGAAACAATTTAGTACAAAATTCATGTTGATATGTTATTCCTACCACGAGATATTAAAATTTTAATATTTACAAAAATGCCAATAAACGAATAGGAAAAGGCTCAGTATGACATCACAGCAACACATTCTCCCACAAAGTTAATGTATTTCATTAAAATCTATCATATTATTTTATAAGTAAAACCTGCTAGAAAAATAAATTGATGAAAGTTAGGTATTTATATACTTTGCCAAATATACCCTACTTCAATAACTTTTGGGAAATTGTTTCTAATCATACAGAAACAACCAATTAACGCGTAAAGAAATACATAAACATTTGCAACGGAATTGCTTCTGTGACATCATCAAACATGAATTCATCATACTGTACAAAAACTTTGAAATGCTATTAGGAAATCTTTGAAAATCCTTATCTCCTGAATGATATCAACCTGATTTTTGTACCAAAATGGCTCTAAAAGTATGCTCTTTCAAATAAAAATTTACAAAAAACCATGGGAATATTACAAAAAACCATGGGAATATTACAGAAAACCATGGGAATATTACAAAAAACCCATGGGAATATTACAGAAAACCATGGAAATATTCCTTTACAGATGTTAAGCTGTCCCCTCTTTCATACATCAACACTTTTACATACGCTACAAATTCTTCAAAATGTGATGAGCCATAACTCAAGAACTACATCTGCTTTTGACATAATTTCAAGACTTCTTTGTTCATAATTTAAAGCTCTTTCTGCTGATTATAAATTCACTACCTGTCCATATACCTTTAAAGGAGAAAGTGGAGATCAGCATATAGTTTTGTCCATTATCCCACTACAAAGGGACAATAGGGAAAGCTACAGTATGTCGCCCATAAACCCTTATCTATCTCCCAACCTTTAAGACGGGCAGTATTTAATCTCATGTCAGTAGTAGCACGTCTTGACCATGAAGAGAAGGGCTCAGACTAGCACCATTCGTTACCTGTTTTGTATCAGCGTCCATCTCTCTCCACCTCTTGATTGCGATCTTGACGATTTCCGCATCATCCACCTCCATATTCTCTTCCTTGATGGCATCTCTGCTCTCCTCCAACCAGCAGTTGAACGCTGACTGTGTCCTATATGGAGAGGAATAAGAGCATTTTAGAGTTAAGGTTTATGGACAGGAAGCAACAATTTTGCTTAATCCAAAGAAAATCCTTTTAAGTCCAGACTGATATTGTGTTATAAGTAAAGATAAAAATAGACTACAATATGACTTTTCTGATTGGTGAAAATGTTTACATATTCACCAACAATAATATTCTTCCTCCCTGTCCCACATGCCATCCCACCCTCCGTCCCATTTGCCATCCCACACTCTGTCCTAAATGCCATTCCATCCTCTGTTCCTCATGCCTTACCATCCCACATCCTACCTTGCAGGAAATCATACATGAAATCCGGGTGTCTTTCCACTACATGACCCATATGCCATCACACCTAAAATCAAAATGACATCCAACCACAGGCCATTTCATCCTATCCCACATGCCATCACACCTGAAAACCAGATATCCCACATACCAAGCCACTGTGTCCCACATACTATGCCACTCTGTCCCACACGCCATCCCACCTTGATCATCATGCAATTCTGTCCTGTCCTTCATGCCATTCCACCCTGTCCCACATGCCATGCCACTCTGTTCCACAAGTCATCCCACCCTGTCCTACATGCCAGGCCACCCTGTCCCACACGCCATCCCATCCTGTTCCCATTCCATCCCACCATCATCCCACTTCCTACGTCTACCAATCATTATGTCATATACCACCCAAGTCTTTCCCTCACCTTTATCAACCTAACATGCCCCATTCACCTATCATCTCCAATTCCCCCACCAACTTCCATTCATCTACCATTCTCCATTCATCTACCATTCCCTACCATCCCCCATTCACCTACCATTCCCCATTCACCTACCATCCTCCATTCACCTACCATCCTCCATTCACCTACCATTCCCCATTCATCTACCATTCCCCATTCACCTACCATCCCCCATTCACCTACCATCCCCATTTTCCTACCATCCCCCATTCACCTACCATCCTCCATTCACCTACCATCCTACACTCGCCAAACACCCCTACCCAACGTTTGCCACCCACTCATCTACCAAATATACTTTAAACCAACTCATCATTCCAACTTTCACCCACAACTCCCTTCTCATTAACCCTCTGATAATTTAAAACAGAAAAACATGAACCCTTAACATCAATCTGAAACTCCCCATAAATCTGAAACTCCCCATAAAAACAAGCTCAACTTGATATTTTCCCTTACAAACCAAATAGGGTTGATCTATCTACCAAAACAGATTACAAATTCTTTTAAAGGGTCAGAGCTATTCAACTTTTTTTCATGCCAGAACAAATATTTTAAATGCTGTACATGTCAGGAATGCACGTTCTTTGAAGGTAAGAGTCACTACTATGTAAATTCCAAATCAACAGAGCCTAAAAAATGCTTGGAAATCCTTCCCAGGGCAGAAATCTTGTTCCTCAGTAACTGAACAATGCATGTGGTCAGACGGACAATAGACAGGCGGTAAAGATGCTATATCCCCTCTTCACAACTTTCTTGCCAATAAATTATGCCAAATTTAAATTCTTCGACTTTGGGTAAAAAAAATTTAAAATGTTCCCCATTCCATCCCACCATCATCCCACTTCCTACGTCTACCAATCATTATGTCATATACCACCCAAGTCTTTCCCTCACCTTTATCAACCTAACATGCCCCATTCACCTATCATCTCCAATTCCCCCACCAACTTCCATTCATCTACCATTCTCCATTCATCTACCATTCCCTACCATCCCCCATTCACCTACCATTCCCCATTCACCTACCATCCTCCATTCACCTACCATCCTCCATTCACCTACCATTCCCCATTCATCTACCATTCCCCATTCACCTACCATCCCCATTCACCTACCATCCCCCATTTTCCTACCATCCCCATTCACCTACCATCCTCCATTCACCTACCATCCTACACTGCTTAAACACCCCTACCCAACGTTTGCCACCCACTCATCTACCAAATATACTTTAAACCAACTCATCATTCCAACTTTCACCCACAACTCCCTTCTCATTAACCCTCTGATAATTTAAAACAGAAAAACATGAACCCTTAACATCAATCTGAAACTCCCCATAAATCTGAAACTCCCCATAAAAACAAGCTCAACTTGATATTTTCCCTTACAAACCAAATAGGGTTGATCTATCTACCAAAACAGATTACAAATTCTTTTAAAGGGTCAGAGCTATTCAACTTTTTTTCATGCCAGAACAAATATTTTAAATGCTGTACATGTCAGGAATGCACGTTCTTTGAAGGTAAGAGTCACTACTATGTAAATTCCAAATCAACAGAGCCTAAAAAATGCTTGGAAATCCTTCCCAGGGCAGAAATCTTGTTCCTCAGTAACTGAACAATGCATGTGGTCAGACGGACAATAGACAGACGGTAAAGATGCTATATCCCCTCTTCACAACTTTCTTGCCAATAAATTATGCCAAATTTAAATTCTTCGACTTTGGGTAAAAAAAATTTAAAATGTTCCCCATTCCATCCCACCATCATCCCACTTCCTACGTCTACCAATCATTATGTCATATACCACCCAAGTCTTTCCCTCACCTTTATCAACCTAACATGCCCCATTCACCTATCATCTCCAATTCCCCCACCAACTTCCATTCATCTACCATTCTCCATTCATTCCCTACCATCCCCCATTCACCTACCATTCCCCATTCACCTACCATCCTCCATTCACCTACCATCCTCCATTCACCTACCATTCCCCATTCATCTACCATTCCCCATTCACCTACCATCCCCATTCACCTACCATCCCCCATTTTCCTACCATCCCCCCCATTCACCTACCATCCTCCATTCACCTACCATCCTACACTCGCCAAACACCCCTACCCAACGTTTGCCACCCACTCATCTACCAAATATACTTTAAACCAACTCATCATTCCAACTTTCACCCACAACTCCCTTCTCATTAACCCTCTGATAATTTAAAACAGAAAAACATGAACCCTTAACATCAATCTGAAACTCCCCATAAATCTGAAACTCCCCATAAAAACAAACTCAACTTGATATTTTCCCTTACAAACCAAATAGGGTTGATCTATCTACCAAAACAGATTACAAATTCTTTTAAAGGGTCAGAGCTATTCAACTTTTTCATGCCAGAACAAATATTTTAAATGCTGTACATGTCAGGAATGCACGTTCTTTGAAGGTAAGAGTCACTACTATGTAAATTCCAAATCAACAGAGCCTAAAAAATGCTTGGAAATCCTTCCCAGGGCAGAAATCTTGTTCCTCAGTAACTGAACAATGCATGTGGTCAGACGGACAATAGACAGACGGTAAAGATGCTATATCCCCTCTTCACAACTTTCTTGCCAATAAATTATGCCAAATTTAAATTCTTCGACTTTGGGTAAAAAAAATTGTTTTTTTGTTTAAATAATTCCCAAATTTGTCTTCCCAACCAGGAAGAATGTATGTATCCAGGATGGTAAAATCCTCACCTTCTCCCCTTCCTATGTCTCTGCTATTTCTTACTACAGACTTACTTTTTTGGAGCTGGTGATCCCTCCTCTTCTCTCTGCTCCTTTTTAGCGTTTTCTTTATTGCTCTCTACTGAGGATGTTTTGGTCGTCGTCGAGCTCATCAATGTGGACTGTGTCCTTTTCTTTCCCCTGGGTCCCTTTGCTGGTTTCTCAACAGGTAGTGTCCCTACAAAACAACAAAAGTCAAAAAATTCAAATGATCTGCGACCTAATGACATATGAGCATATGAAAGTTTTAGCAGATAGGCTCAATAGAATATTCCTTTGAATTTTTATTTATTTATTAATTTTATTTGGTTTTCATGTTCAAAAGTGCTTAATTTTGCATTCTTCTTCTTCTTCTTCTTCTTCATATCATCATTATTATTATCATTATTATTATTATTATCATTATTATTATTATTATTATTATCATTATAATTTTTTATTATTATTATTATTACTATTATTATTATTATCATTATTACTATTATTATCATTATTATTATCATTATCATTATCATTATTATTATTATCATTATTATTATTACTATTATTACTATTATCATTATCATTATTACTATTATTATTATCATAATTATCATCATCATCATCATCATCATCATCATCATCATCATCATCATCATCATCATCATCATCATCATTATCATTATCATTATTATCATTATCATTATCATTATTATTATTATCATTATCATTATTATTATGTAATAGAAGATTATTAGAGAAACAAAAACCATGATGATATTCCATTTTGGAGTTATTGCATTTCAAAAATGTCACCAGTGTGACATCAAAGTGTACATTGCGATGTCCTAAAAGGCAGATCCAAGACCTTTTATATTTATTTCTATCAAACAAACAAAAATGTTTTGCTTTTACTTAAGGTCCATAAGCAGATGATCAAGTTAAGGTCCATAAGCAGATGGTCAAGTGCATATCAATAATCAAACCAAATAAATGTTTCCAATAATTTACAAAGGCAATTAATTTTCATACAAATACATAAAAATTGTTGTGAATTGGCCTTTATTACATGCACACTGCGAGGTCACTTTCCAACACATATGTGAAATCTTTATAATGCAGTAACTCCTAAATGGAATACATTATCGTCCTCTATCATACAAATTTAAAATGAAAATTCATGAGAATTTTCCTATAATGGCGCATAAGAAACTACAAAACTGAGGAGGAAGAAAGCAAGACAAATTGACCACACACCTTGTTTCTTCAGTGAAGACCCAGGTGATTTTTTCTTCATCTGATCGAACAAGCTGACTCCTTTAGCACCAGGAGGAGTGGGCGTTGGTGTTGATGTGACATCCGATAGCTTTTTAAATGGATTTCTTTTTCCCTGGCTGCTTGGTAATAATGATTTAGGTACTGCATCTGAAAAATATGAGAGATGTTAGGAAAAGTTAGTCGGTCACATCTAGTTGAAATTGGTGATTCCAGCTGTTAGACACAAATATGAAAGCAAATTTGTGATGTCATAACAGGGACTGTCTTGTAATAGAGAACAGGATTCTAAAATAGATGATTTATGTTCTTTAATGCATGACTTGTTCTCTCCTTAAAAATTTGTTCCAGCAAATCATAACCACAAACTTACTGTGGCAAATAATGAGGCCACTTATCTTAATTAAAATAACCACTCAACCACACAATAAGAACTTCATCCATTGCTAAATTGATACTCAACACCAACTTCCACAACAACTCAGGACCAACAGGAGAACAAATACAATGGAGCCATTGATAAGGGAAATTTGATCCTAATTGTTTGTGGTTTTCAGAATAGAGAAAATAAAGAGGAAAAGTCTGACCCAACCTGCTTATTTATCAGGTCGGGTCTGACTGTTTGAAACTTTAAGGAGCACAACAACTAATGGAAATATTGATGAATAGTTAACTATATTTTTTGAATAATAATAACACTTTAATTTTGAAGAATTGATTTCAGACAATAGCAGTAATTTTTTTGTGAAATGATAATAAATTTGTACTTCAAGTGAAGACTATTAAGGCTCAAAACCTTTCATTTAAACTCTCCTGCAAAATGTTCTGACATATTAACACACATGAACTTTGACCCACTCACTTTGTTTTACTTGTAAGGCATTTATGATGGGTGCTGCGGTGTCTTCTTCTTCTTCATCAACCTCCACATCCTCCTCCTCTTCCTCATCATCATCCTCATCCTCTTGTCTCCTGGGGAAATATAAAAAAAAACATGTTATTACAGACACTTTACTTGACTTGTTTTAATTCACTGCTGAGAAGTTGACCTACAATGAACAGGTTCATCATCATCATCATCATCATCCTCTTGTCTCCTGGGAAAATGTTAAAAAAACATGTTATTACAGACACTTTACTTGACTTGTTTCAGTTCACTGCTGGGAAGTTGACCTACAGTGAACAGGTTCATCATCTTCATCCTCTTGTCTCCTGAGGAAATGTTAAAAAAACATGTTATTACAGACACTTTACTTGACTTGTTTCAGTTCACTGCTGGGAAGTTGACCTACAATGAACGGTGGTGTCCCATCCAGGAGGAATCATGTGCTTACACCAAGAAAACCGGGGATAACCACCTGCTGTTGAGCCTTCATGGGTCTAGACTAGTATGGAGTTAACAGCATTTATTTTGCTCTTGAGCTTTCAATCTCAAACCTGCACCTCATGTTTGGAAAAACTTTAACAATGGTTGAATGGAACTCACCATCCACCATGTAAACATTAATTGCCAGTCCCAAGACGTCACCCCCTGCCTTGTTCTCTAACCATTATTCAAAACAAGAAGCGTAAAAACAGGGTGTTCATACACTTCCCATCCTGACCTAGTCAATTCCCTAGTTCCTGACCCTCACCCTGACTGCCAGAGAACTTGTGTTGTTTGTAACGATCCTCCAGTGATAGGGAACAACCTCACATTGGATCAACAACACCAATCCGGCAATGCCCGTTTCTGAACGTATTTTTAATAAAGTAGATGAATACAGGGTTTTCACTCTGCTATTTTCGAGAAATGATCAGAGAACCAGATAGGCAGTGAGGAACCTTATATCAGGACCGCCATTTAACGTCCTACCTCCGACAGACAGCGAGTGTCACCCTGCCACTCTTCCCAAAGCCTTGGCGGTGAGATGGTGGGATGTCAGCGTATTGTGCTGTATATCTGTGGCAAAATCACAGGTTAAATGGACTCGAACCTGGAACCTCCTGCGTCTTAGTCATACGCTCAACCATCTGGGCCACCAATCTTCAAGACTGGTTTGGCTCTGTGATCTTCATGGAATGGGGTGGTATAAAAGCCTATTGCATGTATGAATGTATGAACAAAATAAACAAGTCAGCCCACCCTTCTTTCCACCCTTTTCCAATTAACCAAGTTTCTGTCTTTTGCTTTTTGCTCACAAAACTTTTCTAGGCATGAAATTTTGTAAGTTTGTGTTCAACGACACAAATTTTGTCAGAAATCTCAATCCTCACCTTTTCCTTTGTCTTTGGTGCATTGTCCTTTCATTCTCCTGCTCTTCCTGGTCATCCTCATCATCGCTCACCTCACCGTGCAACATCTGCATCGCCAGCTCCCCAAGACGCTGTGCAAGATTCAGTTTCCTCGACCTCGTGGCATATTTGATCGCTAGATTCCAGGCATGTTCAGAGGTCATCAGCCTACAGATATCTGCTGCTCGCTGCTCTCGATCCGTTCGACAAGAGAGCTGTCGAAAAAATATGAATGGAAAAGTAAATCTAAGTGTCATAATAATATTTTTACTAGAAACAAGTTCTCGATTTGGTGGAACATTCAGACAATACCATTTCGACAATACAATAGTCAGTAGAAAAGCGCTACATATTTATTACTATTATTATTATTATTATCATTATCATTATCATTATCATTATCATTATCATTATCATTATCATTATCATTATCATTAAAATTATCATTATCATTATTATTATCATTATTACAATTTGAAAACATCTCACTAACCAGAAGCAAAAGGTTTTGTGGTTCCGATGCTTTTCTGCATATGCTGATTGATTTGTAAGTTTTGTATCAAGTGTCATGTCACTGCATATCATGAAATATTTCCATAATATTCCTTCATAAGCCATGCCCACCATGCAGATCAATAAAATAGTACCTGTTGACAACACTAGCATGTGCACAATAGTTAACATACCATATGATGCAAAGCAGACATACGGTTGCTCATTGATCATATTTGAAGAATTTTACTTAAAAGCCCTGCCTTACTCATAAATATGCATGATATTACCACTAACAACAATAAGGCACATCCACAGACTATGGGCTGCAGGTGTACTTCATATGACCTGTAATCCAATGTATCATTCTTGAAATATTGTTTACAAGCTCTTTTCAAAATATTCAACCATAGTAAACCCCGCCCACTTTGCATATTAATGAATTCAACATTTTTATACCACGAAGATGAGCACACTAGCAAACATGATACCAAATATGAAACCACGCAGACATGCACTTGTTAAAATATGAGCTTTTCAAGATTTTTACATTACGTCCCACCCACTCATTAATTAATATGCATGACATCACCACCAAAAACAATAGGGCACATCTACAGACCATTGGCTATCTGTATATCACATGACTTGAATCCAGCTTATCAATCTTTAGAATCGTGTTTACAAGCTCTTTTCAGCAAAATCATATTAAACCCGCCCACTATGTATGTTAATTAAATTCAACATTTTTATACCATGAACATGTACACACTAGCATACATCATAAATGTATGAAATACGAAACAACAGATATGCGGTTGTTTAAATATGAGCATTTCAAGATTTTTACATTAAGCTCCGCCTACTCATTAATATGACATCACCACAAAGTACAATAGGGCATCTATGGACCATGGGCTATCTGTGTACCACATATGACAGGAATCCACTCTATCATTCTTGAGATATCATGTTTACGAGCTCAGCATCACACATACACACATACGCCATCATGACCCTATAGGTTCCTGATGCTTTCCCATCAGAACCAAAAACTAGAATATTACCACTCCGTAGAGTTGCATACCTCTCTGCCTGCTTTGCAATTCCAATATGCCTAATATTTTGTCAAGCTCACCCCACCCCCTCCTCCCTCCCCCAATCTATTTCAGGAATCTTGAACCCACTAAGTTTTATCCCCAAATAATCTCCTCCTCACTTTAAATCAGTATTGCCCATTTGCATTCTACACACTTCAGGGTTATCTACCTTCGGACTGATTTCTTCCAAGGTCATATCATTGTTTTCAGTTTTATTCAGGCTAAGCATTCATTGTTTGAGTTCAAACAAGATTCACATTCCATTATTTTCTTTCATGCCAAAAATTGTTTTGACTTTGTTTGATACCAAACCACTTGATTTAAGTTTCCCACAGTCCAGATAGAGGATTGTGTGAATGTTCATTCAGATCACAAATTCATTGTTCAGCTCATTCCATTGGAAAGTTCAAACTAAGTCGTGACAGATCTTATCCTAAAACATCCCCCTCTCAGTTTCTGCCCTTTCCTTGTTCCAATAAGTCCCAAATTTTAAGCACTCCTTCATTAAGCACACATCAAATTTAATCCAAATCCAAGAATCAGTTATTGAGATATCTTGATGACAACAAACAGCCAAACAAACTGAGGCGAAAACAGAACCTCCGTCCAACTTTGGTGGCGGAGGTAATTACTATGATTATCCATGACTGTCTTGAATTGTCTGCCAGAATGTTGGGAAAATGGTTGAAAGTCTTCCCACTTGGTATTGTATTTTTGAAATTTAAAATCTTTGACCATCTTCATGATAATTTGTTTGTAAGTTATTAAAATTCACACATATTTTCTATTAAAATAAAGAAGCTTAGTTATTTTACAAAAAATATGACAAAAGAAAACAAATGCAAATCTTTATGTTTGTTTGCTTAACAGCACCACTACAGTGAGGGTCAAATTGTGCCTAAGAGGTTAGATCATTCCAGAGGTTTGGTTTGGTTTGTTGGTGTTTAACTGCACCGCGACAGTCAGAGTCAAATGTGCCAATAGGGTGTTAACAAATTATGGTGTAAGAGTTAGGATAGTGAGGAGATGGAAGGTTTGTAAGGGAGATAAGGGGCAAAAGCAGAAGAAAAATATTAAAAAATGGTGAAAAGAAAGGGGAATGTAAGGGTAGGTGTAGAAAGGGAGGGGAGGGGGAGTCATATGTAGTGGAAGAGGTTGTTGTTGCAGAGGAAGTTGAAGATGTTTGAGGAAGAATTGCAGAGGTAGGAAGAAAAGGAAATAGGAGGAGTCTGAGAGAAGTATGGGGACTAAAAGCCAAAAAGCTGGGATCGAGAGAGGAAGTGCAGGGGTGCTAAAAAGGCAAAAGTAGGGTGGAAAAACAATCTTTAGCTAATTTCTGCACTACACATTGAATTATTTTTAAGAGCCATGTAACTGAAACTGCTGAAGATCTTTGCAAAAAATTTAAATGAGTATAAAACTCAATCTTATGCCAATCACCTGCTTCTGAAAAAGGCATTTTAGATCTTACTTATACCCCCAATAAACTTATCCATGACTTGAAATTTGGGAACAAAATTTGAACAGTTCCAGTAAGATTGAGACCCGTCTTCCCATTTATACATCCAAATTATTCCACATATTAAAACACTTACAAATACGGGTCAAGCAAAACTCAGAATTTAATATTCTTTTAGATGGCAACTTTTTTTTTTTTTTCGTAGAAAATGGAGTGTGATCTTACTGCAAACATCTTCATAATTGTGTCTTGCATGGTCCTTTCCGCCTGCTGCTTGCTTATCTCATCCACATCCTCCTCAGGGATCCGTGAGAAGTGACGACTCATCAAATGTGTCCTCCAATATGTCTCCTGCAAAAATTCATTGATAATTAAGAACAAAGGATTAGTTGGTCCAACAAATCTCAAAGATATATGCTTGCCCATCTGGGGCCATTTTAAACCATTTACTTGTCCACTGGTCATCTTTGACAATTTTCACTCATCCTATAGCATAGTAGAAGCAGATTTAAGCAGTTTCAAGGCTTTACAGCTGAAAAATTGTACTTGTCCAAATGGACAGTTTATTTTGCTTGCCCACATTACACAAAATACATTTATTACTTGTACTAGGAGTCCAAGCCAGGGATTTGTCAAACCTTGAGTTTATTGGTCTAATGTTCAAAAATTAGTTCTGTGGCACCCTTGGAAAAAATAATCAACTCATGTTTGTTTGTGTTAAACAGCACTTTAACAGTTAAAGTTACCTCAAGTAAATCTTAAATCAGTTTAAGTCCTGAAAAGCTCAGAACAAATTACATGATTAAATATACTAAATATTCCCCCCCCTCCCCCCCTACCTCCTTCCCCAGCCCAACCTTGAAAAGGCAGTGCCTTGGGCATGAATTTAAATGAAAAAAATTAAATTAAGGTATTATAGTCTCTGCCTAAGTGACCTGTCTGGAAATGTTTGTGTTCCCACCCCCTTCCCCACTTTGAGAAAAGTTCTGGCCAGGCCTGTTATCTTTCATATAAGATGAAAATGCTTCACCAATGAACTAATCCACAAAGAAATATTATAATAGAAAATGGACTTACCTCAAGAAGACCCTTATCTGTTTCAATATCACAGAATGGAAGCTGGAATGGTAGGATAGAAGGTATAGGCCTTGGGAGTGTAGGTGGGAAAAACGCTCCTTTGCACAAAATACATCGCAACTGTTGTGGGCTTTCATGAATCCCAATTATCCAGTAGTTGTCTGATTTTCCTTTGGTCTGAAAATAAAAGCAATGAGATGAAAATGCTGACATATTCAGTAATCACTTCTGAAGTGAGAGAAAGATATAAAATCATCAATTGAAAATAAAACACTTGACACTTAACCAGTTTTAAAGAAAGAAAAAAAAATCAAAAAATTTTGCTATCAAAATGAATTTAATTCATAAACAATTGTTTGAATTAAATTGACAAGAGATATATTTTTCTGAGAAAACAAGTTATCAATTAAATCTATAGTTTGTAAATTGTACAAAAAACAGCTTCTATTTTCAAAATGGATTTCTATGGTCAAAATGGACTGGAATAAAGCCTTCCCATACCGTTATACTCCTTTTTGGGCACTTAATACACTCTGTACCAAAATAACAAACAAAAAGTTAGTTAGCTATTCTGGTACAGAAGTTTCTTAAGTACCAAAAAAAGAGTATAGTGGCAATGTGAAGGCTTTATTCCAGTCCATTTTGACAATAAAAATCCATTTTGAAAATATAAGCTGTTAAAATCATTTTCTCCAAACAAAATGTTAGCTTTTTTACATGATCTTTATACAATCAAGAGAATGTTTGACAGTTAGCCATTCAACCATTTTGTTCATAAAACATGGTTTCTTTTGGTCACTCAAATTTAAAATAAAAATCATGCTTCAATTTCCTTGGAACTGATAATTGCACATTGATGACCCAAATCTTTCAACTATGATTTATTACTCAAAAGACATTAATGTACAAACCCTCCTGACACCAATTCTGCATTCTTTTAGGTAGAGGCTGCAAGAGCATGCCTAAAATCCTTCCTGTAAAACAATATTCAAATGATAATACTTACATGTGATTTGGTGTTGGCAATTGGTGTCCATGACATTATTTCTCTATTGAGGAACCTTACAACGCCATCCGAGTCTGCTGTTGCTGGGGTGCCTTCTGCTGTGAATCTGAAGTTTTAAATAATAATGTTTATGTTTACTTTCCTGTAAATTAAATCAATATTGTGGACATCTAAGAAATCTTTTTTCTTTATTCCTATTAAGAACTTACAGGCTGTACATCATAATTTAAATGTTGGTTATTAATGTAAACATGGTTGTGGATCAGCATTATTGCAAACTGAACCATTATTTCGACCAATCAAAATCGACAAATTGAAATTTATTTTTCTCCCAATAACGAAGATTTTGCTTGGGGCCCGTGGTGATACCCACCATCCCACCCTTTACTGCGCCCCTAGACCTTCTACCACACGTACAATACTCACCCTAACCAGGTCAGAGTAGATTTGGGATTTATCGGCAGAGATGCATCACCGACAATTTCACGTGACCTTGTTGTCGTGATAGTCAGAAGTTTAATTCCCAGACACTGATCACCTGGAAGACCTATGCAACGACAGAAACAAAGCAATGGAATAAACTCGTGGAAGTAAAGCTGAAACATTCCGTCCAAGTATCACGATATGGAACCTTTTCATCACTTAGATATAGCAAACCCCTAGCTTGATTTAAAAAGGTGCAGGGTGCTAGACTTGTTGAGGGGCACATTAATGCGTGCGCAAAACGCTGCGTCTTTTCGGCGTGGAGTCCAGGGGCACCCTTAAGGCTCAATCCCCTAGTAAAGAAGCTTTGGGATTTTAGCTATAATCATACATCTGAGAATGAAGCTATTCTGACTGATAAGAAACAGTCTATCTTTCTGGGTTCTGTATCTGTGTAAAATATTTCATTTATAAGGCTGATTCAGATTATTAAGTTAAAAAAAAAATATATATAAAAAAATAAAATCTAAAAATAATTTCTCATGAGGGGTAAGGGCGGACCCCAAAGGGGCAGGGCGGACCCCCAGGGGGGGAGGCTGGCCCACAGAGGGGCAAGGCGGGACGCCCCTGTGAAACAGCAAAGCTAGGGGTCTGTAAAAATAGGGCTGTCACAATATATCAATATCGCGATATCATGATATTGTTTATTCCGTGATATCAAAAATACTGTCATCAACAAACATATTAAAGTAAAAACTTGTGAAAAACAATTCCATAAATATTTAATATGAATGAGATTTTAAAATAAATATTTGCAGCAAATCTTGATTCTTTTATGCTTCGCTTCCTTAGATCTTTATTTTTATGGAAAAATTGAGTTCTGCAGCTGAAAACAAAATGTAGATATCGCGATATGGTGATATATCGCGTTATTTTATCCACGATAATCAATATCTATTTACCCATATCGTGATAGCCCTACTCATATATGAAAATGGGCAAAAATTAAAGGATTATTTCAGTGGCCTGACATGCCTATTTTGTATGTGCATTGACATGAGTATTAAAAATAAGTACACAAGACAGTACTCAAGAAAAATTACAAAAACATACTCAAGTACTACAAATCTAATAAAGGAGGATAACCAGAAGGAAAAAATGTGAATCATTACAAAAGCACCAGTATGGTATCTACATTCTTATGTTTTAGGCAAGATACGCACCATCGATATTTTTCATGTTTTTAGAAAATGTTCTTGATTTGTTTTATTGATTTATTTCAAAGGTCTTTGGAAATGTATTAATTTCTTTATTGGTAAAAAAGAGTATAGAAATCTTTGTTTGGATCATGTTTTGAATTTTTACAAACAGCAGTTTAGTATTTGAGTTATGGCTGATCAAAGTTTGATCAAATTATAATTTATGCAAAATTTGGGAATGTATGACTGTGTGGACAGCTCAAAATCTTTACACAATTCTTTATAATTCTTTTTAAATTTTTGGTCACTGAAAATAATGGGAAAAGTCAAATTCCTGCTGCAATTTGGTTGGTAGGTAGACTCAAAAACTTCTGGTCAGCATTTGCTGTCTCAATCCAATTCATCTAAAATACAAACTTTGGGTTAACAAAAGTTTGTTTGTTTGTTTGTTTGTTTGATGAGGGCTTAAAAACACCACGACGAGGGTCAAATTGTGCCTGAGAGGTTAGATCTTTCTAGAGGTAGGAAAGAAAGAAAACAGTGGGAGAATGAGAAAACATCAATGTCGCACTGTAACATATCACGAATTAGCAAAAGATTGATGCCTGTGATTTCAAGTTGCTGTACAATTCTCAATTTCTCACTAATTTTGATGAAATGTTTTGCTACTTTCAAGTTCTTTATAAGATTTAAAAACAATTGGATGTTTCCTTTATATGCCCATAAACCTTTAAGTGTTCTGATGATTTATAACCTCATTGTTTTATTTCTGATTGTATGTATGAGTTTTAAAGACCTGTATTTTACTTTTTAATGCTTAATTCTTTATCATTTTCTCTAGACTGAATTGTAGCAGCCTTTTTTCCAACTCTTATGATTCAGTATTCTTATGCTTATATGACAGGTCAGATTTTACGGATATTTTACTGATAAAGAGAAGCTGCTAGCCGACAGACATCACTGCGATGCAATAAAATCCAGAGACCATGGTCTACAGCTTGCCTCATAAATGTGCAAAAAGAAAGTGAATACCTGTCGCAATATCGTGAGCCACAGAGGGGGGCGCTATAGCAGTAGCTTTTTGTTTTGGATAGTGCAGTGAATTAGATCTCTGAGACCAGATTACAAATATTTATAGCATAGAAGGTAAGGTATAATTTAAAGTAAATGAAAGTGACTAGCGCCCTTGATTGATCGTCGTGAATCAGATGTGTATGTAAATAATCAGTAGCCAGTTCTTCTGTGATTAAAAATCGTAAGTTTATCAGTTCCCTGGTCGATGTCGATGTAGTGTAGCCTTTCGCCAGCGAGCTCCAAATTCAATTGTTTGTTTGATGATGGCTTAACGGCACCACAACAACTAAGGTCAAATTGTGCCTGAGAGGTCAGATCATTCTAGAGGTAGGAAGTAAAGGAAACAGGGGGAGAATGAGAGAAATTTAAGGACAAAAGGTCAGAAAGCTGTGATCGTGAGGGGAGGTGCATGGTTGAAACAAAAACAAAGTAGAGAGGGGGTGAAAAGGAGAATTAAATATGGTCATAGAGGGAGGCATGATGAAGGAAGGAGATAATTTTATCTGGAGGATTTTTCTGGAAGAACTCAGCAATTGAGTTGTAGGATGTGAGGGAAGCTCTGGGAAGGTTGTACAAGGGGCAAGCGAGGAGAACGTGATGGATTGTGAGGGTGCAATGGCAATTGTTGCAGAGGGGTTGGGGGAGCCAATAAGGAGGTGGGAGTGGGTGAGATGAGTGTTACTAATTCTCAAATGGGTAATATGAACATTGTCAATACGAGAGAGCTTGTTGATGGTGGCTTTGATCGGAATTGTTGGCTGGATGACATGGAGTTTGTTATCAATTTGGGACTTCCATGAGGTTTGCCAGCGGTCCCGAACAAGGGAAGCGATAAGCGGTTTGATGTCAGAGAGGGTTTTGGGAAAAGAGGCAGGGAGGAGGGTGAGGGCAAGCTTAGCGGCTGCATCAGCCCTGTCATTACCCTGGATGCCAACATGGCTGGGTATCCAGAAAAAAAGAATACTTTTCCTGCAGAGGGTGGGAGAAAGGAGTTTGCGGAGGAGGAGGAGGTGGCATGTGAGGTTATCCCATTTAAGGTTGAGTAAAGAAGTAAGAACAGCTTTTGAGTCGGAGAAAATAACAAAGTGGCTGAGCAGGGAGTACTTAATGAAGTTGAGGGCAAGGAGAATGGCCTTAGCCTCGGCTGAAAAGATGGATGAGTAGTCGGGAAGTCTGCTACTGAGGGTGATGTCTTGGATGACCGCAGCAGCAGCTGTCTTGTTGCCCTCCTTGGACCCATCAGTATAGATGGAGGTGTAATTTGAGAGTTGGTCTTTGACTTGGTTAAGGAGATTGATGAAGAGGTTAGGATAGGTTCAAGCTTTGTGATGAGTGGAGAGTCCCAGGTTCCGAATTCAAGTCTGAATTTGTCACAGTCAAATCTGAGGTGTTACACTTACACCATTTTGCCAGCTTTAGAATTCTCTTTAAATTCCTTTTAATGTTTTTTCCTGCTCTTTTATGCTTTGTATCTTTATCAATGAAAATATTGTTAAACTGGTTTTGTGAATATTGAGGGAAATTCAAAACACCACACGACGAGTTATTCTTGGTTAACCCTTGTCTGACTGAAATTGAGTGAAACACTTGTCCCCTTTCTGATCCTGGTCCAGAAGAGTTCCTGTTAAGCCATGTCTGACTGAAATCAATAAAGCATAGGTCCCTTTTCTGATCCCAGTCCGAAAGAGTTCCTGTTAACCCTTGTCTGACTGAAATCGAGTGAAGCATAGGTCCCCTTTCTAATCCTGGTTCGAAAGAATTCCTCTTAATCCTTATGCGACTGAAATTGAGTGAAGCATAGGTCCCCTTTCTGATCCCGGTCCAAAAGAGTTCCTGTCAACCCTTGTCTGACTGAATTCAAGTGAAGCATAGGTCCCCTTTCTGATCCCGGTCAGAAAGAGTTCCTGATAACCCTTGCCTGACTGAAAATAAGTGAAGCACTGGTTCCCATTCTGATCCCGGTCTGAAAGAGTTCCTGTTAACCCTTGACGGACTGAAATTGAGTGAAGTACTGGTCCCCTTTCTGATCCCGGTCCAAAAGAGTTCCTGTCAACCTTTGTCTGACTAAAATTGAGTGAAGCACTGGACCTTTTCTGATCCCAGTTTGAAAAGGGTTACTGTTAACCCTCGTCTGACTAAAATTGAGTGAAGGAAGTTCCCCTTTTACAGTCCCGGCCTGACATGGGATAAAATTTGTTCTTATCTACTTTCTTACCTGTTCCTCTGTGATAAACCACCATCAACTGCTTCCCATGTGCCGTGAGACAAACAACAGGGCCTGGAAGAGCAAACAGCTCCCTCTGTATTCCACTAATTGTAAAGAGTCTCACTAACCGCTTATCTGTTCCCACGGCAACCCAATCTCCTCCTAGAGCAACAGCCTTTAAAACAAAACAAAAGAAGTTGTTCTAACAACAAAAGCAAAAAATGCATATAATTTAAAAAGATTATTTCATAATGAAATTGTGAAAGCAAACTGTTTTCTCTTTAAACACATCCGAAAGACTGAACATGATAAAAAACATTTCTCAAGTCATGTTTGAACAAATTAAACCTCCTTTAAACAGTGATACTTATTGCCATAACATGCAGCTACATCATTCTCTGCACATTGACAGAAATATATGTTGGTTATAGAGTTGGGCCTTAAAGGTTTTACCTCAAAAGGAGAGAAGGGGATAGTAACAATGTATTATTGACAAATAAAGATTGTGTAACAATTGATGCAGCAACCTGGATGTATGCATGAGCATCTGATTTTTACAGAAATGGTCATCTCCGATAAGAAGGCTTTCTTTTCCAAGAAGTAATCCGCATAGTAGCCACAAATGCCAAACCTAACGCCAGTCAAAATGTAATCAACATACCTTGATGCTTTCTCCAGTTGGCATGGCGACAATCCACTCATTCTGGTTGTCCCATGATGCAAAGTAGTGACAGACCAATTGACTACAAGGAAAGATATAAGAGCTTTCAATTTCACAAGACATTTCTTTTGCTTTTTTCATGATGAATTTAAAGTGCCACATAAGAAGGGAACATTTCTTTAACATTTATCATACTTTGACACATACTTTCTTCATGAACAATTCTTCCTTGAGATCTATCCTAACATATTAAAACAACTTCAAAATTTAACAGTTATTTTTTTTTTTTTAAATGTTCAATAAACAAGATTCTGAAACACAAAATAAAATGGCTACCTGGCAACATCACCTTCAGCTTCACAAGCAAGTGCTACTGCTTCCCTGGATAGGTCCCCATAGTATGGTTCAACTGGTTATCAAAATGAACTGCATGATGGATAGATGCATCATGGAATTCCACATCAATGGATGATTCCTCATCGTTGTCATAGCAACGGATGATGCCAACAGAATTCCATTTCTGAAGAATAAGGTGGTATTAGAGGTGTTGGTGTAGGGGGCGGTGGGGGCTTTATCATGTGGGGCATATCACCAAATAAAGTTTTCGACATATCATTGGTAAATTTCAGTACAAAATATCTCAATATTCTTTTGCAACTAAGATTATGCTTGTTTATGCTATTTTGAAGCAACATTTGGTTTTAGTCTATGAAATGTAAATACCCTTTAAAAATTCCAGGCCTGACCCAAATATAAATTCCACATCTGGTCCAGATATAAATTCCAGAACTGGAATTTAAATCTGGGCCAGATCTTGATCTGGCTCAAATCAAACTTGATCTGGCTCAGATCAAACTTGATCTGGAATTCCAGATCAAGTTTGATCTGAGCCAGATCACGTTTGAACTGAGTCAGCTATATCCAGATCTGACCAGATCAAACTTAATTTGTGTATCAAACTGACTTTAATCAAAGGTTATATCTGGCTTTTTCTGGCCAGATCAAACTTTATTTACCCAGATATGAACTTTATTAAAGCCAGATCTGGACTTTTTGAAAGGTAACACTAGAAATGTTATAATGCTTTTTTTATCAAGCATTATACCTTTTATTTGGAACATCACATTTTTGGGATGATTTCAAGATGTTTTTAAATGGTCTGATACCAGTTGTATCTACAAAAAGCTGTTAGTGTTTCAAACTTTGATGCCTACAAATTCAGAGAACTATCAAATGGTCAATTTTTACCAATTTGAATGAAATATTTTGCTACCTTTAAATAAACACATGCTCACCATGAACCGGCTGGACAAATGTTGGGGTGTAGAGGAAGGCGTAAAGGGCTTTTGGAGTGGTGTTGGTTTAGGTAAGGTGACTGAGGGCGGTAGTACTTTTTGTGGCGCTTCATTCTTGTCTCCGACGCTGCTAGTTCCATCATCACCATCGGCTGTACTTCCATCTATTAAAATACAACAATTCTGTACTTCAGAAATAATCGTATAGAAACCTAATTTGCATACACCACAATTATACCAATTTTAAAAACAACCTGAAAAAGCCACAAATTTTTACCAGCAAGCTATTGTAGGATTCATTGCCAATTCAATGTCTTTCCTCAGTCAACTCTTTTAGGAAAAATCTTAGAATAAAACGGAATAGGTCCATTAGTGTTTTAAAGTGAAAGAATCAATTTTCTAGTACTTCCTATAAGCTTTGTGAAAGCCAATGTTACAATTGACAAAGCGGCAAATGCTCCCCCAACTCAGTTCCCACCTTCCCCGCCCTGCCTAAGCTTTGTGAAACCTATTTTTTGTTTGTTTTTTGAGATATCCAAATTTACTTGCTTAGAGTGAATTTTTGTCTTAAAAGTGATACAAACAAGTTTTCATAGAATTGTGAAGTACAGTTGACAAGTCTAATAAACTTTTCCAAAATTAATTGTCCCCTCGTTAGAAACCATTGTTCAATAGTCATTGCACTACATATCGAGCACTACTCTCCATACAGCTTTTAAAATCAAAAAGTGCTTTGTCTACCGTCACTCTTACCTTTTGATTTATCATCCATAAAGTCAAAGATTTTATCCTTCGTCTCTGTGATGTCATCAGTGTCCATTTGGTTGTCCCCATCATCCCCCATCCGACCCTCTGCTTGGCTGACAGCCTCCAAAAGATCCTCCTCCGCAATGTCATCGAAGAGGTCAGCGAATGAGTTGGGTGCTTCAGGGACGGATGAACTGGATGGCTATTTCCAGAAAAAGCAAACAAGTATTAACTTCAAATGCAACTGAAATATTACAAAAAGCTTGGAATAATTTGTTTAAATGTTCTTAAATATAGTAAGAAATAAATAAGTTTCCAAATGTGACTCAATATACTCAGTTGTATAAATATGAATCCTTCAATAAAAAAATGTTTATTTCAAACTTAAAATTGTCTCCATTTTAACAACAAGATGACACAACGTTGTTAAAAGTGACTGGTGTACAAAGTCTAATATTTGAATAACTGGAATGAATAAACATAAATAATTGCCATCCTATTGCATCTCTACCATGCCTAATTTTGAGGTCATGTCATTTATTTGTTTCTATTTCTTAATCTAAGCCAGGTCTTAATTGTTTTGATATCTTATTTTTATTTCATGCGAGATCGCCAGTGCATTAACTTCTTTCCGAATCTCTCAAGGACTTTCACAGATATCATCGAAAACATCCTAACCTACCAATTTAAATTACTTTTATATTCTTTAATCTAGCTCAGAATGATCAAAGTTAGTCAATATTTGGTGAAGACATATATGGTTGCATGTCACTAAGTTAGTTAAAACCAACTGAGCTATTAGGCCCATATGTGCCTATCTCCGTTGCCATAGGTGCTTATCTCCGGTTGCCATGGTGCAAGTAGATGAGAGCATACAACTCCCCCTGGGCCAGTCCGTCACAGGTTAACTCCCCAGTAATGCTGGTACTCATTTTCACAGCCTTAGTGAAGCAGAGGCAAGCGGAATAAAGTCCTCACCCAAGGACACAACATAGCTGCTCATCCGGGAATCAAACCCAGTACTTCTCGTTTCGAACACAACATCCTAACCACTGAGCCACTGCATATCCACTGTCAGGCGGACACATAAACCAATAACAAAAACTGCAAAAAGGGGGCTCTAAACTAACCTTTGGTATCTTGTTCGTTTGGTTGTATGACACCTTCTATAACACCCACTTGGCCCATTGTGTCCGTGTACACGACTTCTTCTGGCTTCTTTGGATGCCATGCCATGCCACAGATAGAAAGACCCTTCTTGTGCTTCGCTCTTGAAGAAAATACAAATAGAGAACAAAATGCATAACGTTTTAGGTGGAAAATGAAAGATTGAATGGTGAAGAAAGTATTTGCGTGCTCCCCTGTTTCAATGTCAATTTTCTTAAAGTAGAAGTGTTCATAATTTGGTAACTTCACAATCAAATAGGAATAAATAAATAAACATATTGTTACATATTGTTTCCACAGCTATGTCAGATCAATTCTAATTTACACTCTTTTCTTGAAAAACTGCAGCAAATAAGGAGTTTATAAATAATAACATCTGATTTTGTCAGAACCAACATTTAATAGAAAGATGAAATGAGAATTTACCAAGTTCAAAGTTTGATCTTGATTTTCCGAGTAACAGAGGGTGAGAGATAAAGTGCCCTCCTCTCCCTCCCAGAGTGAAAATTTAACAAGACTATGCATGTACGAACAGGATCTCTCATATTATCTCCAAAGATTTACAAGATAAATTATCAGAGCGAAAGTGATTTCTTACTGCTTTAAGCATTTCCTTGAAGCAACATCCCAAAGAAAAATATGGCCCTCTGTTCCTCCGCAGATCAGAAAATCTCCAGACTTGTCCCACGCCAAGACGGATAAAAAGCCTCCAATCTCTTCCTCTGGTTTGAGGCTGAATGCCAGGTCCCAAGAATCTCGCTCATACACCTGGATCTCCTTTTCCGTAGCAACCGCAAGAAACTGTGAAAGATTGGATGGTTTTAGTGAAATTGATAATGGCAGGTATACTGCCGGCAGAATTTTGAACTGGAATTTCAAATCACTTTCCCAATATCCCTGTGAATATTAGTTTTCATTTATATGACAGATGACAAATTGATCAAAAACCATTTTAATATCAAATCCAAGTGCAGTCACTGCACCAGTCACTTTTCAACATACTGGTGAAATCTTTGAACCCCAAAACAGAATAAGATAATCTCCATGGGATCATGCTTTAAAATTATGTTTTTGTTTTGCATTTTGTTTTGTACATGATCCTACCTTATGGGAACTCGGCAAGACTCCTAAACGGAGCATAGGCACCAAGCTACAGCCTGCATAGCAGATGCCAATCTCGTGCGGGTGGAACAGAAGTGGATAAACACTGGGTTTTCACCCTACTCTTTTTGAGAAGTGTTCAGAGAACCAGGTAGGGTTTGACTGTCCTACCATCGGGACCGACGGCTTGACGTCCCCTCTGAAGGACGGCGAGCCCCATTCAACCATTGCCACTTCTCTCAACAGCTGAATGAGAGTAGCAGGAGTTGCAAACAACATACTTCCGCTTTGATGATTGGCATATCTGTCTGCATAGCCATGGTAAAACTGGTGTAGACCTGTCCGAGGCTTGAACCGTGTACCTCCAGCACCTCAGTCGTGCGCTCTGCCAACTGAGCTACCGAGGCTTGAACCGGGTACCTCCAGCATCTCAGTCGTGCGCTCTGCCAACTGAGCTACCAAGGCTTGAACTGGGTACCTCTAGCATCTCAGTCGTGCGCTCTGCTATCTGAGCTACCAAGGCTTGAACCGGGTACCTCCAGAATCTGTCGTGCGCTCTGCTAACTGAGCTACCAAGGCTTGAAGCGGGTACCTCCGGAATCTCAGTCGTGCGCTCTGCCAACTGAGCTACCGAGGCTTGAACTGGGTACCTCTAGCATCTCAGTCGTGCACTCTGCCAACTGAGCTACCGAGGCTTGAACCGTGTACCTCCAGCATCTCAGTCGTGCGCTCTGCCACCTGAGCTACCGAGGCTTGAACCGAGTACCTCCAGCATCTCAGTCGTGCGCTCTGCTAACTGAGCTACCAAGGCCAACTGGGTACCTCCAGCATCTCAGTCGTGGCTTGAGGCTTGAACTGGGTACCTCTAGCATCTCAGTCGTGCACTCTGCCAACTGAGCTACCAAGGCTTGAAGCGGGTACCTCCAGCATCTCAGTCGTGCGCTCTGCTAACTGAGCTACCAAGGCTTGAACTGGATACCTCTAGCATCTCAGTCGTGCGCTCTGCCAACTGAGTTACCTGACTTAAACCAACTGAGCTACCGAGGCTTGAACCCGGTACCTCCAGCATCTCAGTCATGCGCTCTGCCACTGAGCTACCGAGGCTTGAAGCCGGTACCTCCAGGATCTCAGTCGTGCGCTCTGCCAACTGAGCTACCTGACTTAGTTTGCTGTAATCCTACATACCCAACAAAAAACCAACATGCTCAACAACAACAAAATCCCTTTTGTCTTAACTGTTTTTGTTTTTTGGGTGTGTATAAAAGGTAGACAAATAATCTTTTTTTGAGTAAAAATATGTTTTGCCTACCTACTGACCCAACTTTTCTGAGCAAAGTGTACTACACCAAACAAACAATATTTTAAAGATGGTTTGGTTCGGTTTGGTTTGATGAGGTTTAACTGCACAGCAACAGTCAGAGTTGAATGTGCCAAGAGGGTGTTAGATAATCAAGGTGCAAAGGTTAGGAAAGAGATGATTGGAAAGGAGGAAAGGATGGAGAGAAGTTTAAATTTGAGAGGAAATAAGTTGTAGAAGAAAGGTGGTAAGAAGGAGATAGGGAAAGGGATGTGAGATAGATAGGATGGGGGTGTGGGGAGATTAAATCAAGTGGAAAAGATTGCTTTTGCGGAGGAAGGTGATAATGTTGGAGGGGGAAATGTTCTTGAAAAAGTCAGAAATTGTGGTGGCAGGGGATAGGAAAGATTTGTAGTTGGCGTAAATCGGACAGGTTAAAAGGATATGATTGATCAAGAGATCAGTATTGCAAGTGGGAGCAGATAGGTTTGGGAAAGCCAGAAAGGAGGTAGGAGTGGGTGAGATAGGTGTGGTCTAGGCGAATACAGGTGATTGCGATTGCATTTTAGTAGGGGAGGGTGAAGATTATTATTAGTTTCAAGATTCCATGTCGTCCTGAGGTAGTTGGAGGTATTTTGGCGAAAGTATATAGATAGAAGAAATTTGGTTCAACAGAGCATTATTGGTGGATCTGCCAGCCCCTCTTTCGTTCCCGGGATACTGACATGGCTGGGGATCCAGAAACAAATTAAAGGATTAGTTCAGTGGTCAAGCATCTTACATGAAAGAGGACTTCAAAACAAACAAAATGGTAAAGATAGCATTTAAAAATCTTGTTCACTTAATGAGACATCTCATAACGTTTGGTATCATTTGTGTAAAAACAACTGAAATCGCCTCAGATTTCTCAGTCTTTATTCTATCATATTTTGTCCTGCAATTTTGTGGCTTAACAACCATGGGATACGTCAAAAAAGTAGTGAAACTGAATTTAGGAAGAGTATTCATAATATACCACCTGAAGAAAGTTTGAGGAAAAATAATTTGAATAGTGAAAAAATTTTCTTTAAAATACATTAACAATTATTAAGAATGTGAGGATACACCAGTCATTTCTACACAAGACAGAGCTTTAATTTCTTTTTTTTTTCCTTTTTCTTTTGGGGGTGGGGCATGGGATGGGGATTAGCTAAACCCTGCATCACCCCAAAATGATTCCACCCAAAATCACTATCAAAGAGCTCACCTCTCCTGTCTTTGGCTTCCATGCTACACGTGCAAGCGTTTTCGAAAAGCTATTAAGATAACAAAAATTGTGATTAAATTGAATCTCATTCAATATGTTCCCTTTGCATCGTTTGATATCTTCAAATCTGTATGCATTAAGGAATCAGTAGATTGATATCTTCACAGGGGCTGAGAGGCCCGAAGCCGAGGCCTCTGCCCCTGTGACGCGTCAGCCGGTTTTGAATGAGCAGTAGAGACCAAGGCACCTTCTACTTGACCCATTCATAAATTCTGACATAAAATTTTTAAAAAGAGAAAATGCAAACAAATTTGAATCATGTTGATAACAAGTTTATTCTCCTAACACATTAAAAATAGATTCACTTAACAACAAGATGATAACACGAATATATACGTAAAAAAAAAAAATAGGCTACTATTTTGTTTTGCCGTTAAAATATCCAATTTTCATTATAAACCAATAACTACAGGAATAATGTATAAAACAAAAGCGTAAAATTGATAGGATGTAATAAACATTTTTTATTAATCAAAGACAGAATATATCTGGTTGTAATATCTCAGCAAAGATTCAAATAATTAAATAAAAAATGACCTTGTAACAGCACTTGACCCAAATCGCAAGTATGTTTATTTGTTATTGGGCCGGCATAAGTGTTCCGTTTGAATAATGATTTCACATGGAGTTAACGAACAATTTTACTCTTCAAGTTGGATTGTCGTAACAAAAACCCATTAAATAACAAGAATTGGAGGATTCATAAACATAAAAATGTTGCTACTTTGTGAAATACATGTTTACATCACCGAAAAAATGGCAGTTTGAGAACATAGCATCTGTCGTTGGGTCACACTTTCTGTGTTTCATGTTTTGAACAATAACAGTATTAACACTAGGCCCAGCGATATGGTTTGTGTCAGTGCTCTGTATAGGGCTTGTGATTGTGGTACTGCTAGGGTTACGGGGACTACAGGAAACTGTTGGAACTGTCGATTTCCCACTTCTATTGGGGATCACATTTTCTTTGTTACATGCAGGTCCCAGTACAGTTGCACTTAGTACAGAGAACATGCTTCTTTTTTGGTCAATGTTAGAGTCTCTGCAATATGATTTGATGCTTCCTTCGCACCGATGGCCACTCAATGTTGCAATGGTACGGAAATCAAAGTTTCCATCACTTAAAGCAGTGATTGCAGTGGCACGAAGACAATGATTTGTATAGATTTTCGCTGCACTTTTGCGATTGTAGAGATGGTTTTCATCATAATGGACAGTTTGTTTTTCCCTAGTGGGACATTGTCAAACCAGATGTCATCCTTACCAGACTCCGAGCACGCTGGAAGAAGCGTCGATTTGGGATTTAATTTTCAAAGGTAAAGTTTCAGAACCTTAATTAGACATGGTTTGTCATCATCAGCACTAAAGCCATACATTCTCTTTTCACACTCAAAATCCTTGATGGAGGATCCTTGGTGGTTTTTCGTGTTTTCTTTATAGTTGAGTGTCACATACTCTTTGCCAAGATCATCAAGCTTGAACACAAATGATGTTTTCGTCAAATTGTGTTGCCCTCCTTGGCCACGTCGACGAAAAAAGAATGTTATGTAAAACCACACCAATCTTACGAGGCCTTGTGGATTATCTGTCGAGAGGACATTTGCTTGGAAAATTTTGTCCATATCACCTGGTTTTATTACAGACTTTCCTTGCGACCGATCCAAACCCTCCTTCTTCATTATCCGCAGCATTCCTAAAAACACATTATTGGCTCCTTGGAACTCCCTGTCCTGAATGATATTTATTTGCCTGTTGTATGGCTCGCCAGTGATGTGCCTGTGAATTGCCGCCCGAAGCCCTACAAATGTTTGTTTCGCATAAATAGAGCCATCCAGTTTCCGAACTTCAGCATAAAATCTCCTCAGGAGGGCAGCAAGAGTGTTGGCATCCATATTTTAAAGTCTCGGATGTGTCTGCGGACTTACACCAACCTGTAGAACAATAGAAGGAAAAACATTGTTAATTTGAGAAGGTAAACGATCATCAAAACTTTATTCAGCACCAAATAACAGATGACTTGATATCATTAAGAATGAATACTCACCTGTGAATGATATTAAATTAAATTCAAACTCAACATTTGGTCAATTCACTACTTTTGGTTGCATACTATTCAATTATACTTTGCCTTCTCGTTCAAAAATGGTTTCATGAATATCAAACAAATTCTAGGCTCCTATTATCGCTCAAAAATGGTTTTATGAATATCAAACATATTATATTAGGGCCTACAATCTTCAAATATACATTTTGCTTTAATTTTATTTTCCTCCATAGGCCCTATAAGTTTGGTTTTTGAAACTTTTACATGGAAACTTGACCGATACTGGTAATGATTCTTTAATATATTGAAATTACAGAGAACATTTGTTTTAAATTTCATAATATCAATTTCAATGAAAAATTTAGGTGTAATTGCATTAAATTGACTGTCTGAGAATTGTTTACAAAAACAGTAAATCACCCAAAATTTAGCAAAATATCATACATTTTTTTTTGCGCCGCTGCAAAATGCTTGTGTGGCTGTAAAGAATTTAAGATCACATCACCTTTTTTAATTTTAGGTGATATCCAGTTTTTCTAAACAATTCACAGATAGCGAATAGGCCTATAGGAATAATAGGATATAAGATACTCACTTTTTAATAACTTTATTCCCCATACTGTGTTGTATTTGGTTGACTGTGCTGTTCTTTCACCAGCTATTTGATTAATTTCTTTATCCGTTATGTGGTTGAATCTCTGCTGGATAGGCCTAGGATTAGGCCTAATAGGAATAGGGTCAGAAACAATATCTTTAGCTCCTTCATCCACTATCATCTGTTCATCTGGTTCTTGCAGTTGCACATTATGGGCTTCCTCATTGTCATTTAGAAGATTATCAATGTTTATATCAAAATTAATGATATAATCCTCCATTATAGTAAAAAAAAATCACTTTAAATTCAATTTCTGAGAAATCAATTTATTAGCAGACTACATATATTAGCAGACAACATTTGTATAGCAACAGAACAAAACCTAAATCATATGCTTCAAATGGTTGAATTTAAGCAGGCTTATTGTGTAAAATTGCCTAATAGCAGTTTAAGGTGTATGATCTGAATGCAACATTGAAAAGCAACAAGTGGAGATTTATTGTTGATCAACAATTTTAATTCTCCCAACTTGTTTATAAAAATTCATGTGGAGAGCTCAAGCCATGTCTACCTACTGTGGTGTAGCGGTTATCATACCTGTCTACAAACCACGAGGCCCCGGTTCAATCCTGGGGTGGGTAGACACGCCAGTGTACCACAACTGGTTATCAAAGGCCGTGGACATTGACTTGGTTGTCGATGTTATGTCTGTCCGCACGTCGCCTGTGTTCTCGTCCGAATTCGTATTAAGCGTTTCGTGATAGCATTTGTACTATCATAACCGAATACGCAGGCGACGACCCTGTCATTGTAATTGTGTGTTCAACTCTCTCTCTCTCAAGCCATGTCTCGATACTTCATTCAAACATGGGTAATTAACCAATCAGATGCAAGGATTTCCTTAAAGTATTTATGAATTCTGTATAAAAGTGTATAACGTTAAGAATTTTTCAATGAAAGGTACAAGGTGTCCATTTTCTTGTATGATTAGATTTGATAATTAAACATATTTAAAACTTTAATGATTTCTTCAAAGTCATCGATTATCAGGGATTTTTTCGTGAAAATGGTTAATGTTGACAAGTCAAAATATCTTCAAGTCAAGTCACAAGTCATTCGTTCACAAGTCAAGTCAAGTCGAAAGTCATTTGTTTTTAAGTCAAGTCAATAAGTCACAAATAAAAACAAATGTAACTCGAGTCTGAGACAGTGACTCAAGTCAACAACTCTACGCTTTATTTCAATCAATATGACATACATAGATTTATAAACACACGTTGCATGTACAATAACCTTAAATGATAAGATTAAACCAACTAACTACGCATGAACGAGTGGGATCTCATCTTATTTTGGAAGGTATTGCAAAATAAAATGGAAAATAAGAAAGGGACTATTATTTAATGTATAATCAATGAAAAATACAATGAAAGAAAATATACGTTTTGACAATTCTTGAGAAAGTTAAACGAACATTCCCGTGAATTTTAATTTTCATATATATAATAGAGGACTATAGAAGTTGATGTTTGATGAAGGCTTAATGGCACCACGACAGTGAGGGTCAAACTGTGCCTGAGAGGTTAGATCATCCCAGAGGTAGGACTATTAAAGAAACAAATGGTGTAAAAACCATGCTGATATTAACTTAATCTGTTTTGGAGTTCTTACATTCCAAAGATTTTCCAAAGTGTGTTGAAAAATGACCTCACATTGTGATGTCATATCTGCATATCCATGACAATTTTTTTAAGTATTTCTTTATATAAAATTCATTGCTTTTTTTTTAATTATCAGAAACTATTTTTTCTTTTTTAATCATTGTGCCTTTACAAGAACATGTTTTACCCATCAATGATCATGTACCGTACACTCTTTATATAAAAGAAAAATGTATATTAATTTCATAGAAATATAAATAATTGTGTTGGTTCTGGAAGTATGATATCACACTGTACACTGCACTGGTCAATGAACACACTGGGGAAATATTTGTAATATAATACTTCCTTAACAAAATAAGATATCAACATGTTGTTTTTGTTTTGTTTTTTTCACCAATGTTTCTTAATAGTCCTCTAGCATGAAAATAAAAAATTCACAAGAATATTCCTTTAACAGACATGTGAGTAATAATTTATAAAAGTAGCTGAAATTGATCAATTTCCTCATCAAAATGGCTAAGTATTTCCAATTATGCAGAAAATAAGTAAAATTAGCTTGAAAAATAGCTGAAATCAGCTAAATAGCTAACGTCTAACATGCTGAAATTGATCCATTTTCTTATCAAAATAGCTAAGTATTGTCAATTATGCAGAAAATAGGTGAAATTAGCTTGGAAAATAGCTGAAATCAGCTAAATAGCTGATGTCTAACATGCTGAAATTGATCCATTTTCTCATCAAAATAGCTAAGTATTGTCAATTATGCAGAAAATAGGTGAAATTAGCTTGGAAAATAAATCAGCTAAATAGCTGATGTTTACATGCTGAAATTGATCCATTTTCTCATCAAAATAGCTAAATATTGCCAATTATGCAGAAAATAGGTGAAATTAGCTTGGAAAATAGCTGAAATCAGCTAAATAGCTGAAGTCTCAGATGCTGAAATTGATCCAGTTTCTCATCAAAATAGCTAAGTATTGTCAATTATACAGAAAATAGGTGAAATTAGCTAAATAGCTGAAATCAGCTAAATAGCTGAAGTCTCACATGCTGAAATTGATCAATTTTCTCATCAAAATAGCTAAGTATTGCCAATTATGCAGAAAATAGGTGAAGTTAGCTTGGGAATACCTGAAATCAGCTAAACAGCTGACGTCTCACATGCTGAAATTGATCAATTTTCTCATCAAAATAGCTAAGTATTGTCAATATTATGCAGAAAATAGGTGAAATTAGCTTATAAAATAGCTGGTCTCACTTGCTGAAATTGATCAATTTTCTTATCAAAATGGCTACGATTGTCAATTATGCAGAAAATAGGTGAAGTTAGCTTGAAATAGCTTAAATCAGCTAAATAGCTGAAATCAGCTAAATAGCTGAAGTCTCACATGCTGAAATTGATCCATTTTCTCATCAAAATAGCTAAGTATTGCTAATTATGCAGAAAATAGGTGAAGTTAGCTTGGAAATACCTGAAATCAGCTAAACAGCTGACGTCTCACATGCTGAAATTGATCAATTTTCTCATCAAAATAGCTAAGTATTGTCAATTATGCAAAAAATAGGTGAAAATAGCTTGAAAATAGCTGAAACAGCTAAATAGCTAAAGTCTCACATGCTGAAATTTATCAATTTTCATCAAAATAGCTAAGTATTGCCAATTATGCAGAAAATAGGGTAAAATTAGCTTGGAAATAGCTGAAATCAGCTAAATAGCTGAAGTCTCACATGCTGAAATTGATCAATTTTCTCATCAAAATAGCTAAGTATTGTCAATATTATGCAGAAAATAGGTGAAATTAGCTTATGAAATAGCTGGTCTCACTTGTTGAAATTGATCAATTTTCTCATCAAAATGGCTAAGTATTGTCAATTATGCAGAATATAGGTGAAATTAGCTTGGAAATAGCTGAAATCAGCTAAATAGCTGAAATCAGCTAAATAGCTGAAGTCTCACATGCTGAAATTGATCAATTTTCTCATCAAAATAGCTAAGTATTGCCAATTATGCAGAAAATAGGTGAAGTTAGCTTGGAAATACCTGAAATCAGCTAAACAGCTGACTTCTCACATGCTGAAATTGATTAATTTTCTCATCAAAATAGCTAAGTATTGTCAATTATGCACAAAATAGGTGAAAATAGCTTGAAAATAGCTGAAACAGCTAAATAGCTGACGTCTCACATGCTGAAATTTATCAATTTTCATCAAAATAGCTAAGTATTGCCAATTATGCAGAAAATAGGTGAAATTAGCTTGGAAATAGCTAAAATCAGCTAAATAGCTGACGTCTCACATGCTGAAATTGATCAATTTTCTCATCAAAATAGCTAAGTTATTGTCAATATTATGGAGAAAATAGGTGAAATTAGCTTATAAAATAGCTGGTCTCACTTGCTGAAATTGATCAATTTTCTTATCAAAATGGCTACGTATTGTCAATTATGCAGAAAATAGGTGAAGTTAGCTTGGAAATAGCTTAAATCAGCTAAATAGCTGAAATCAGCTAAATAGCTGAAGTCTCACATGCTGAAATTTATCCATTTTCTCATCAAAATAGCCAAGTATTGCCAATTATGCAAAAAATAGGTCAAATTAGCTTGGAAATAGCTGAAATCAGCTAAATAGCTGGTCTCATATGCTGAAATTGATCCATTTTCTCATCAAAATAGCTAAGTATTGCCAATTATGCAGAAAATAGGTGAAATTAGCTTGGAAAATAGCTGAAATCAGCTAAATAGCTGACGTCTCACATGCTGAAATTGATCTATTTTCTCATCAAAATAGCTAAGTATTGTCAATTATGCAAAAAATAGGTGAAATTAGCTTGGAAATAGCTAAAATCAGCTAAATAGCTGAAGTCTCACATGCTGAAATTGATCAATTTTCTCATCAAAATAGCTAAGTTATTGTCAATATTATGGAGAAAATAGGTGAAATTAGCTTATAAAATAGCTGGTCTCACTTGCTGAAATTGATCAATTTTCTTATCAAAATGGCTACGTATTGTCAATTATGCAGAAAATAGGTGAAGTTAGCTTGGAAATAGCTTAAATCAGCTAAATAGCTGAAATCAGCTAAATAGCTGAAGTCTCACATGCTGAAATTGATCCATTTTCTCATCAAAATAGCTAAGTATTGCTAATTATGCAGAAAATAGGTGAAGTTAGCTTGGAAATACCTGAAATCAGCTAAACAGCTGACGTCTCACATGCTGAAATTGATCAATTTTCTCATCAAAATAGCTAAGTATTGTCAATTATGCAAAAAATAGGTGAAAATAGCTTGAAAATAGCTGAAACAGCTAAATAGCTAAAGTCTCACATGCTGAAATTTATCAATTTTCATCAAAATAGCTAAATATTGCCAATTATGCAGAAAATAGGTAAAATTAGCTTGAAATAGCTGAAATCAGCTAAATAGCTGAAGTCTCACATGCTGAAATTGATCAATTTTCTCATCAAAATAGCTAAGTATTGTCAATATTATGCAGAAAATAGGTGAAATTAGCTTATGAAATAGCTGGTCTCACTTGTTGAAATTGATCAATTTTCTCATCAAAATGGCTAAGTATTGTCAATTATGCAGAATATAGGTGAAATTAGCTTGGAAATAGCTGAAATCAGCTAAATAGCTGAAATCAGCTAAATAGCTGAAGTCTCACATGCTGAAATTGATCAATTTTCTCATCAAAATAGCTAAGTATTGCCAATTATGCAGAAAATAGGTGAAGTTAGCTTGGAAATACCTGAAATCAGCTAAACAGCTGACTTCTCACATGCTGAAATTGATTAATTTTCTCATCAAAATAGCTAAGTATTGTCAATTATGCACAAAATAGGTGAAAATAGCTTGAAAATAGCTGAAACAGCTAAATAGCTGAAGTCTCACATGCTGAAATTTATCAATTTTCATCAAAATAGCTAAGTATTGCCAATTATGCAGAAAATAGGTGAAATTAGCTTGGAAATAGCCAAAATCAGCTAAATAGCTGAAGTCTCACATGCTGAAATTGATCAATTTTCTCATCAAAATAGCTAAGTTATTGTCAATATTATGGAGAAAATAGGTGAAATTAGCTTATAAAATAGCTGGTCTCACTTGCTGAAATTGATCAATTTTCTTATCAAAATGGCTACGTATTGTCAATTATGCAGAAAATAGGTGAAGTTAGCTTGAAATAGCTTAAATCAGCTAAATAGCTGAAATCAGTTAAATAGCTGAAGTCTCACATGCTGAAATTTATCCATTTTCTCATCAAAAATTGCCAATTATGCAAAAAATAGGTCAAATTAGCTTGGAAATAGCTGAAATCAGCTAAATAGCTAGTCTCATATGCTGAAATTGATCCATTTTCTCATCAAAATAGCTAAGTATTGCCAATTATGCAGAAAATAGGTGAAATTAGCTTGGAAAATAGCTGAAATCAGCTAAATAGCTGACGCTCACATGCTGAAATTGATCTATTTTCTCATCAAAAAGCTAAGTATTGTCAATTATGCAAAAATAGGTGAAATTAGCTTGAAATAGCTAAAATCAGCTAAATAGCTGAAGTCTCACATGCTGAAATTGATCAATTTTTTCAAAATAGCTAAGTTATTGTCAATATTATGGAGAAAATAGGTGAAATTAGCTTATAAAATAGCTGGTCTCACTTGTTGAAATTGATCAATTTTCTTATCAAAATTATTGTCAATTATGCAGAAAATAGGTGAAGTTAGCTTGAAATAAATCAGCTAGCTGAAAATAGCTGAAATCAGCTAAATATGCTGTCAAATTAGCTTGAAATCTGAAATCACATGCTGAAATTGATCCATTTTCTCATCAAAATAGCTAAGTATTGCCAATTATGCAAAAATAGGTGAAATTAGCTTGAAAATAGCTAAAATCAGCTAAATAGCTGAAGTCTCACATGCTGAAATTGATCAAAATATTTTCTCAATTATGCAAAAAAAAATAGCTAAGTTGTAGTCTTACATGAAAATAGGTGAAATTGATCAATTATCAAAATAGCTTATTGGCAGAAAATAGGTGAAATTAGCTTGAAAATAAAATCAGCTAAATAGCTGACGTCTCATCATGCTGAAATTGATCAATTTTCTCATCAAAATAGCTCAATATTGCCAATTATACAGAAATTAGTGAAATTAGCTTGAAAATAGCTGAAATCAGCTAAATAGCTGAAGTCTCACATTTTCATTTTCTCATCAAAATAGCTAGTATTGCCAATTATCAGAAAATAGGTGAAATTAGCTTGAAATACCTGAAATCAGAAATCAGCTAAACAGCTGACTTTCACATGCTGAAATTGATTAATTTTCTCATCAAAATAGCTAAGTATTGTCAATTATCAGGTGAAAATAGCTTGAAAATAGCTGAAACAGCTAAATAGCTGAAGTCTCACATGCTGAAATTTATCAATTTTCATCAAAATAGCTAAGTATTGCCAATTATGCAGAAAATAGGTGAAATTAGCTTGAAATAGCTAAAATCAGCTAAATAGCTGACGTCTCACATGCTGAAATTGATCAATTTTCTCATCAAAATAGCTAAGTTATTGTCAATATTATGGAGAAAATAGGTGAAATTAGCTTATAAAATAGCTGGTCTCACTTGCTGAAATTGATCAATTTTCTTATCAAAATGGCTACGTATTGTCAATTATGCAGAAAAATAGGTGAAGTTAGCTGGAAATAGCTTAAATCAGCTAAATAGCTGAAATCAGCTAAATAGCTGAAGTCTCACATGCTGAAATTTATCCATTTTCTCATCAAAATAGCCAAGTATTGCCAATTATGCAAAAATAGGTCAAATTAGCTTGAAATAGCTGAAATCAGCTAAATAGCTGGTCTCATATGCTGAAATTGATCCATTTTCTCATCAAAATAGCTAAGTATTGCCAATTATGCAGAAAATAGGTGAAATTAGCTTGAAAATAGCTGAAATCAGCTAAATAGCTGACGCCTCACATGCTGAAATTGATCTATTTTCTCATCAAAATAGCTAAGTATTGTCAATTATGCAAAAATAGGTGAAATTAGCTTGAAATAGCTAAAATCAGCTAAATAGCTGAAGTCTCACATGCTGAAATTGATCAATTTTCTCATCAAAATAGCTAAGTTATTGTCAATATTATGGAGAAAATAGGTGAAATTAGCTTATAAAATAGCTGGTCTCACTTGCTGAAATTGATCAATTTTCTTATCAAAATGGCTACGATTGTCAATTATGCAGAAAATAGGTGAAGTTAGCTTGGAAATAGCTTAAATCAGCTAAATAGCTGAAATCAGCTAAATAGCTGAAGTCTCACATGCTGAAATTGATCCATTTTCTCATCAAAATAGCTAAGTATTGCTAATTATGCAGAAAATAGGTGAAGTTAGCTTGGAAATACCTGAAATCAGCTAAACAGCTGACGTCTCACATGCTGAAATTGATCAATTTTCTCATCAAAATAGCTAAGTATTGTCAATTATGCAAAAAATAGGTGAAAATAGCTTGAAAATAGCTGAAACAGCTAAATAGCTAAAGTCTCACATGCTGAAATTTATCAATTTTCATCAAAATAGCTAAATATTGCCAATTATGCAGAAAATAGGTAAAATTAGCTTGAAATAGCTGAAATCAGCTAAATAGCTGAAGTCTCACATGCTGAAATTGATCAATTTTCTCATCAAAATAGCTAAGTATTGTCAATATTATGCAGAAAATAGGTGAAATTAGCTTATGAAATAGCTGGTCTCACTTGTTGAAATTGATCAATTTTCTCATCAAAATGGCTAAGTATTGTCAATTATGCAGAATATAGGTGAAATTAGCTTGAAATAGCTGAAATCAGCTAAATAGCTGAAATCAGCTAAATAGCTGAAGTCTCACATGCTGAAATTGATCAATTTTCTCATCAAAATAGCTAAGTTATTGTCAATATTATGGAGAAAAAATAGGTGAAATTAGCTTATAAAATAGCTGGTCTCACTTGCTGAAATTGATCAATTTTCTTATCAAAATGGCTACGATTGTCAATTATGCAGAAAATAGGTGAAGTTAGCTTGGAAATAGCTTAAATCAGCTAAATAGCTGAAATCAGCTAAATAGCTGAAGTCTCACATGCTAAAATTTATCCATTTTCTCATCAAAATAGCCAAGTATTGCCAATTATGCAAAAAATAGGTCAAATTAGCTTGGAAATACCTGAAATCAGCTAAACAGCTGACTTCTCACATGCTGAAATTGATTAATTTTCTCATCAAAATAGCTAAGTATTGTCAATTATGCACAAAATAGGTGAAAATAGCTTGAAAATAGCTGAAACAGCTAAATAGCTGAAGTCTCACATGCTGAAATTTATCAATTTTCATCAAAATAGCTAAGTATTGCCAATTATGCAGAAAATAGGTGAAATTAGCTTGGAAATAGCTAAAATCAGCTAAATAGCTGAAGTCTCACATGCTGAAATTGATCAATTTTCTCATCAAAATAGCTAAGTTATTGTCAATATTATGGAGAAAATAGGTGAAATTAGCTTATAAAATAGCTGGTCTCACTTGCTGAAATTGATCAATTTTCTTATCAAAATGGCTACGTATTGTCAATTATGCAGAAAATAGGTGAAGTTAGCTTGGAAATAGCTTAAATCAGCTAAATAGCTGAAATCAGTTAAATAGCTGAAGTCTCACATGCTGAAATTTATCCATTTTCTCATCAAAATAGCCAAGTATTGCCAATTATGCAAAAAATAGGTCAAATTAGCTTGGAAATAGCTGAAATCAGCTAAATAGCTAGTCTCATATGCTGAAATTGATCCATTTTCTCATCAAAATAGCTAAGTATTGCCAATTATGCAGAAAATAGGTGAAATTAGCTTGAAAATAGCTGAAATCAGCTAAATAGCTGACGCCTCACATGCTGAAATTGATCTATTTTCTCATCAAAATAGCTAAGTATTGTCAATTATGCAAAAATAGGTGAAATTAGCTTGAAATAGCTAAAATCAGCTAAATAGCTGAAGTCTCACATGCTGAAATTGATCAATTTTCTCATCAAAATAGCTAAGTTATTGTCAATATTATGGAGAAAATAGGTGAAATTAGCTTATAAAATAGCTGGTCTCACTTGCTGAAATTGATCAATTTTCTTATCAAAATGGCTACGATTGTCAATTATGCAGAAAATAGGTGAAGTTAGCTTGAAATAGCTTAAATCAGCTAAATAGCTGAAATCAGCTAAATAGCTGAAGTCTCACATGCTAAAATTTATCCATTTTCTCATCAAAATAGCCAAGTATTGCCAATTATGCAAAAAATAGGTCAAATTAGCTTGGAAATAGCTGAAATCAGCTAAATAGCTGGTCTCATATGCTGAAATTGATCCATTTTCTCATCAAAATAGCTAAGTATTGCCAATTATGCAGAAAATAGGTGAAATTAGCTTGGAAAATAGCTGAAATCAGCTAAATAGCTGACGTCTCACATGCTGAAATTGATCTATTTTCTCATCAAAATAGCTAAGTATTGTCAATTATGCAAAAAATAGGTGAAATTAGCTTGGGAATAGCTGAAATCAGCTAAATAGCTGTAGTCTTACATGCTGAAATTGATCAATTTTCTCATCAAAATAGCTAAGTATTGTCAAATATGCAGAAAATAGGTGAAATTAGCTTGGAAAATAAATCAGCTAAATAGCTGACGTCTCACATGCTGAAATTGATCCATTTTCTCATCAAAATAGCTCAATATTGCCAATTATACAGAAATTAGGTGAAATTAGCTTGGAAAATAGCTGAAATCAGCTAAATAGCTGAAGTCTCACATGCTGAAATTGATCCATTTTCTCATCAAAATAGCTAAGTATTGTCAATTATGCAAAAAATAGGGAAAATTAGCTTGGAAATAGCTGAAATCAGCTAAATAGCTGAAATCAGCTAAATAGCTGAAATCAGCTAAATAGCTGAAGTCTCATTTGCTGAAATTGATCCATTTTCTCATCAAAATAGCTAAGTATTGTCAATTATGCAGAAAATAGGTGAAATTAGCTTGGAAAATAGCTGAAATCAGCTAAATAGCTGACGTCTCACATGCTGAAATTGATCCATTTTCTCATCAAAATAGCTAAGTATTGTCAATTATGCAAAAAATAGGTGAAATTAGCTTGGAAAATAGCTGAAATCAGCTGAATAGCTGAAGTCTCACATGCCTGCTTTAAGAAGAAAGTTAGGAATGTAGAATTCCCTCGAGCACAAATAATGAATGTCACGTTTTAAAATTCTAGATCAGGACTGGTTTGGACTGGTTTGGTTTGTTGATGTTTAACGGCACCGCGACAGTCAGAGTCAAATGTGCCAAGAGGGTATTGATAAATTATGGTGTAAGAGTTAGGATAGTGAGGAGATGGAAGGTTTGTAATGGAGATAAGGGGGAAAAGCAGAATGTTGAGGGGAAGAAAAAAAGAGATCAGGACTGAACAATAAAACAAGGTAAAGAACCAATCATAATCATTAATAATTATTATATGAATAATAATAGTGCTAACAACAACAAAATCATAAAACAAAATGAACAGAATTAAAGCAGGTTACATCACCATCGCTAACTTCAAGCCACCCACATACAAAGTGATCAAAGTCAGCAGATTACATCACCATCTCTAACTTGAACCCACCCACATCCAAACTGATCAAAGTCAGACAGACTGTCAAACAAATCAACTGAGAAAAGATATGAATAGTTTTGATTTGAATAATTTGCATGTTTAAACAAGACAGCTATCAAAATAAATTTAAGAATAAATAGCCACCTTATTTCCATCAGTTACAGGCACTTGACATATTGATCGGAAACATTAAGTGTCTCGGATATATTTTTGAACATGAAAAGTAATTTCATCTGTCGTGACATTTGCAGTCGAGGTGATGAAGTTTAAATAACTGATAAAAAAAAAAAAATCCAATTCAATTAAATCGTGCCAGGCCTAGGTACATGAAGGTCGAATTTGCATTTCAAGAGCGACAAAAATTATTCAATTTATTCAATACCCTTTTAAGGATGAGGTAAACAGGGAAATTCTTTTGAATTCAATTCAGTTTGTAACATATTATTCTGAAAGAGGATGCGCTAAGGAGTTGACAAACCTGAAGAATGAGGTTGAGAGCCAGTTTCATCGTTTTTCGAAGGTATTGTTTTACTCTAGCTCAAGGTATAATTTCATCTTCAAAGGTCTAGATTTGATAACCTTTTGTAGATTGTTCTAAATTTAAACAGATACGGCTGAGTTAGAAGAAGTTTGCATTGATGCTGTTTGTGATGTATGACTGGCTGAAGCAGACAGCAAGTCCGGTGAGTCTGCAACCAGCGAGTTCACAACTGGTTATCAAAGGCTGTGGCTGTCTTGATATAATGTCCAGCACTGCATTAAGTGTGCAAGCTCTTTCCTTTCAGTATGCTATTATAGGGGCATTAATAACATGCCCAACGTGCATCAGATAGGAGACGTGTGATGTGCAACCGTCGATTTTGGCCAAAATCGGCGGTTGCAGTGCATACTAAACGGAAAGCGAAGGTACACGTAATGTGGATGCTTTCGAGACGTTGAACCTTGCCATGCTATGCTAAGTTTGTTTTCTTCAAACTATTGCGGCAGGTTAAAAAAAGCAATAAATTATTATTTGAGTAATGGCTCCCATGCATTGCATAGCCCTACTTAGGCTCTGGAAATTTGTAAAATGATTTTGACAAGTTTAATGCTAATTTCATGACTTTCAATAATTCTAGGTATTGTTGCTTTTTTTTTTAATATATGATATTACCATAACAAGCTTTTGAAAGCTTTTGTTACACCATTTTGAAACAATTTCTTCATAGGAAATGATAAAAAATGCATTACATTCCATTGCTGTTTCTGTGTCAACTGAGGATATCTATCACAAAACACGATCAAATTTTTTGGGCGGAAAGTATATCAAGCATTACTGTATCATGTGACCATCCGTTCCGTCTCTTAAAGGATTAGTTCAATGGGCAATCAAACTTTAAATGCAAATAACTTGAGATAGCTGTATGAATAAGCTTGGACTTGCTGTTTTTGGTAGCTGGTTTATTTTTCAATTCTCTATCAAACGAATTAAGGATTGTGTCAGACTTCATGTCTCCTTTAAGGATAATTGGTATCCTAGATACCAAGTTAAATGCGTTTATCAAAAATGGTTAAACCCTACAAGAGGTTTCAGGATACAATTTCAAATCCTCTGAAGATATCTATCACAAAACACGATTAAATTTCTAGGCAGAAAGTATATCAAGCATTACTGTACCATGTGACCATCCGTTCCGTCTCTTAAAGGATTAGTTCAATGGGCAATCAAGTCTATCTTATATAAAAGAGGACTTTCAAAAGCAAAAGGTGAAGAAAGCGTTCAAAATTCTTATCCCGTTAAGGAGATATCTAAGTTTAACGTTTGGTATCATTTGTGTAGAAAAGACTAATATCGGACTAGTTGTGATGTCATAGCCTCAGATTCCTCAAAGTCTTTATGTTTTCTATCATATTTTGTCCTGTGATATTTTGTGGCTTAAAAACCATGGAATATGCCAAAAAGTAGTAAAACTGAATCTAGGAAGGATATTTATAATAAACCACCTGAAGAAAGTTTGAGGAAAAATAATTCAAATAGTAAAAAAATTAAATAAACTTTCTTTAAAATACATTTACAATTGTTAAGAATGTGAGGATGAAGATGCCAACTTTCCATAATCGACTTACACCAGTCATTTTGACACAGATAAGACAGAGCTATAAATTTGAATATCTACTGAACGAAATAAGATTTTGGAATGCTTTCTCCACCATTTTGTTTCTTTTAAAGTCCTCTTTCATATAGGTTGACCCCTGAACTAATTCTTTAAGGTTCCAAATTTAAATATCTAGAACAGCGAAACTAGAACCATATTTTCACATTTGTAAACCTTACATAACTCAGTCCGGTAGAAAAAAATTCCTTCGGGATGTATTTCTAAAACCTTCAAAGACCAAGGTAAGATGTTTTTGGGGGAATTTAAATCGAGGCCAATTATTCACTGAATCTATAACCAGAAGGGGTGCGATTTGAGGGGGAAATGTAAAGCAATCTAGCAAGAGTAAAATATTGAAATTTGTTTAAATAGGGCAAGAATGTCTACGCAAAATGAGATAATCTCACACGATACTAGCCATGCATCACAGTTCACTTATATCATAAGAGTAAATGCAAAAGTTAAAATTCAAACTTTAAAATCTATTTCAATTTACATTGATATCAATTTCAATTGATGTCAATTTAAATTTGCAGACAGCCAAAGCTAGTGATAACAAGGAGATTGTTCTACCACACCCCTACTAGATATTGTGACATAAAACTGTTTTTTCCCTCGACTCACATCCTTAACTGAACCCAATTAGACTCTAAACACATATCTCGCTTTTCCCATGACTCCCTGAATGCCATAATTTCCCATAATTTTAGCACATATGAAAATGCAAAATTGGATCAAGGTTAACCCTAAAGATGACTTTGGACATTTTCTATCAATTGAGCTAGTTTTGACTACGCGCCAGTCTTACTTAATGTTGATCAATTTTACATTTCATTTTTACAATTTACAATTTTAAATTCTGCAACAATTCTTTCAACAGCAGCAGCTAACTTTTTTCCCCACAGAGTAAGTTACAAAAATTACTCGAAAATTTTAGTTTACAGTTCTTCCTTCAAGCGACAGATTCAAAATAAATTTCTTTCTCAGTTTAACAACACAACGTTTTGACATCAATAAAACCAAACTGTCAGTTTTGGATTGGTAAATAAATACACAAATTCAAATTCTCAAATTCATTTTAACTTTGTGCACCCAAGTTGCCCAATTCTGGCTGCATACCTGTCTGAATGTTGATCATTTATTTTGCAGAAATTCTTTACATTCTAGCAGTCGCAACAACAAAATTTTAACAATTACTAAAAAAAAATTGAGTGATATTTCTTCCTACAAGTGAGTGATTATTTAAAGTGTCTTTTTTCCTCAGATTAACAACAAGTTTTAAAAACATTTTGAAATCAATCAAACCAAACTGTCATTTCTTTCTTATCCCTGCTTTCTTGCTTGTTTTGTAGACCTTTTTATTATATTTAAAAAAAAAAAGATTCAAATTTATATTTTGCAAAATCTCCTGAGATGTGTCTGTGATTTAAAATGACATTTAAATCCTGATCAGCATAACATGACAGATTTGGGTTTGGTTTCTTGATCCGTAACGTCAATCAATTAGATTTAACTGATGGAAAGAGGTATCAAAGAATTTTAAAAACATTTTGAAATCAATAAAGCCAAACTGTCATTTCTTTCTTATCCCTGCTTTCTTGCTTGTTTTGTAGACCTTTTTACATTTCAATTCAAATTTATATTTTGCAAAATCTCCTGAGATGTGTCTGTGATTTAAAATGACATTTAAATCCTGATTAGCATAACATGAAAGATTTGGATTTGGTCTCTTGATCCATAACATCAATCAATTAGATTTAACTGATGGAGAGAGGTATCAAAGAAATTAATAGAATGTTTTTAGAGGTGAGTAAATGGAAGGAATGAAGACGTTTTAAAAAAGTTTTTTGGAAGCGTTGATGCGGAGTATCTCAGAGTGGCTCGATTGGAAGATGAAAGTTTGTTTTTGGAAGTCTAGATGTAGAACAGTCAGAATGAAGTTTTCTTCAGAGTAGATTTCAGGAGGGGCGGCTAGATCATAAGAACTTGATTGACTGACAGTATTTCATGACAGAGCTAATAATGTGGGTAATAATGAGGCTAATTTTCTTCTGTATGCATCAAAAAAACAGTTGGAAGTGCAGACAATTAAACCTTAGAAAATGTTGGTAGCCTTTCCAGTGAATTCTTGTAGCTTCTAAAACTCTAATCGAATTTTTTTTGTCTTAACCCTTACTCTACCAGCACTTTTTTTAAAATGCGCTCGGGAGGCGAGGCCAAAGATGGGGCACCCAAAACGGCAATAATATCACCGCGTGGTAGAGTAAGGGTTAAACCATCTAAATAATCTTTGGAGTTTTTTGCAAACATGAAAAATTACTTATATTTTCAAACAATTCAAAAGTTATTAAAATTTTCAATAATACCCTCGCAAAAAAAAAATACAGATATAAATTCCAGATGTAATCCAGATCTGGGATTAATATCAAATCCAAATTTGGATTTAAGATCAATCCCAAATCTAGATAAAGAATTGGACAGATATGACTTGATATATCTTGATATAAAACTTTATTTGTATATCAAATGTGCATTTAATCAAGTTCATATCTGGCGTGATATGGCCAGATCAATTTTTTTATCCCAGATAAAAGCCAGATAAAAAAAATTGATATTATCCAGATCTGGAATTCCTTTTCACAGCTGTCCACATTTTTTTGTTGAAATTTTCCTGTCCAAAAAAAACAAAAAAACAGTTGGTAACACAATATAATACTGCTAGAAAAAAGAAATCTTGTTGATCAAATCACAGTTGTATATCATTAATGATTTAATTATCTTCTGCATAAATATGAATATTCATATTTATGAATATTCATATTTTTCTTATAACTTACCTTGTATCATTGCACTTTGGAAAGAGGGCAACAGATTTTTCCCAGCTCTGAAAATAACAGGAAAAGGGATTTATTTTGAGGTAGGCAGGTATTTTACAACAGCTAAGCTTATGTAGAGATGTCCACGGCTGTTTGATTAACCAGTTGTGATGACTCACCAGGGATTGAACCCAGGGCCTAAAGCTTAGCAAGCTGATGCTATATATATATATATATATATATATATATATATATATATATATATATATATATATATATATATATATATATATATATATATATATATATATATATGTATATGTATATGTATATATATATATATATCTATATATATATATATATATATATATATATATATATATCATGCTATATATATGCTATATATATATATATATTATATAAGTTATATATATATATATAGCATCATGCTATATATATGCTATATATATGTTACTTATATGCTATATATAGCATCATGCTATATATGCTATATATATATGCTACATACATGCTGTATATATAGCATCATGCTATATATATGCTATATAGCATCATGCTATATATATGCTATATATGCCACATATATGCTATATATATATATATATATATATATATATATATATATATATATATAGAGCATCATATTTGAGGGCTCTCAAAACATTGAAAAAGTTGTTTTGTTGAACAATTTATCAACACTATGACTGCCTTTCTTAGTATTTAATTCTCTTTCCACAGGTAATATAAAAGAAAATTATAGCCGTCCACAAAAACTTTGAACAAAATAAAAAAAATTAATTTTAATCACTTTTTGAATTTTTCAATGAACTGCAAAAGTATTAAAACAATTAACCCCTTACAATTCCTTTAAGAATCAAACAGACTTCAATTATAATTCCAAATTCAGAGAGAAATTCATAAACAAAATTCATTCATCACATAATTTAATTTTGGTTAAAGGTATCCTTACATCTTTTATAAGTTTGTTTGTTTGATGAGGGCTTATTGGCACCACGACAGCAAGGGTCAAATTGTGCCTGAGAAGTTGGATCATTCCAGAGGTAGGAAGAAAAGAAAATAGGAAGAGTCTGAGAGAAGTACGGGGGCTAATAGCCAGGAAGCTGGGATCGAGAGAGGAAGTGCAGGGGTGAAAAAAGGGTAAATGTAGGTAGGGGTGGGAGAGAACTAAATATGGTTGTAGAGGGAGGCACGAAGAAGGAAGGAAATCATTTTATCCATAGGGTTTTTCTGGAAGAGCTCGGCTATGGAGTTGTGATGGGTGAGGGAAGCTCTGGAGAGGCTGTACAGGGGGTAGGCAAGGAGAACATGGTGGACTGTGAGGGGGAAATGTCAATTGTTGCTTTGGGGTTGGGAAGCCAGTAAGAAGGTGGGAGTAAGTGAGGTGGGTGTGACCTATTCTAAGGCAGGTAATGTGGACATTGTCGATACGGGAAAGATTGTGGATGGTGGGTTTGGTCGGAAAGGTGGGCTGGATGTCGGTCGTGGAGTTTGTTATCAATTTGGGAGCCCCATGAGGTTTGCCAGCAGTCACAAACAAGGGAAGCGATAAGCGGTTTGATGGCAGAAAGGGTTTCGGGAAAGGAGTAGGGGGAGGTTGAAGGCAAACTTAGCGGCTGAATCAGCTCTGTTATTGCCGGGGATGCCAAAATGGCTAGGTATCCAGAAGAAAAAAATACTTTTCCTGCAGAAAGGGCAGGGGGAGGGGAAAGAAGTTTACTGAGAAGTTGGGATGTGGGGTTATCCCATTTAAGGTTGAGTAAAGAAGGACTAAGGTTGAGTAAAGAAGGTTTTGGTCCTGGGTATGACATTAAACTGCATCCGGTGGTGAGGCTTTAGTTCGGGAGTTCGGGAGTTTTGGGGAGTGTGGAGTCACCCCTTAGTCATCATCACTCCCAGGTCCACTCTGGCCCGGAGTGGTAGTACCTGTACAGGGTCCCATCTATGGGTTAAATAGATCTGCCTACGGCAGCAGGTAGTCAGAGCACTGGCAAGCGAGCACTAAAAGACCTGTACCTGGTTACCAATGCCTTCCGCTTTGGGGGATATCATCCATGTGGCATGTGGATACTGCGAGCTTCACATAGGAGTGGCGACCAGTGGAGTTTACTTTTCGCTTTGAATGGAATGTTTACAATGAAATCTACTGTAATGAAAATTCATGCTGCCTCGGTCGTCGCGCAGTTGACAAAGGACCGCGTTCCCCAGTGAATGATCAGGCTGGGAACGATAAGTGTGCTACTGGTCAAAATAGAACTAAAGATGGAATTGTTGACTGTCGGAACATGTTTCTCTTTTCAACATTTAATGCAAGGACACTTAACCCTTACTCTACCACGCGGCGATATTATCGCCGTTTTGGGTGCCCCGTCTTTGGCCCCGCCTCCCGAGCGCATTTTCAAAACGGTGCTGGTAGAGTAAGGGTTAATCAACCCGCGACATATGCGCCAACCCGAAAATATAGGCAGCATGATCCCGGTGGGCGGCCCAGCGGGTCCCGAAGCGGAAGGGGCCCGACTTTTCTGCCTGAAAGACAGAGGACCCTTCAATAATCACGCCTTGATTAACCCTTACTCTACCACGCGGCGATATTATCGCCGCTTTGGGTGCCCCGTCTTTGGCCCCGCCTCCCGAGCGCATTTTCAAAACAGTGCTGGTAGAGTAAGGGTTAATCAACCCGCGACATATGCGCCAACCCGAAAATATAGGCAGCATGATCCCGGTGGGCGCCCAGCGGGTCCCGAAAGCGGAAGGGGCCCGACTTTTCTGCCTGGAAGACAGAGGACCCTTCAATAATCACGCCTTGATTAACCCTTACTCTACCACGCGGCGATATTATCGCCGTTTTGGGTGCCCCGTCTTTGGCCCCGCCTCCCGAGCGCATTTTCAAAACAGTGCTGGTAGAGTAAGGGTTAACTATCCTGAGAGAATAAGCGAACTGGTAGCTAATTCTGAGTATCACAACATTGGTATTATTTGTTTACAAGAGCATAGACTCTTTCATGGAGAGGAGATAAAATATACCAAGCTGAGCAAAGGGTGGACGCTGGTAACCAGTTCAGCTTGGAAAAATCGGCAAAATGCAACTATAGGAGGTGTTGGCTTACTTCTCCAGAAACAGGCAGTACAGGCGCTCAACAAGGTAGAGATAATCTCTAAGAGATTATTGGTAGCAACCTTTAAACCCTGCTGCAACTGTGATATCCTGCTACAGTCCAACCAACCAATCAAATCTTGATGAGGCAACCAATTTCTATGAGGAACTAGCAGAAGTAATCAAATTGGTTCCAAAGCACAATGTTCTTTTAATCGGAGGGGACATGAATGCCAAAATTGGGAGAGATGACCACAATGGCATATCTTACCACAACGAAACAAATAGAAATGGCCAAATATTGCTGGATTTGCTGACAAGCTGCGATCTTATTTCACTTAGCAACACATTCAAAAAGAGGTCAGGGAAGCTCTGGTCATTCACGTATCCCAATGGACAACATGCGCAGTTAGACTACATATTTATAAATCGCAAGTGGCGTAACAGTGCTAAAAATTGTGAACCATACAGCTCCTTTGTTTCAGTTGGTTCAGATCACAGAATTGTTACTGCAAAGCTGAAATTAAGCCTACGGGCCAACACAGTAAGTAAACGCCCTCCACAGTATGACTGGTCTCAGCTGCTTGATAACACATCAATGCGTGAGAGCTACAAAGTTGAAGTTCATAACCGCTTTGAAACCAGGGTTCTAGCTACGGTGGGCGGCGCTGGGCGGGCCCGCCCAGGACTCGCAATTCCCGCCCAGCACTCGGCTCTAAAAATCACTCTTCCGCCCGGCACTCAAAAGTTTAATTTGGTTAATTAAATCTGTGTTTTAACAAATCTCCTTTTAATCTCGCTCTATTTATGTCACCCGCTGATTTACTCACATACATTACGCACAATAAATTCCAATCAAAACAACTGAATTATGTAGGAATACAACGCAATTAAACGTAAATATTATCGTAAAATCACCTACAGACAAAGCTCTTTGCATATGCACTGTTCAGGTTCACGTTTTAATCCGTGTGAATCAGTGCTGGCAGCTTGCCAAGTCTCTCACTTACCATACAAACAAACTTAACAAAGTAAATATTATACACCCCACCAAGGGCCCAAGGCGTGCTTATAGACCGGTCCAAATGTAAGTAACCAATCACATTTGTTATAAACCCCATATGCATTTAACAATATAACGGACTGATCTATATTCTTGGAATTTGTGGGGAATTTAATATTGGCAAAAGTTGTCGCGTAGTTCATAGGAACATGTGCCGCTAAAGAATTATAATAATGTATGGCTTTCGTCGAACGATACCGGGACAAAGATAAAAGCGGTGAAAAGTTTGGGCAAGATGAATAACAATGGCATTTAGAGAACAGTTTCCGGCGTGTTTGTATTATTTTGGAGGGGGGCTTTTACAGTTGAATATCCATTATACTCTTTAGTCCCATTGCACATAAAATAATTCGTAAATCCTTCCTCCGCGAAATTAATAGGCCTCACCAAAACTGAATTTAATATAAAACTTGAAGCATGTAGCAGTTATACGCAGCAGGATGGCATCACAAAAAAGGGTTAAAGAATCTCAACGCAAACTTTACGATTTTTTTGGGAAGAGGAAAAGAAATGTAAACGAGGATAATGGTGCCGCAGTTGCCAATTTTGACTCTGAATCTGAAACAGCTGTTGAGCCACATTCATCGCGTGTGGAGACTAGTAAAAAAAGAAAGAAACATGCTTCTACTTTTGATTCAAACTGGAAAGTAAATTGGCCGTGGTTACTATATATTCCTGGCTCTGGAATGTTTTGTAACCACTGTCAAAATTTTAACAAGACACCATTTGGGAGGGATACATGGAACAAAGTGGGATGTGTCAGACTACGGTTACAAAGCATTAAGGTTCACGAGGGCGCTGTTGAACATCATGATTCTGTTTCCCTCCAATTACAAAGTGAGACATCTAAACATGTTGGTGAAATGATAACAAAACCAAAGGAGGCAAGTCGAGAAAACATGGTTAAAGCCTTCCAATGTCTGTATTTCTTAGCAAAAAACAACATCCCTCATACAACTAACTTTGAGAAATTATTGGACTTGGTGACTCAGTTGGGATTAGATATCAAAGGTAAAATCTTTAAAGGTGCTAATGCAAAATACACCTCGGAAACTTCCATTCAAGAATTCCTAATGTGCATCAGTGAAGTCATTGAAGTAGAAACACTTGATGAGTTGCGTCAAAATAAGTACTTTTCATTGATGATTGATGAAACCACTGACATTAGCACAATTGAACAAATGGTTATCCATGCAAGATATGTAAATTCCAAGAGGGAAATTGTCACAAAGTTCTTAAAAATACTAAATTGTCTTCATAGCGACTCTAGCAGAGATGAGAACTTAACTTTAAATGCAGACAAAATGTGTAGCATAGTAACAAAATACATGCAGGAGAGCAAATTGCCATTTGATGGGTCAGTTGGTCTTGGGACTGATGGGGCTTCAGTTATGGTTGGGAAGCACAATGGAGCCGTCAAGAAAATAGTAGATTTTCAAATTGCAAAACAAGCTAATAATGAAAACATTGTTAAAGCATTGGGGCAACATTGTGCTGCCCATAAGTTAAACTTGGCAGCATCCAAGTCTGGAAACACATTTGCTGCCATTGCAAAGTTCAAGAAAACATTAAGTAAACTTCATGAATTCTATGCAAGAAGTGCTGTAAGGACCAAAGGACTGGAGAGTGCGCAGAAACTTCTCAGTGATTCCCTACATGCAGGATCAGATGGTGAGAGTGCAACTGGGAAAGTAAAGGATCCAAGCCCTACTAGGTGGTTAGCATTAGGAAGGTGTGCCGTGAGATTGAAGAAAATCCTCCCAAGTGTCCTTATCAGTCTCAGCAGAGAGAGTGAAGAACGAGGTGAAATTGTTGCTGCTGGACTTTACCACATGATGACTAAAATCGAATTTGTTGCCATTCTCCTTCTCCTCTGTGACATCCTTCCAACTATCAACATTCTCAGTTGTTTGTTTCAAACTGAATCGATAGACTTTGCACAGGTAGAAAAGTTTAAAGAGTCAACATTGAAGGCACTTGAAGCAAAGAAGGACAAACCTTCTTATAATGAAAACTTCAAAAAATTACTGGAAAATCTCAGCAACAATGACATCAAAGTAAATCTTACTGATGAAGAAGCTAGAAAGGCGGCACTACTAGCATTTGACACTAAGATCAAGAAACCATTTATTAACAAACTCAAAGAAAACATATTTGAAAGATTTCAAAATAACCATGTGATGGAGGCATTTGGAAAGTTTGCTGACAAGTCATATTATGAGCCAAAGAAGGAAGCAGAATTAAGCAAGTCTCTTACTATTTTGAGTGAACAATTTGGCCTGGATGTGGATGATGTACTGGCAGAAGTTTCAGATATTCAACATTACATTGATTCTCATCTTCCTGCACCAGACATGCAAGAACCAACAACAAGCAAAAAAACAGGCACATCCAAATTTATAGATATGCTTTTGTCACGGAAAACAGCAAGCAACATGTTTCCAAACATTTCAAAACTCGCTAAAATTGATAAAACTCTTCCTCCACATAGTGCTGATTGTGAGAGGGATTTCTCCAAGATGAAACTTGTGAAAAGTGATGTTAGAAACAGGATGAAGGCAGATACACTTGAATATCTTATGCGTATTAGCATCAATGGACCCCCTCTCGACAAATTTCCATATGCGGAAGCTGTAAAGTTGTGGTCAGAGAAGAAAGAAAGAAGGTACAAAGTGAGATTGACCTAAAAAACAACTTTGTACAAATGCACAAGTAAATAAAACACTGACACAGTTTTCTTTATTAATCATGAAAAAGTGAAAAGCTCTATACATGTTTGTAAAATGATATTACTTTTCATTCCTTTCATTCTCTTTATATGTACATGAAAAACTGCAGGGAAGTTAATTTTAGGGGGATTTCAGGCTTCAAAACACCTACCTGTGTACAACACAGGATTTCTTGGAATCTTGGGGCACTACCCTGGGGACCCTGCTAGTACTGTTGTCCCTACATTCCCACAAGGGGTAAGGAAATTCCCCCTTAAGCATTCTGATAAAAAAAAACTATACATATATTTATTTTTTTGTTCAATAGAAGTGGACTAAATTTGAACAGTTCTTCATGAGAGGGGGGTCTATGAGGTCACGCCACTGATTTTCACTGGCGCCCAGCACTCAAACTTGTCTAGCTAGAACCCTGTTTGAAACACTGCAAGCTTTGCAGGTGGATGAATTAGTTGAAGCTACCTACTCCAACCTCATCACCGCTCACGAAATAGCAACCAAAAAACACATCCCTAAGAAGTTAAAGCGCTCCAAAAGAGTACCATGGGAAGATGATGGTATCACTAAAAAACGACTGGCGCTGAAGATGGCATATCACGCTTTATGCCAGAGTAGTGAGGAAAATATAGACTTTACAGAGTATGATCACCTGAAACAGGAATTAAAATCGGCATACACAAGAAACCAGGAAAAATATATTCGTAAGAAGACAAAAGAGACTGCTCACCAGCGCAAGTCCAGGATAGCTCGGTCAATTATTAATGAAGTTAGTGGCAGGAAAAGCTCAACCAAAGGAAAAATCAGAGCAGATACACCTAAAGAAAGACTTGAAAAGTGGCAACAGCATTTTCAACAACTGCTGGGGCAACCACCAAACACAAATGATGCTGCAATCTTACCTGTAGTTGAAGGTGAGCTTCCTATTACCACTGAACCATTCTCTATGACAGAGCTAATTACAGTCATCCAAACTATGTCCCTTAACAAAGCAACTGGTTATGATAACGTACCAACAGAGGTTTGGAAAAGTGGAATATTAAACCAGCAACTTCTGGGCATTTGCAACATGGCTCTACAAGGTAACATACCAACTGCATGGACCAAGAGTGAAATTATACCTATGCCAAAGAAAGGTGACCTTGGTGTGACCAGTAATTACAGGGGTATCAGCCTTACATGCATCTCAGCAAAGATCTTTAACAAACTATTGTTACATCGTATCCGACCACACATTGAACCGTTTCTTCGTAACAATCAGAATGGTTTTAGACCAAAACGGGGCACAATATCGCAAATTTTGACACTTCGCAGACTCATTGAAGGCATAAAGGCAAAACACCTACTTGCGGTGCTCACTTTTGTTGATTTTCGCAAGGCTTTTGATAGTATTCATCGTGAAAAAATGTTGCAAATCCTCCTTGCTTATGGTATACCGCCTTTCATTGTCAATGCCATTGGTATTATGTATAAAAACACAACAGCAAGGGTCAGAAGTCCTGATGGTGATACAGACTTTTCCAAATTCTGGCCGGAGTTCTACAGGAGACACTCTTGCTCCCTTCCTGTTTATCATAACACTCGACTATGCTTTGAGGAAAGCTATGGAGAACCATGAACACCTGGGTTTCACCTTGAAGCAACGGCAGAGCAGACGCCACCCATCTACAACATTAACTGACACTGATTTTGCAGATGACATTGCGCTGCTGTCAGACAACATTGCTGATGCTGAACATCTATTACACAGAGTTGAACAGGCTGCCAAAGAGGTTGGTCTGACAATAAATAGTCAAAAGACTGAGTACATGATGTACAACCATCCACAAGCTAGCCTCAAGGACATTAACACTTTAAAGCAAGTCACCAACTTTCAGTATCTTAGTTCGTGGGTAGACTCCACCAAGAAAGACATAGATGTCCGAATTGGAAAAGCATGGGCTGCCTATTCCAAGCTGAGCAACATATGGCGTAGTGATCTCTCCAGAGATCTCAAAATCAATTTCTTCAAGGCAGCTGTTGAAAGTATGGATCTGAGGGATGGACTATGACAGATGCACTTTCAAGGAGACTGGATGGTACATACACAAAATTGCTGAGATTTGCCCTTAGTGTGTCATGGCAACAACACCTTCCTAACAGCCAACTTTATGGTAACTTACAGCCTATTTCTGAAGTCATTCAGGCAAGGCGCCTTAAATTTGCTGGCCACTGTTGGAGGAGCAAAGATGAAGACATACATCAGACACTTCTCTGGGACCCAAAACATGGAAAAAGAAGTCGTGGTAGGCCAGCAATAACCTACATTGATGTTCTTGAGAAGGACACTGGAATTGAAAGAGATGTCCTGCCAGGTGCCATGGATGATCGCAAGCAGTGGAGAATCTTTGTAGGCAGTGCCCGAGTTCACTCGATATGATGATGATGAAAGAAGGACAGACTTGGAGTCTGAGAAGATGGCAAAGTGGCTTAGTGGGGAGTACTCAATATAGTTGAGGGCGTGTAGAATGGCCTTGGTCTCGGCCGAGAAGATGGGCGAATAGTCGGGAAGCCTGCTACTGAGGGTGAAGTCTTGGATGATGGCAGCAGCAGCAGCTGTCTTGTCACCTTATAAGAGAAGCACATGTTTTAACAAGGAAAAAATCCAAAATAAAGCAGGCGGGTGGGCACATCAGTAAAGCAAGAGATGTCCCTATTTCTTCGAGTTACAATATAAATTTTACAGGCAGTAATTTTAGCCAACATTCAGTCAGAGCTCGGCTACCTTTGACATCAACATCAAGACAAAACAATACTTCAACCAAATCACCAAAATGTACAAATGGAAAAAAATCGCCATTACATAGGTTCGCATAATGCTACGCATGCGAACCAAAAATAAGATACTTTAACAGATAATTATCAAAATGTAGGATGAAAAACAAAACTTCAAATAAAGATTCACTCAAGCTTACTTAAAAGCCAAAATGCTCTTAAAATGTCAAAAAGAAAAATGCAGAAAGAGAAGTTTAGGGAAAAATTCATGATTGAATAACAACTTCAGCTTCACGGATAAATTCATTCTGAAAAGTAGATGAAATCTCTTCAAAAATCACCCACTTGAACAAAACAATTTCCAGATTCGTAACTAATCATGCGAATATAATAAGCATCAGGTTTGGAATGAATAATGCCAAATGGAAATTGGGATGTGTTTTATGAAGTATTTTTAGATCAAATCTTCCTCAAGTTTACATTTTCTTCACTAAGATGAACAAAACTGTATGTATCGAAGAAAAAAACCAAGTAAGAGTGAATATATAATCAAAATGTGTATCAGCCTCTTTTCTTAAATTTTCTATTAGAAAAAATGTATGGAATATCCGATGTAGGAAAAAAACCAAGTAAGAGTAAATATATAATCAAAATGTGTATCAGCCTCTTTTCTTAAATTTTCTATTGGAAAAAATGTATGGAATATCCGATGTAGGATTAACAAGAAATTTGTGGAAATTGATGGGAATTTGATGACGGACCAGCATGCTGAGAAAATTGTCAAATAAAAGTGTTGTCATACTATCGTAATATCATGATATTTGTTTTTCAAAGATGTTAAAAACACCCCGACCAACACATGAGAATATATCATTGCATATCACATGAAAATTTTGTAAATCAAAATTTCTCAAACATTGCACATGAATGAAATTAAGACCTTTATATCACACACATTGTGATCTTCCAAAGACTTTAAAATCAGACAGTGTACAATCAACAACAAAAATTTAATCAGATACATTTTACATTTCCAAGCCTCCACCTTCACACAAGATAAAAAAAAAAACAAGATACTTCAACAGACAATTATCAAAATGTAGTATGAAAAACAAAACTTAAAAGAAAGTTTCACTCAAACTTACTTAAAAGCCAAAATGTTCTTCAAATGTCAAAAAGAAAAACACAGAAAGAGAAGCTTGGGGAAAAATTCATCCTTGAATATCAACACATTTCTTAAATCAAACAAAGATATTTCAATCAAAAACATTTTCCATTTTAAAAGTCAGAAGTGATATTATATGAGTAGCACTAACTTATTCATTCCTTTTTTCCTGAAATTTCTGAATTTCATTCGTCTCACTCCCCAACCTGGATCCCAATCTGGATCTTTCTCCATCATGAAGTTTGGAATAGAAATAGTTTTAGTGTCTTCTTTAATAGTCTATTTTATTTTTTTTTTCACATATTTTGAATTTGTACCATTTTTTATTGCTCAGGGCACTGTGTAAGATCAGTCTTCGGACTGCACAGACACCTCTGATAAAAGAACATTAATAAACAATCAAACAAATAAATAAACAATGTCTCCCCATCATAGCAAATTTATTCATAACTACTTACTTGATCTTCTATTTGCCAAATTTTCAAAGAACCGTCACATGAAGTTGATGCCTGAAGACAAAAGAACAAATTTGAAATTTGAAATTAAAATGAAAAGCTGACTTTAAATTATTACAAAATAAAACTACTTTTTGTTTCAATACTTAGTCACATTAGAGGTTTGGTTTGGTAATGTTTAACAGCACTGCGACAGTCAGAGTCAAATGTGCCAAGAGGGTGTTAATAAATAATGGTGTAAGAGTTAGGATAGTGAGAAGATGGAAAGTTTGTAAGGGAGATAAAGGGGAAAGGCTGAATGTGCGAGAACAATTTAGGTGAAAAGAAAGGGGTGTGTAAGGTTAGGTGTAAAAGGGGACAAGATTATGTGGTGGAAGAGGTTGTTGTTGCGGAGGAAGCTGATGATGTTTGAGGAAGAATTGTTTTCGAAAAAGTCCAAGATTGAGGAGAGAAGAAATCTTGAGTTCTGGTATTGAGGACAGGTTAAGAAAATATGTTTGATGGAGATATCGATAGATCGTTCACATTAGAGAAAATAAAATTCATATTTGTGAAGAAATGACTGGAAATAGACTATTAGTGACGTCACTTCCTCATGTTTGTGCATTTTTTAATTGAAATACAGCTGAGATTTTATGACAACCATTATGTCAGGAGACTACCGAAATATGTAGTGGTGTAACTAGTGATGTACCACCTGGAGAATATTTGTGAAATCCATTTTCCATAATTAAAAAAGTTAATATTAATAATGCTTGAACATATGTTAAGAAAGTGAGTGTGTGACATCACCCTTCCACAGCAGGCTTTCTACACAAGTCATTTTCCTACAAACTTGTGATACCTTTAAAACCATACCTGCTGAACGGAATTCAATATTTGCTGAACAATTAGATATTTGCTGAACAGAATTTAATATTTACTGAACCGAATTTGATATTTGCAGAACTGAATTCAATATTTACTGAACAGAAGTTGATATTTGCTGAACGGAATTCGATATTTGCTGAACAGAATTTAATATTTGCTGAACAGAAAATTTGATATTTGCTGAACAGAATTTAAAATTTGCTAATTGGAATTCGATATTTGCTGAACAAAACACAGAATTTGATATTTGTTGAACAGAATTTAATATTTGCTGAACAGAAATCGATATTTGCTGAATGGAATTCGATATTCAATGAACAGAATTTGATAATGGCTGATCATTATTTAATATTTGCTGAACAAAATTCAATATTTGCTGAACAGAATTTGATAGTTGCTGAACAAAATTTGATATTTGCTGAAAGGAATTTGATATTTGCTGAACGGAATTCGATAGTTGCTGAATGGAACACAAAATTAATATTTGCTGAACAGAATTTAATATTTTTTGCATGGAACACAGATTTTTATACTTGCTGGACGGAATTTTATATTTGCTAAACATAATTCGATATTTGCTAAACAGAATTCTATGTTTGCTGAACGGAATTCAATATTTGCTGAAAGGAATTCAATATTTGCTGAACAGAATTCTATACTTGCTGAACTCAATTCAATATTTGATGAACGGAATTCGATATTTGCTGAAAGGAATTCCATATTTGCTGAACAGAATTTGATATTTGCTTAACACAATGCAATATTTGCTGAACAGAATTTGATATTTGCAGAACAAAATTTGAATTTTGTATTTTCTGAAAGGAATTCGATATTTGCTAAACAGAATTTGATATTTGCTGAACAGAATTTAATGTTTCCTGAATGGAATTCGATATTTGCTGAACAGAATTTGATATTGGCTGAACAGTATTCGATATTTGCTGAACAGAATTCAATATTTGCTGAACAGAATTTGATATTTGCTGAACGGAATTCAATATTTGCTGAAAGGAATTCAATATTTGCTTAACAGAATTTGATGTTTGCTGAACAGAATTCGATAGTTGCTGAACGGAATTCAATAGTTGCTGAACGAAATTCAATAGTTGCTAAACGGAATTCTATAGTTGCTGAATGGAACACAGAATTTGATATTTGTTGAACAGAATTTGATAATTGCTGAATGGAATTCAATATATGCTGAACTGAATTCGATATTTACTGAACAGCATTTGATATTTGCTGAATGGAATTCGATACCTGCTTTTATATTTGCTGAACGGAATTCAATATTTGCTGAACAGATTTTGGTATTTGCTGAACAGAATTTGATATTTGCTGAACGTAATGTGTTATTTGCTGAACAGAATTTGATATTTACTGTAACAGAATTTGATATTTGCTGGACAAGACAAGTATGAAAGTTTTTTCTTCACATTTCTGTTTTTCTATTCTCTATCATAAAAAAGTTAATATTAAAATGCTTGAAAATGTATTAAGAAAGTGAGTGTGTGACATCACCCTTCACAACAGGCTTTCTACACAAGTCATTTTCATACAAACTTGTGATATCTTTTAAACTCCATACCTGTTGAATGGAATTCAATATTTGCTGAACAGAATTTGATTTTTGTTGTAACGAAATTTAATATTTGCTGAACGGAAGTTGGTATTTGCTGAACAAAATTTGATATTTGCTGAACAGAATTCAATATTTACTGAACAGAATTTGATATTTGCTGAACAGAATTCGACATCTGCTGAACAGAATTTTATATTTGCTGAACGGAATTCAATATTTACTGAACAGAATTTGGTATTTGCTGAACAGAATTTGATATTTACTGAACAGAATTCGTTATTTGCTGAACGGAATTCGTTATTTGAGGAACAGAAATTGATATTTGCTGTAACCGAATTTGATATTTGCTGAATGGAAGTTGGTATTTGCTGAACAGAATTTGATATTTGTTGAACGGAATTCATTATTTGCTGAACAGAATTCGATATTTACTGTAACAAAATTGGATATTTGCTGGACAAGACAAGTATGAAAGTTTTTTCTTCACATTTCTGTTTTTCTGTTCTCTATCATACAGATCAGAAAGGCCTGATCACTGAACTAATCCTTTACCAGAATCTTTCGATTTTCATATATCTCCTATTGTTTTCAAATGTTTAACCAATTAATATATTCAACTATATTTACTTTATACATACATACCAAGTATTCCAGCTTGGGGTCCAGTCCAACCGTCAGCACAGGTGCTGTATGTCCATCAAAGACTTTCTGGCTGCCCTCTTCTTCCAAGTCCACCAACTTTATTGAAAAATCTCTGAAAATCAAAAGAAACATTTTTTTTCAGAATGATCGCAAAAAAAATATAAACTACAACAGTACTAGGAAAAAATATGTTGTCTTTTGCCAAAACATCACATATACTGTGTTTTTCATACAGTCCTATGGGATAAAATTTGGAGGGGCAAAACATGATTGGGGGAAAAGTGCAACCCTTTGTGAGTGGCCCAGGGGGTCAAGTCTATAAGTTAGGCTTGCCACATTTCCTGTTACTTCATAAATGATAAATGACTGTTTTTCTGACCTGTTTAAGACTCAAACGGTTGATGACATCATAAGAGTTTTAGAGAATCACAGATTACCACAAATAATCAAATCGGGTCACTTTCAAATTTATGAAAGGAAAGGAAATCTACTTTGATAATTGTCAAATTGATATTTGCTGTTTAAAATTGTAACTAAAAACATAAAAAATATCAAGTTGCAGAAGCTGGAAAAAATCTACAATTCCAGAAGTTATAACCGCAGGAAAACACAGAAATTCGTGGGAAGAATTGTTTTTTTGTCACAAAAAAAATAAATATAATAAAATTAAAGTATCTAAATTTTTGTTAAACGTGTACCCGGCAACGGTATGAGAAATCAAAACATGAAGCCTCCAATAGATGTCATTTTTGACAGATTCTTGCATCGTAAATTATTCAACAATTCTGTATATGCACACTCGGACAAACTTATGCAATTCAGATCTGTAAGTTGATCACAAATGTTGTCAAAAAAGACATTTACTACCTCTATGATCCCCTGTAAACATCATGGCTCCTACCCAAGTTAACCCTTTACCTTTCTAACCAGTAATACATTAACCAACATACTTCCAAAAGTATCACAGAATGACTACTTCTACTACCCAAACAGTAGTACAAGTCATCGCTCATTGTATATAAGTTATATGTTAACAATATATGGACAGATAGCAATTTTATATTGAGCAGAAAGAGCTTTAGGACTGAAAACAAAAACTACACTGTAGTTTTTAGATTTTGGATCATCAAAGTTTGAAGGATTTTTAATGTATGCAGAATTTGTGATGTATCAAAGAGAATGCAACTCAAAATTTTAAATATAATTCTTTACATTTTCCCCTAAATTTCAGTCTCTTAAAACCATCATGGTAATATACAATTCAAATTCATCTATTTTCTCTTTTGATGTGACAAGCTTAATAAATATGTGCATAATTTATCATAATAAATCCTTACAATTCAAAATGCTATAAATTGGTCTTTTGATGTGACAAACTTCAATACAAATTTACATAATTTATCATAATAAATCCTTACAATTTAAAATGCTGTAAATTGGTCTTTCGATGTGACAAACTTTAATACAAATTTACATAATTTATCATAATGAATCCTTACAATTCAAAATGCTGTAAATTGGTCTTTTAATGTGACAAACTTCAATACAAATTTGCATAATTTATTATAATAAATTCTTACAATACAAAATGCTGTAAATTGGTCTTTTGATGTGACAAAGTTCAATACAAATTTTCATAATTTATTATAATTAATCCTTACAATTCAAAATGCTGTAAATTGGTCTTTTGATGTGAAACACTTCTACAATAATTTGCAAAATGTATTGTAATAAATCCTTACAATTAAAAATGTTGTAAATTGGTCTTTAATGTACCAAACTTCAATACAAATTTGCATAACTTATCATAATAAATCTTTACAATTCAAAAAGCTGTAAATTGGTCTTTGGAAGTGACAAACTTTAATACAAATTTGAATAATTTATTACAATAATTCCTTACAATTCAAAATGCTGTTAATTGTTTTTTTGATGTGACAAACTTTAATAAAAATTTGCATAATTTATTATAATAAATCCTTACAATTCAAAATCCTGTAAATTGGTCTTTTGATATGACAAACTTCAATAAAAATTTGCATAATTTTATTATAAATCCCTGTTCATTTATCTTTAAGCATGCACTAATATGTACTCAACACCGCCATTAGTACATGAAACCAAATCCTGGAATTGAAGGATAACTTGACTGGTCACACTTCTCTATCTTTTGTGAGAGAGGAATATTCAAGAAACAAAATGGTGGAGAAAGTTTGGTTTGTTGATGTTTAATGGCACCGCAATAGTCAGAGTCAAATTTGCTAAGAGGGTGTTAAAAACTAAGGTGCTTGAGCTAGGAAAGAGAGGTGGGATAAAGGGAAGGAGAAGGTGAATAAGGAAAAGAAGTTAAGGTATTAAAAGAAAGGTGAGGAAGGTAAGGCAAAGAAGGGAAGGAAAGGGAGGTTTAGATCAAGTGGAATAAATTGTTGTTGCGGACAAAGTGTTCAAAAATCTGTCCGTGTAGGGGATAATCAAATTTAAAGTTATCAGATTTGTTTAGAAATGAGTTGGGACTGACATAAGTTCACATGAGACCGAGTGCCATCACATCGTTACATTTCTCTAGTTTTTGTGTATTACTATTTCATTTTCAGAGAACAGATTCGTCAAAAGACTCAACTGAACAAGATTACGAAGCAATTTCTTCACGGTTCTGTCTTTTTGTCCTCTGCCATGTCTGACCACTGAATTAACATTTTTATCTATTTTCCTTCAATACATACTCTGCACAAGCTACAAGTTTGCTTCCATCCTCACTGAGGCACATATGCGTGACCGGAGCTGTAAATCTGCACAGAATTCCATCAGGATTGCATTCTGGGAAGGTATAAGCTTGCACCGTGTTTGCTTCTGTGGCTGTGAACATTCTCTTCCCCTGAAACAGATCGATAAATACAGTATGAGATGAAGGGAAAACATATTTGATCACTAATTTGTGGCAATTAGGTGTGACTCTAAAGTGTGACTTCAAAATGTGACAAGCAGAGTGACAAAGTGTGACAAGTAATAAAGATTGATCAATACAATCTAAGAAATCTAGAGCCAGTTCTTTCATCAACATAGTTGTTATTTGGACCATAAAATATAATGAGCGTAAGTTGAAGTCACCTGTTTGCTTGATTAAGTGATGGGTGTTGAAAGTCTACTCAACAAAAGTAATGTACACACACTTCTTAAGTTCTTTCATAATTAACCTTTCTGGGTTTAATGATTGACAGCTTGTTTTGACCAATCACCGCACAAATTTGCCTAGCAACAAAAAAAGGGTAACTAAGTGGGGGCAAACATCCTACGTGGTACTGGTACAGTACAGCTAGCTAACAACGCGCACTCATGTAGTCAATGCAACTTACTGTACAAAACAAATTTCTGCACACAGACTGAGAGACGGCAAAATGGTGAACAAAATTGTGCTTACTGGCCCACAGCGGGCTTTGTAAATCTTGACTGCCGTTACCCAGAACAGTTAGCAAATTGAATTTCGTATATCCCTTTTGCTAAAAACTCTAAAGATCCGGAGAAGTGCCATAAATAAATCAAAGCTTGCGGCAGGCCTCCAGACACCTAAATGTCAACACATTGGTAATGTACGATAGTGGATTTGAGGTTTAGTTTTTCCCACATAGTTATCGCATTGCTATGGTGGGTGTGGCCTATTTAGAAATCTGAAAGGTTAATTGTTTATGTATCTTATTGAAATAATTTAAAACCTGGAAAGGTTAATTGTTTATGTATCTTATTTAAATAATTTGACAATTTTCCTTGATTAAATATATTTTTCCCACTTTATTCACAGATCTTTAAATACTTAATCAGTTTCTACACCCGATTATTTTCATTAGCCTACTGATCTACCACAGCATGTAAGCCTCAAAATACCCTAAAATATTATAATAAAATACACAAAGTTTATACAAAAGGATTGTGAGGCTGTGATGTCACTTTTAATGGGGGGTGATGGACCTTGATAACATTATTTTTTTGGAAATTAGGGAACCCCAATTTCCCCCATTTTGAACAAGATTTTCTGTTCTATCATATCAGTTGAGCATGCTTTGTCATTAATATTATCCCTATAAAATTATTGGGAAAGAAGTTTCTTGCTCGTACCATTTCAATTGTTATATGTACTGGAGGACATTTGGGAGGGTTAGTTTTGCTAAATTTGTTTTACTACAACATTAATCAATTATAAATCAAGAGTGCTAAATTATGATGTACCACTAAAAAAAGTTAACCAAAATACTCTTCGATCAAATCAAATTTTCTTTCCATTTCAGTAGTTCTTTCTTCAGATTAGTGAAAGCCAATTCAATTTTATGTGCACCTAATTTTTGTTTATAACATGGTAAAATTTTAGTAATACGGTAAATTTATATATAATCTTGATTTTTAATTTTTTTACCGATTTCATTCTTTTTTTGGCTTTATTCTATTATCAAGCATATTTGTAAATTCTGTTATCAAGTATATTGATAAATTCACACGTTTACTAATTCAAAAATTAGACCAAATTTTAGGGAAATTCACATGAAATAACAGCAGAATATTGCCAAAATTTTCTTTAATATTTTTACATCTTACACTGCGATACCCGGTACTAGGATTTTTCTAATATCATTAATGCTTCATGCTTTTACCTTCACACACACAACACTAGTGGTATCTCCCACATCAATTGTCTTGGGTTCATCATCATCCAGTCCTTCCCATATGCGAATGTCGCCATCTGTTCCGCACGTTAGGAAGTGCTTTCCAGAATCGTTGTAACAAACGTGTGTGTGCCCTTCACTGTGGCTCATTCGCATCGGAGCAAGTTGCAATGACATCTTGAATGAAGTGCTATTTCTGCTCACAAATCATGAGATATAACGCTAGAAAAGTAAAGAACATTTTTATATGTGAAAATTGCATCATGGTCCCTTGGTGGTTATGGTTACATAATTGTCCCACTCATTTGCCAAAAGTCATTTTGCAAGATGCAACAAATTTGAAAATGATGTAGGCCAATATGCACAAAATTTTGGTTCTGCCAAAGACAAAGAACAATGATCCTTGTGTGATACTACAGTATTTATTCTGCATGATATTGTCTGTCTACTTTTTAATATTCTGAAAAATTGTGTGTTGTAAGTCGTACTAGGCCTACCGAGAAAACAAAAAAATCTTTTAATCAAGCGAAGCATCCTATTTCAAGTTTAACCTTGGCAGGTGCTAAAGTAGCTAGATAACATACCCTATGCAATCCAATGGCAAATTAAAATGGCCAAGTTGAACAGAACACTCAAATTTACGTCTCTCAAAATGATATAGAATTCATTCATGAAAAGGTTCAAAAATGTACTCACTGTTCAAAATATTGTTAGACAATACTATGACATTACCTAAATCAATTTAAAGGTCATAAAGATGCGAAGTATAATCTTTTTCGAAAAGTTGTCTGAAAATTATTCTCCGTTTATGAAATGACCTACTGCGAATTCGTGTTAATTCGTGTACGCGTATCTCAGGTGTACACAAAATGAAAGGATGCAAAAACTTTTCACTGGCGGTCACGCGAAGGTCTGTTTACAATGGGCGCAAATGTTTTAAATTGAATTGTGTGCAAGATTGATTTACCAATGGAATATCTTATCAATTAATTTTGTTGTTACTCCTAAACGACTTGCCGCTTTCTCTATGCTGGTTTTGCATGAGCTTAAGAAGACCCGAAATACATCTTACAAAAATACACCTTACAGTACTGGTTCAAGTTTCGCTAAGTAAAGTTATATTCATATGTGTGGTATATACGCGTTTGACATGCTTGTAGCTGAGAATGCACAGTAAGAGATACACATGCGCAAACGCAAATGCAATTTACAAAAAATTAGGCTACGATCCAAGAAAGTGTCAGTCATTTGCGAACGCTCTCGCATTTCGATGTGTGCTTACGATAATAGATGAAAGCGTGTGTATGTTGTTTTGGTTAAACACAGATTTTTTTTAACAAACTTTTTTTTGAAGAGCAAAAACTTCTGAATGGCCAATCATAAATTTTCTTCAATGGATTATAAAGAAGGACTTAAAGTATGCATGGTTGAATTTTTAGACGAAAGTAAGAAAGTTTTTATATCCCAAATTGAGTTGTACTAAGTTTTTAGTGTACCTTTTTTGGGTGAGTGTTGTAGCCCATTGACTTTTGCTTCAGTGTTTTGTTCAATTTTTTCAATACATTTGCGTTAATGCCTAAATCCTACAGATTTGGGATTTAGGTCACTATGTGATTTGGGCATGAATATTTGTGCTAGTGCTAAAGCATTCATCAAATGATAATGATAATTACCACTAAACTTTACTTTACGGCATAAAGTCTGCCGAATACCCTACATTATTGAAGGTTAACTCTGTTGACTGTAGCAAGGCTACACCGGATGGCGGAAGTATACCAGTGTAGCCACATAGCCCTTTTCTATCAAACAGACTTCAATACCTACAGTACTTTCCCAGTATAGCCCTAGGGACAGCCCTTCACTCTCGAATTGTCAAAATCTGCACCGTAGTCTCTATAGCCTACTGATCTCGAGTTTAAAAGGGGTCATCCGGATTCCAACAAAGCCTCTGTAACATTAGCCTCCAGTTGCTACCAATTCCAGTGTAGCGCCTGTAGCCTTTGTTTCTTGAGGTGTTTCATCAAGTTCATGTAGGCTACCTAGCAGAAGCTCTTCCGTGACATAAAAATGTATGTTAGGCCTTATGTACTTGTGTGACTCACCCCTACACCCCCGAACAAGGCAGGTAGGGCTAAAGCGCTAAAGCAGGCCAAATCCGAAATCCGAGTTGCCAGAGCGCGTACAGTGGCTATGTCGGAAAATAGACCAAGTCCCAGCTCCGTCACAGGTTGCGCTTTTGGTTGGCCCTTATTGGTGCATGATGGGTCTCTTCTGCTCCCTACCCCATCTAACTTTTAGATCTATACTTTTACAGATATAAATCAATAAATCTATCTTATGTGCAGAAATATCACAATTATAGGCGAAAATTTACACCAAAAGTTACAAAAATTTCCCTATTGACTTAACACGCGGATTATTTTCGGAAAATAGACTAAGTTCCAGCTCCGTCACAGGTTGCACTTCTGATTGGCCCTCATTGGTGCATGATGGGTCTCTTGTGCTCCCTACCCCATTTAACTTTTAGATCTACCCCTAGGGTACAGATATAAATTAATAAATCTATCTTAAATGCAGAAATATGACAATTATACGCGAAAATTTACACCAAAAATTTCCCCATTGACTTAACACGCGGATTATTTTCGGAAAATAGACTTAAGTCCCAGCTCCGTCACAGGTTGCGCTTTTGGTTGCCCCTTATTGGTGCCTAATGGGTCTCTTGTGCTCCCTACCCCATTTAACTTTTAGATCTGCCCCTAGGGTACAGATATAAATCAATAAATCTATCTTATGTGCAGAGATATCACAATTATACGCGAAAATTTACTCCAAAAATTACAAAAATTTCCCCATTGACTTAACACGCGGATTATTTTCGGAAAATAGACTTTTGGGGTTTATTTGCTACAAATTGCGGACACATCTTGAAAAGTTGGTCAAGAATTGACTATTTTGGGCTTAATACAATGAAAATTTGGTTAAAATTCCTGTTTTCTGAAATTTCACTGACTTTGTTCCGCTGGGGCACAGTAACTTTAAGAACTACACTTTAAACTATAAAGTTGCTTCGCGACGCCCCTGAACGGAGGTAAGCAGGAAAACTTTTGTTCCCCCCTCCCCTCAACACACACACACACACACAAACACGCACACACACTGAGAGAAATCCCTACACACGCGCCTGCCCTCTCTTGCGAAGGTTTATTTCCCCTTGCGTGAAGTCAAATGAAAAAATAACAATAATAATGAAAAGGTTTCTGGAGACAAGGCCACAGTGTCTGTGCTCTCCCAAGTAAAGTTCTGACTGTGGGCCTGGCAATGCATGACGTTTTTAATCGGAAGTAAGCGGTAAACTAAATTTCCACCTGGCGGAAATTCCTAAGTAAACTATGTGGTGAAAATATTCAAGTAGAACAATCTTTTTACATATTCGGAAAAGTTATGCATTTCTTGTGGCAAAAAGTTATCCACTTTGATAGATTTCTTAATTTATATCTGTACTCTAGGGGTAGATCTAAAAGTTAAATGGGGTAGTGAGCATAGGAGACCCATCATTCACCAATGAGGGCCAACCAAAAGCGCAACCTGTGACGGAGCTGGGACTTAGTTTATTTTCCAAAAATAATCCGCGTGTTAAGTCAATGGGGAAATTTTTGTAATTTTTGGTGTAAATTTTCCCGTATAATTGTCATATTTCTGCACATAAGATAGATTTATTGATTTATATTTGTACCCTAGGGGTAGATCTAAAAGTTAAATGGGGTAGGGAGAAGAAGAGACCCATCATGCACCAATGAGGGCCAACCAAAAGCGCAACCTGTGACGGAGCTGGGACTTGGTCTATTTTCCAAAAATAATCCGTGTGTTAAGTCAATGGGGAAATTTTTGTAACTTTGGGTGTAAATTTTCGCGTATAATTGTCATATTTCTGCATTTAAGATAGATTTATTGATTTATATCTGTACCCTAGGGGTAGATCTAAAAGTTAAATGGGGTAGGGAGCAGAAGAGAACCATCATGCACCAATGAGGGCCAACCAAAAGCGCCACCTGTGACGGAGCTGAAACTTAGCCTTATTTTTTATTTTTTCTGATTCTGGGCTTTGTCCCCCTAAAAGCGCTTTGACCCCGTCTCGAACAAGGTGAGTGATTACACCAAAGTGGGTGGACAAAACATGAAGGCCTACATTGACGCACCCCTCAGTCACTTTGGTGACTAAAATTTTTTGTGAAATAACTTAGGCGCCTACCTCAAATCAATCACCTCTGTACAAAGTCAACTAGGCCTATTTCATATGTTAATGACCTAACTTTGACTGACATTCGATTGCCGGGGGTGACAAGGTGGATTCTCAACACCAGGAACACAGGGTATTGAGTTGTTGCTCTTATGTCTTTAGTTCTAACTGTCATCAACAATGGGCAATTCCAAAAAATATGTGAAGAGGGGGGTCGGTGACGTACCATTTACACCCACCCTTAATCCCAATCCCTGTCACCTCCCCCCTCCCCCATCCCTCTTCACATATCTTCTGGAATTGCCCAATGTAGCCTTGGCCTAATTTGTAAGATTAAAATTACGGTATGAAAAAATATTACTGCCCTATCCTAGGTAACAGTGTATTGGGCCTAGCCTACCTGTTTGTATTGACGCCAAATTGTATGGTTGACTGCCTATCCAATTCCAAATTAGCCGACGACAAGAGCTGATGTTGCACGAATGTAAACTTTATTCAAGTTTTCTTCATCAATATCATCTACCGTTAGTCGACACCTCAACGTGCAATAGTCGAAACCTTCACATTCATCTACATAACATAAAACTTAATAAAAGACACCACACAATTTCAACATTCAATGGGAAGTTTGAGCTGTGATTCTATGTCAAAACTTCGTAGGCCTAACGTATGTAGTAACTAAGAGACTAACGTTAGGCATGGTAGTGCAGATAGTGTTTTTACGTACAGTTCGCGCCAGCTGATATCTCAAAGTTGCCGCGAAAAGACTACAATCCGATCGACTTCCTTTTCCGGTTTTGTAGTTGAAAGTGAGAAAAATTGGGGGTGCTAAGCCTATATACATCAATGTAGAGGGCATGCACAACCAGTCTTGCACGGAAAGAGGTGCGGAAATGTTCGGGGATTTTCCCCTCAAATGATATATTTTCGAGAACTTCAATTTCTTCAAGTTTTAAATAAAATTTGGGCAAATTTATACTCAAACCGTGGAAGCCTGACTGAAACTAAACTGTGAATTTGTATTAGTCATATGCAAAATGCACTTAAGTAGTCATACAAGACAATGTTTTGACTAATCCTAAATTAGTCAAACAATAGTCACAATAATGTATCGTATGACTATTTAGGTGTATTTTGACTAAATAGAATTCATAATGTACATTTTCGGGTAATTTCCAGGCTAAAAAATCTAACTGAAGTTGACAAAAATAATACAACTTTGAGAAGAACTTTGTGCATGTAGTGATTTTATATTCACCAGATCGGAACAGAATAGTCTTAACTTACGTCAAGAGCGAAACTTAGTTTTTAATTAATGCAAAAGTTGCTATATATTAAAGAGGACACAACTCAAAATCTTTCACGTAATTCTTTCAATTTTGTCCTCATTTTTAGTCAATTCTTTACATTTTTGTCCTAAATTGAAATCATTGAAAATCATCAGACTTTGTTTTCCTGCAAAATTCAAAACCTCTTGCAATCTTGGTTATATGTAAGTGATCCCATGCATTCAATTAACACTGGTGAAGGGTGGAAAACAACAAGTAGACCAAAAAATCTTGAAATTCCGGGTGTTTATTATTTTTTGAAATTTCAAAAGGGCATTTTCTCAACAAAAGGGGTTCAGGAATTCGAAAGGGGATTCGTTTTTTTGCATAAAAGAGCAACAAACCTTGACATTCCGGGTGCTTATTATAAGTTTAGATTTAACTTTCTCAACAAAATGGGGTTCGTTCGCTTGGACGATTCCCCGATTCCCCCCCTCCCTTCTCCCCCTCCTTCCCCGGCTACGGGCCTGTTTTGTCTTTGTGATGTCACAAAATTTAAATAAAATTTGAATTCAATTTTGAACAATAAGGCATTCAAATTCCAAAACGCTTCAAAATGGTCAATTTTTAATTGATTTTAATGACACGTTTTGCTATTTTATCGTTAATTTATTCTTATTAAAATTAGGTTGTTGTTATCAGTCCCATGTGGATCTTTAACACTATTCTGAAATGCGGTTTTGGCCAAGTTACGGAGACTAAAGCACATAGGTGGTGAAACCGGGAGCACATCCCCACCCACCCACCCCTATCTGATTCACCACTTTTCTCTAAAGTTTTAAAAGTGACCTTTTCGGGGAGGAAAAGTGCCCTCAGAAGGAACCTGTCTTTTTAAACATTGAAAAACTGCTTCTTCAATATATATATGATCTTTTCATTTAAAAAAGTAATACAAATATCGCACTGAAAAGACTGAAATTTCAGGCGCTTTGCACGCATACACTATTCTAAATTCCCCTAAAAACAAAATTGGGGGCCAAATTGTTCATACTAACAAGGCTTTTTCCTCGCCTACATTTGTTTTAATTTCCCAGGCTGAGCTTATAATTTGTAAAAACTTTTAAACTATGCCTTTCTATAGAGTGTGCGAGCCACCTAAACTTTCATTAATGGGGAAACTTTGAAATGAGTCATGCAGGACACAACGTTCTATTTGGACCCTAGCCAAGTTTTGACATTCTGACGCGCACTCTGATCTTCTTTGTAAAGATTAAAAGGTGCCCCTTTACAGAGATATAAAAGTGTTATTCAAAAAATATGGAAAATATATTTAAGTCCTCTTATTATAATTGATCTTTTTGTTGAAAGATTGAAAAATGTAACCATAGGCGGCGGAACCGGGGGCACACTGGGCACGTGCCTTTTTTCAGATGGAAAAGGGCCCTTTCAAAGAGGACAAGTGCCCGTTTTAGAGATGGAACCTGCCCTTTCAAACATTAAAAAACTTTTTCTTGAAAGATTATATGTTCTTTTCACTTAAGAAAGTAACACAAATATCGCCCTAAAAAGACTAAAATTGTAAAATGTATAATTGCCCCTCCTTGCACATAATTAAATAGTTTTACTTTATACCTATGGCGCAAGAAATGGGGTGGAGGGGCAATCGCTCGCCCCACCAAGCCTCAGTCAGAGTTTTGTCGGAAAATTTAAACCCTTACGGCAGTACGGTCGGGAAATGTTCTCAGCAAAATATGAAATGTAGATCAAAAGAAGCAATTGATTATTTTGCAATGTTTTGTAGATTTTATAACTAATAATACGAATAAGTATAGGAAAATGCCGGGATAGCGGGGTTACACCCACAACATTTGCTGGTTACAAGCGAGAAAATAACACTGCGGGTAAATTAAGTTTCCAGTAAACGTTGCAACTAAAACTTCCTGCGATTTTCAGTATATGTTGCAACATTTTACCAAATTGCCCTTCAACAGTTCAATGTTACCAATTTTATTTTTAAATTGTTACCTCTCAACTTGCAAGAAGCATGTATCTGGGAAGAAAAAATTCTCAGGTTGCAGTTTCCCAGAGAAAGATTCTTCCTTTTTAGGCAATTTTCTTTAATGTTCGGGAAATTTCATTCTCTCATGCAGGTATGCGCATTTTTTTTTATTTTTTTAAATGGGATATTAAGGTCGTCGGTTAATTTTATATTTTGCACCCTTCATTCAAATAGGTATACTAACGCGCATACAATCAATCATACAGTCATAAGGAAGGGTGTCGGGAGGTCAGTAACCAAGAATATCAAAGTGCCATAATGCACTGATGATATTAATTCTGTCGAAATCCAAAATGGGCTTAAAGAGGGGGAATTAAGGAGCTTTCGGTGAGGAGACAAAGCAGTCATCAGTTAATTTTGGACACAAATTTCCTTGATTTTGTGGCTGGATGGGGACAAGGCCCGCTCGGTCCCTTTTATTCTCCTCTGAAACTAATGTAAGACGGTTTACACCTTGGGCTAAGTACCATTTTGGCTCCCCAATAACAATGAATGTATAACGAATTGAGTTTGAAGAGTCAGATTCCATGACATCTTGTTTTTTCTTTTTTGGGGAGAAATCTTCAATTTTTGGAAAATCTTCTTCAATTTTTGTACAATTTTCTTCAATTTTAGGAAATTTGTTTCAATTTTCGTATAATTTCTTTCATTTACGGGAAATTTGCTTGAATTTTTGTACATTTTTTTTCATTTTCGGGAAACTTGCTTCAATTTTCGAGAATTTATTAAAAGTTAAAGTTAAATCTATCGGATCCAGGCTTGGCGTATAAAGAACTGGAGTAAGTAAAATGTCTTGCAGCGGACACAATGCAGCGCTCGCAGGAGGAATCGAACCCTGCATCTTTTGCATACGAGCATGACCATTGAGACACTGCACCTATATTTTCGAAAAAAATTATCAATTTTCTGGATATTTGCTTCAATTTTCGTGTAAATTCCTTCACTTTCGGAAAATTTTCGTCATTTTTGGAGAAGTTGTTTTCAATTTTCGAAAACTTTTCATAATGATTCTTTCATTTTTGCTTCAATTTTTGTGCAATTTCCTTTATTTTTGAATTTTTTTTAAAATTCTATTCATTTTCGTGGAATTATGTTCCATTTTCGGGAAATTTTTTTATTTCGGGAAGTTTTCTTCAATTTTCGGAAAATGTTGCCAAAATTTACCAAAATGTCCAATAAATTTAAGCACCCCCACTTCCTTTACATAGGTGGGACCGTGATAAGACACTCATACATTTTTGGGACAAAATAAAACTTTCCCCTGCCTCCCTGTCTCCCCCCCCCCCCCTCCCTTCATATGACATATCTTGTCTTTTTGCCCGCTATCACACAACCATATTATATTTGTAGTATATTCAGGCGTCAGGCTCACAGATACATTACAGGTGTTGAGGTTATAATAGCGCCCCCATTCCTAGTCTGATTTCAGTCGTTTTTACAGAAATGATACCAAACTTTAAACTTGAATATCTCCTTAATGGAATAATATTTCCAAATGCTTTTTTCATAATTTCGTTTCTTTTTTTAGTCCTCTTTCATATAAGATGAACATGCTTGACCACTTAACTAATCTTTTAAGTTTAAATGTAAAGGTCTTTGCGTTTGTCATTCTCACAATGCTTAACAAATGAATTTGGGTTTAAACGTTAAGGTTCAGTACCCTTGACCAGGGAGTTGGAATAGACATTGAAAGGAAATGAACAAAAGGGGAGGTTAACTTCAGATATCTTCAATACCGACGTTTAAAATGAAATTATTCACTAAAAATCACCTGTGGGTTTTTTATACGAACATGAATCGCGCCATGCATCAAAAATGAATCAAAAATACTAAAATGTAGCGCACAAAGCCCGTAAAATAATGTAAATGTGCAATTATTCTAACGTCAACTTGGCACATTCCACAATAGCCCCGTATGTTGACATCATGTCCATTGAGAACTATTTTTGTGACGTCATTACTTCCGATTTATTTATAGAGCATCAAATTTGCATACTTGAGATTGAACGTCGAACTAGTTAGCTGTACAGTGGGATTTTCCTCATAAGTTACGAACAAGAACGGACATAACGGAGACCTGATGAAAGAATTTCTTGGCTGATAAAACTTGCAATGAACAGATACTTTGTGTGCACAACAACAGACGCCAGTTTAACAAGTTGGAACATGCTTCCTATCGTGGAAATTTCGTATTGAGCTTGGAGGGATTGTTCAGTGATATAGGCTATGTGAGTTAGCGTAGTGGTGTACAGTACGTCGTTCGTCTAATGGTATCGTGTACACTGACTGACTTTTAGTATCAAGTTAAACCTGTCATGTCAACGATGAATTTGTGCTACGGAATTTTAATTACAGTGTAAACTTAACATAGCCTAACCAACGTTACTCTTCAGTTAGTATTTGGTAATTCAGTGCGTTCGCCGAACTTTGATTGAAAAGCGTTTTTACAGTAAGGGCCTAGCATACTGTACTTGCACTGCAGTGCCGTTTCTTCCATTTTGGTTATCAGTTTTGTGATTATCTGAATGGTTTCTTTCATGACAATGAAGATGGATCAAGGTCTGTGACATACTGTAGGGTGCTATTAATTTCCACTACTTTCTCAAACTGATTTAGTGTTGGGCCCCTTGAGGCCATTCCACTCTGAATTCCATTGAGAAGACTTGTAATGAATTTGAACTATGTCATTTGCAGTGTGTTTTACCACTTCAAAGCTTAATGTGCAGTGAGGCAATGACTGATTGAAAATTGGTAGGCCCCTACTGTTAGTATTACTGTTTACGTTATGTCATTTACTTTGGATCAATGCTGTCATAAATAAACATTGGTTATTTGTTAATAAATCTCTGTCACCTTTGTTGGTTTGGGGATTTTCATTTCTTTGGATGTTTTTGCAAGTTAGCGATTATAGAAAAGGATTTCTTCTCTCTGATTTACTGCACAAAGTAATTGAAAATGCCTACCAAGCCTTTAAAATCAACGAAAGGAAGATCAAATTCATCTCCAGAACTTCATCTGAATTGTAATTCTGAGGAGGAACAGCAAGAGATTTTGAAGATTTTGGAGGACCTTCAAAGACGCTCAAATACTTCATCATCATCGCAAAGTTTTGATAGCCAAATTCTCAATGGAAATAATAGTGCAAAAGCAGGCCCTTCAAGCTCTGCATCAGCTGTGTCACCAAAAGGTAGTCCTTCACAACAGAGGACTAATAACTGTGCAGTTCCAGATACCCCTTCTAGTAATTCAATATCTGTAGTATCATCTCCAAGTTCAACTCCTTCTTCGCCAAAGCATAAACAATGTGATAATGACGATCACGGCAATAAAGACTCCTCCCTCCTTCGGGGAATTAACAGAATGGCCACCGCTGTAACTTCAAAATTAAGAAACAGAGACCGAACGAAGAAGTATACTGTGAATTCAGCAAGTTGTGACTCTGGGGATTGTGCACTGGCACATGCAAAGTGTAAAAAGCAGCAGAGATCAAAATCGTTTAGTGGTCGAATTTTAAGGAGATTAAAAAGTAAAGAAATGCCTAGACAAGAAGCGTCTCCTTCCAGTACTGAAGAAAGCGATAGTGAAAACTCTACATCATGTGGTGCAAGTTCATGTAGGAAGAAAACTAAAAAACAGTTTAAAGGTAAATCAAACTCTAAATCCCCTTCACCGAAGCATAAGGTAGCCAAAAACTCAAATTGTGATATTTTGAAGAAAAATATTCATAAATATCCAGTTGAGAGCAATGAAGATATCGAAAGAGAAAAGCGTGAAAGATCAATCGGAGCTGGACTTGATGTTCAACAAGAGGAAGTTGATAGCCCTCCTCAAGAAACATTTGCTGAAATAATGTCCAGACAAAATCAAAGATCACCCCAGCCAGTTAGTTTGGTACGGTCAGTTCAGCCTAGCGTGGACTCTGCCATTCCAGCACAATATGCAGAATACCACTACATTCCCACTTCACAAGCGCAGAGTACCCAACCACACAATGCACACACTACTCAAAACATTTATGCACAGTATTTTGCTCCAAATGGACAAGCGACTCAAAAAACTGTTCATACTCAAATTGATTATATGCATTGTTTGGTTCCGGATCAGTGGGGAATCGTACATGCCCCTTACTACTGGGGTAAGATCGACAGATACGAAGCTGATCGACTTCTGGAAAACAAAACGGAAGGGACTTTCCTATTACGAGACAGCTCTCAGGACGAGTTTGTATTTTCTGTCAGCTTTAGGAGGTATGGAAGAACACTTCATGCTCGAATTGAGCAGTGGGATCATCGTTTCACATTTGATGCGCACGATTCTGGTGTTTTTTCGTCGGCAACCATCTGTGGGTTGCTCAAACATTACAAGAATCCTGAATTCTGTATGTTCTTTGAGCCAATGCTAACCGTTCCCCTTCTGAAGAAAAACCCAGAGAGTTTACAGGATTTCTGCAGAGCAATTATATGTACCAACATCTACTATGATGGTATCACATGCCTAAACTTGCCAAAGCCTATGAAAGAATTTTTACGTGAATATCATTATAAGCAGAGATTGCGGGTGAGGAAAATGGAAGTTGATGTGGACCAGATCCCATATTTTGCCAAGTCTGGAGTGGTAACAAATACTTGTTTGTCTTCATGTCCGTCAACCGTTCTCTTGTAAACATTACATGTTGCTCAAAAGTTGACCACTGACCATATTTGTTCAAACAAATACATATTTCTCTAACAGTATCTCTGTGTAATATTCCAACATCATCCTACTGTTGTAACTGTTCCTGACTACTTAGGCCAAAATAAAATATGTTAGTGTCCGATTTATTTTCCCAAACTCTTGTGTCGGTACTACTAGGCAGGAAAGCAATTTTGTTCTCAAAATCTCCATTTTTCTTACTGAAAACTTGTTTGCTTACATGTTACAAACTTAGTTTAAATGAATACAATACAGATTGTTTCACTTTAACCCTACATGTAAACAAGATCTACAAAAAAAATCCATGAGATTTTATTTATGTTATAAAGTATCTAAAAAAATATTTTATCATTTAAACTATATTTGTTTGAAAATGGCAATACAATTTTTATAGTCGGAACTATTTTCTCACACTCAAAGTTGGTTGGCAACCGAAAAATTTGGAAACTGACATACATATTTTGGCCTTATACTTAGTGTTCATTAGATTCCCTGATACATACAACCATTGATGTTGCTGTTCAACTTAAAAGACAAAGGATAGACAAAAGATATATAAAATATTTTGCTTTTTCTATGATTTTCAATCAATTTATCAAATGTTTTCTCTACTGTTCTTCACATACCATTCACTTCATAGAAATGTTATTGTATATTCAAATGCTGTACAAATAACTATAAGATTCTCTATTTGAAATTTGGACGTCATTTACATCTTTGAATGAAAGTGGCTGAACTTTCTGAACACTCAAATTGCTTTATATTGTAATGATGTACTGTATGTGTTATTAAAAGTCTACAAATGTTTACGCTTGTAGTTTAAAAGAAATATCATAGTAATAGACTTAGGGAAAGTGTATGCATCAAAAATGCCAATAATACAGTATACACCAGTGTTAAGTTATAACGAACATGGAGTTATTCAGTTAATAGCTCCTTGGTATAAGCAGGGAGCTGCTCACTGGTATGAGTCATCGACTCATTCATAGTCTGGTTTAAAGGGTTAGTTCAGAGGTTAAGCAAGTCAATCTTATATGAAAGAGGACTTTAAGAGAAACAAAATGGTGAAGAAAGCATTTAAAAAATTTAATTAGGTCTAATCTTGATCCATTAAGGAGATATTCAAGTTTAAAGTTTGATGTCATTTGTGTAGAAACGACTGAAATCAGACTAGTTGTGCAAGTCATCACAGCCCCAGATTCCTGCGATTTTGTTGCTTAAAAACCATTGGATATGTCAGGAAAGTAGTCGAACAGAATCTTGTATGGGTGATTATAAATTATTACCCGAAGTAAGTTGGAGGGAAAATAATTCAAATAGTTAAGAATGTGAGAATGTGGGGCCCCAACCTTCCATAGTGGACTTATTATTCCAGTCAATTTCTACATAGATAAGATAGAACTTAAATATCTCCTTAATAGAATAAGATATTGAAATAGTTTCTTCACCATTTTGTTTCTCTTAAAGTCCTCTTTCATATAAGATGAAATTTTCTTGACCACTGGACAAATCCTTTAGGTAGTCAGGAGCAGTTACGTTGACATCCATTCCAGACCTATGTTTTGCTTCAAGGGAGTAAAAACAAGTGTAAGATGTACAGTTTGAACCTTCTCATGTGCACTGTGCGTACAGTATATTCAGCCATCCTTCGGTATCGTTCAGTGATTCAGAATGGGATCAATCACATTCAGAGTTAAATCTGGTGCACTAGAGAGCGTCTTGTATATTAATGTAGCGTCATGATGTAAATTAAAGTACCATCCAAAATTTTGTATCTGTGATTTCAATGTGCTTTATTACATTGCTTCTTTGTCAATTTCTTTCAGATGAATTATTTTGTGCCTGGTATTCTGTGCTTTATTTTGGTGTACTCTTATTGCATGCAATCTGAAATTTTGTAATTGTATCATTAGCCAAAGTTTACAAAATTGTATGAAATTTTACAGTAATTTATTTCTTCTATGCATTTATTGTTTTTTTCTCTCTACGAGAATGTCTAACATAACACATTTGTGTCATGAATTCTTCACTTTTTCTTAAACATACATAAATACATACATTAATCAAGCAGCATAGAATTTTAAAAGTATGCTGTATATATCTATTATATATATACATGTGGGCCTATTTTTAGTCTATCATTAAGTTCCATGTTTTTTTTGTTTGTTTTTAATTGTATTGTTTTGAGGACTTGAGGTAGAACACTCATCATACAGTACTCTGAAATGCACTTGAAACACGGCGTGATGATACAGCAAATATGATGGTAGTTTTTGTGATGTTGGCGTTCCTCTTTTGAAAATACATGTGCCAACCTACCAAGCTATTGTTTGGTTTTAATTTTCTTAATGGCTTGGTCAAAGTCAAATGGCTTTATACGTAGGCTATTTTGGAACATCTAGATCACTGAAGGACTTTATCATTTTTCTTTAGCAGTGTTTTTGCCAACAGCAGGACAGTGTTCATATTAGTGTGGGCGATAGAGGGATTCCCCCTCTTTTTTTTCTATACATGGCTAAACCATTTGCTAAAAATACAGCTTATCTAGTATTTAACTCAAATTTAGCAAACTTTACATTAAAATGCATTTGTCCCACTTTTTTAAATTTAGTGTATGTTATGGTTTGTTTACACTTTAACTATGTCAATTAATTCTTTAAGATGTCGTATTATCAATCATTTATTTGTTTTAAGTTGGAGGAGAATATTTTACAGAACAAGAAAATATTTGATAGCAGTGGTAAAGTAACATGTCCAAACATTTATTATGCTTTCAAAATGATTGATTCTTTAAAATTTGGCCAAATCTGGTTGTCATGTCAACAATCATCAACAACTTAAAGGTAAACAGATTTAAGCTAAAAATGAGTAGACTTCAAAAAATCAAATTAAATTACATTTGAAAAGATCAAATATGACAAAAATAAGATTGATTTTAAAGTTAAACCTGTCAGTTGGTTTTTACTGCCATGGGTTGAACTATAACATCATTGATGTCTAGTTTTTTTTAGAATATCCTTAAATATATATTACAATGGTGTTAATTTGCTTATTGCTTTTAGCATTAGTGACATACCTCAGCATAGATTTGTTGATCAAACCAATAATTCCCTCAAATTTCAATTCTTAGGTGAACAAGGAGCAATTGAGCATGGGCCCCTAAAAATCTATCCTATATATAAGAGGATATAATATTTTTTTTTATAGTTTTGACCTTATTTTTTATGGGTAGACAACAATTTAAAACAAGTTCACAACTTCACAATGTTTTGTTGTTTTGTTTCACTACACAAATTTCAATTTGATGCAGTTTCTTGTTACTCTAATTTCAGTCATAAGCAAAACAAAATTTGCAAATAACAGTATGCAAAACATGTTTACCTTCACCTTTCAAATACTTTGTAAAGGAATATTCCCATGTTTTTTCTTAACCTTTCATAAGAAAGAGAAAAATATTAGAAACAATTTAGTACAAAAATCATGTTGATATCTTATTCCTACCAAGAGATATTCAAATTTTAAGGTTCACAAAAAATGACAATGAACGAATAGGAAAAAGCTCATGATGACATTACAGCAACACAAAGTTGATGTATTTCATTAAAATCTATCATCCTTTTTTATTAGTTAAACCTGCTAGAAAAATAAAATGATGAAAATTAGGTATTTATGTACATTGCCAAATATACCTTACTTCAATAACTTGTGGAAAATTGTTTCTAATCATACAGAAACAACCAATTAATGTTCAAAGAAATACAAACATTTGCAATGGAATTGCCTCTTATGACATCATCAAACACGAATTCATCATACTGTACAAAAACTTTAAATGCATTTGGGAAATCTTTAAAAATCTATATCTCCTGAACGGAATATGATATCAACCTGATTTTTGTACCAAATTGGCTCTAAAAGTATGCTATTTCAAATAAAATTTTACAAAAAAAACCTTGGGAATATTCCTTTAAATTCCAGAAATATGAACTTGATAAAGTGAGCATAACTAACAGAGAGGCAATATCACTGATGTGTGCCAGGAGGATTGTATCAAACATTAATAAGATGTCATGCTTGTATATGTTTCATTCCCGTTAATTACGATCGTTGTTCCGCTTGTATAAACAAAGATAACCAAGGAAAACACAAATAATGGAACGTGCCATTCATCTTCTGTAATCTTGCTTTCCCTTTGTAAGAGCATCTTACTATTTTCACAAAATGTAAGAGGAAGTTAACATTTCCGAATATGCTGGTAATTTGAAGGGTTTTCTTGAGTACCGAGGGCAGAAGGATGTTGAGAGGTATTTTATTATTCACTTAAATTGAACAGTGTTTTGTCAAGTGTCATGCATAACTAGGGATTAAATTTTTATGCTTGAGCATATGGCATGAATAACTGGTGTAATGTGAGGTGACATTCAAATATAAATATGATATACTGGTAAAAGTTTGGCATACAAGTAAAATATGACATACTGTACAAGTAAAAGATATGACATACAGTGCAAGTAAAATATATAACATACTGTACAACTAAAATAATAAATAAGGCATACTGTACAACTAAAATATGAAATACTATACAACTAAAATATGACATACTATACAATTAAAATACGACATACTGTACAATTAAACTATAACAGAAAATAAACTATGACAAACAAGCACAAGCTATCCCAGATAGCACATAGGGCAGGGGGGTGGGGGGGGGGTTGGCCTTTGATTTGGTATTTTTTAGCATTTTATTGAAAATAAATATTTTTTGCAGGAATTACACTCCCCCCCCCCTTCTCCCCCTCCCCCTTCAATGATTTTTTAGCCCCTTCCTTCTCCCCCTCCCCCTTCAATGATTTTTTAGCATGAATGTCATAATATATAGCCCCCCCTTCTCCCCCTCCCCCTTCAATGATTTTTTAGCATGAATGTCATAATATATACGGGAATCCAGCACCTTAATGTGAACACTTGCCAACATATGTCAACCTTCGGCCAACGTTGGCCCAACATAGTGTGCTATCAGGGTATGACAGGTCTTTAGTTTATAAACGCCTACAGTAAAACTAAACTTGCTTCTGTTTTTTCAGGCCTTACAGACTGTTTGTCTCACTATTTGAAACTGTTTAATCCAGATGAGTAATCAAATTTCTGCAGGCCCTTTATAGACCTTTGTGTATAGACTTGTTTACCGACATAATTTGACCTTTGTTTCTTTATCTTTGTTTTCAGACCCATATAATGTTACTGTATTTCTAAGTGGAATCACACATTTAATCCAAAATATGATACATGTACATTTGAGCTGATCAGAACATTTCAGATCGAAATCACCTTTTGCATGTATTTTGTAATTAAGAAATTTCATATATTTCATATTTATTTTAAAAAGTATATATATATATATATATATATACAGAAATTATTCTCACTTTTGTAAGTAATTGTAAGTGTTGAGGAAATTGTTAAATAAGCCGGAAACACTTAATCGCAAAATACCATAACATAAACAGTGTAGTTCAAGTGTAAATGTTGTAAAACTTTGAGACAACGTTCTTCCATGCATGTGATTGGGAACAGGGTGGTGGGTGATAACTAGATTGATATTTCAATGTTTATTTATTTATTTATTTTATTTATTTATTTGTTTCTTTCTTTTTTGGGTCGGACACCAGATCCATTTCTTATAGAGCATAAACTCATCCCTCAATTGAAACTCAAGAGTTCCACTGTATGTTTATCACAATTAAATTCTCCCAGTTTTATCATTTCCTGTCCATGCTTTGTTTTGATCTGAAATATTTCCCCATCTTTACCACCTGTACAGTACCTCAAATGCTAAGAGTAGAACATGACATGTGTGTTTCATCGAATATGATTCATTTCAAAACTTATAAACCAAAGCAAAGAGGCATGAGTCACCATGAGGTTTTGTGTACGTCAGGTGATGTCCGTTTCTGTGAATTTTACAGAATTTTATCATATCTCAAATGTGTTTTCATTAAATCTGTTTTTCTGGGAGAATTCGTCAGGATTGAATCATTGTTTGGTGGATGCTTATGAAAATTAAAGGATAACGTTTAATGGTTTAACCAGACACGTTGTTACAGAGGTAGAACCATGTCCAATTATGCTAGGAGAATATCGAGATAAAGAAAACTTTAGAACTGTTTAACGAGAGTTTTGCTTGACAGGAAGTGATGTGTACTCAAATTTCTTTGTTATACTTTATTTGATTAAAAGTGAGTGAATGTCGTCAGTGATAGACGGATGACAAAGTAATATCAAAATTTATATCAGATAGATATTGCATATAAAACAGGAAAGTACAGCAGCAAACTTTCACCAATTCGTCCATTATTCAACCGTGACTCGGAAACTACTAGAACTATTTCCAAAATGCTCTGAACTCAAAAAAAGCTTTAGACGTCCATAGACAATTAACCTGTCTAAGTAGGGAAATAGGCCACGCCCACCATAGCAACGCAGTAGCTATGTGGGGGAAAACAAACCTCAATTCCGCAATCATGCATGACCAACGCAATAACATTTAGATGTTTATGTGGCCTGCCGCAGGTTTTGATCATAGCACTTCTTCGGATCTTTAGAGTTTATAGCAAAGGAATAAGCAAAATTATGTTTGCTAATCATTCTGGGTAACAGGAATCTGATTTACAAAGCCCGCAGCGCAATTTTTGTCACCATTTTGTCATCACTCGGTCTGTGTGTAAAGAAATTTGTTTAGTGCAGTATATTGCATACAGCATAAGCATGCGCCGCTAGCTAGCTGTACTGTACCAGTACCGTCTAGGATGTTTGCCACACTTAGTTATGCAGATTTTGTTGCTAGGCAAATTCATGAGGTGATTGGTTAAAAAAGCTGTCAATCATTTAACTTGAAAAGGTTAATTATATGAGCACATCAAGAAAATTAAAGAGTGTAATTCTGTGATGACATGTCCCAGTTGTGCTGACAGTCACTGTAATGAAGGTGTATTTGTGAACATTCTTTCTTTGTTCTCGAATAGGTCAAATAAGTGTTATAAGTTGATCAAAAAGCCCTGTTTGGACATAAATGATGCATAGTTTTCAATATTCATTATGACTGATATGGTTGACCTTGATCCGGACCACTGCAATTGCAAATTGCTGTAATGAATCTGCTTGGGGGGAAAAATGCCCTCACACATCACTTTTCCAACTGGCTTAGGGTGATAGGCTAATATTTTTTTTATTTTTTTTTACAAGGCCTAAGCATGATTGTCCTCTAATAATTGACAGTAATTCTGATAGATCTGATATATTCTAGTGGCATCATTGCTGAGGCAGGTTTTAATTGGCTATAATAATATTTGTGTAAATATCTCAGAAAAGTTGAGTTGTATTTATGTCCTTGTTAACATGATAAATGGCATTGAAGATATTTGCCGTGCATCTCAACAATTCAGCTAGGCCAGGTGTTTTATTCGTTTAAAAGCTATTAAAAATTCATGATGCTCAAGGTACCATGCTCTTGTATGGGATTACCTGTTTACTCGTACAAACATTGAACAGTACAATATCTTTAATGCAGCAATTATTTTAAATTAGTTTGATTGCATTTGCATTATATGACAATTACCTCGCCAGACACAGACGAAGAAGAAGAATGGATTGCATCAGCAATTTTTTATGTTCAATTTTTAATTTGTATTCTGACAATGAACCCTCATATGTTATGGTTATATAAAAGATTCTCTGAGGGTTTGTCAATGGTAGGGTTAATCATGCGGAAACTAACGAACGGCATGTCATGACTCAGCAAAGTTAAGTGCTTTACAAGAAACCGGTCATAAGCTGTGAGTGTTTATTGTCAGTGATTTTGTGTGGTATCATGAACATGAGAATTGTCCGGAAAAAAGGCTTAAATAAGATATTTGCTATTAGGAATGTATGACTGAAGGAATGACTTCCTTTATCAGTTGATTGTATTAACAAGAAAGGACATGTTATTGTGATCAATTATTCATGCCCAGCAGATATATAAAAACAGGGAGAGTATTGTAGTAAGATGAAGTATGTATTATTAAGAAGGAATTTTATCCCATTGAGAATTAATGCACCTCTAAGGCTTTCATAAGATTTTTAAACGTAAGATTAATAATCAGACTGTGTACTTTGTTAGAATTTATTCCTGGCAACCCATGAAAATGTCAGTTAAGGAATAAGACTCGCACAGTCTGAAAGAATTTTAATAAATATTTACAATTACAACGAAGCAAAATCCATGATGTTACTTTTCATGCATTGATGTCTTAATATCAGTAAGTTCGTAGGTAATATTGTGAAAAACTGAGCTGAAATTAGAATACCCCCATCCCGAAAGTTTAAGAACTCATAAGTTTTGAGTTAAAGCTTCCAACATGAAATCAAAACCACTCCCATTCCAACTGTCGTCTCACCCAGTGCTTTTTCCAGTCATATAATTTGCCAGAAGTTGTGTATTTCATGATCGGATAAATTACATATTGCTTTAATATCTTACTTCAATTTGATATATCACATTTAAGTTCAGAATAGATTCCAATAAAGCAATGATTCTGATGTAAATGTAGATACGACTGAGTGTATGTATTACACTGGTAGAAATGTCTACCCTGTATGAGTTACATGACAGACAGTTGAAACTTTACCTGCAAGTTTAAACTTACCATCCATTTTAATTTGCAGGTTTGGGGTTGTTAGTGATGTAGAAAGTCATAAATTGCAAAACTAACATTATAAACCTTGCAACAAACATCTGCTTGTGTGTTTTTTTTTTGTTTTTTAGCAAATAACATCAATGCATTCTGTTATATGTTAGGTCAGTGATCATACACTGTCAAAATGATGGGTAAAAGTCTTAATTGTTATAACTTTTAAACAGAATAAGATATTCACATAATAAGATAATTTTTTTCACCACTTTATTTCTATAAATTTTCTCTATCATATATTAAAAAAATTAAATCCATGGGAATATTTCTTTAATTGTTATAACTTCTAAACGGAATAAGTTTTTACATAGTTTTTTCACCACTTTGTTTCAATAAATTTTTCTATCATATATGAAAAAATTAAAATTCATGAGAATATTCCTTTAACCATATTGAGTAAATTTTACACTACAAACGTATCAATGAATGAGTGTAACAAGCATTATACACTATTGGGTATGTATGATATACCCATAGAACATTACCATCATTTTACATGTGTATTTAGTTTAGTTTAGTAGTTTACTCTAAATCTCTCAGAGTAAACTAAATTAAAGTAATATTCCCATGTTTTTTCATAACATTTTTTAAGAAAGAGAAATATTTTAGAAACAATGTAGTACAAATTTAGTACAAAAATCATTCCTACTAGGAGATATTCAAATTTTAAGGTTCACAAAAATTGTCAATAAACGAATAGGAAAAGGCTCAGTATGACATCACAGCAACACATTTTCCCACAGACTTTATGTATTTCATTAAAATCTATCATCCCTTTTTATTAGTAAAACCTGCTAGAAAAATAAATGGATGAAAGTTAGGTATTTATATACATTGCCAAATATACCCTACTTCAACAATAATTTTTGGAAAATTGTTTCTAATCATACAGAAACAACCAATTAAGGTTCAAATAAATGAACATTTGCAATGGAATTGCCTCTATGACATCATCAACACGAATTCATCATACTGTACAAAAACTTTAAAATGCAATTAAGAAATCTTTAAAAATCCATATCTCCTGAACGGAATATGATATCAACCTGATTTTTGTACCAAAATGGCTCTAAAAGTATGCTCTTTCACATTAAATTTTACAAAATGTCATAATCATTTACTGTATACAACTTGACACCACACATGTGAAAAAGGTTTCATAGCATGTTTAATACTATTTGATTGTGATTGTATAATTCGGTATAGTGTATGGAAATTATGATTCTTCTTCTTGTTCGTAACACATTAGTTTCCTGTGCATCTTCTCTAGGTGAACTATATGAATATCATCAAGTTGGTGTGGCAAGACAGGTGATAGATTTGCAATGAAATATTGTTGTACATTTCCAAGTAGATCTTCAGGAGTGATCTGAAATATTTTTGATAAGTTTTGTTCATGTATAAGACTACATATTCCTTCTAGATTAATAGATTGTTAATTCCAAAGATAATACTAAAGTTGTTCAAATGATGGTAGCAGTGATGAGTCAGTTGTAAAACTTTGTTGAAATATTTTTGAACAGGAAGATTAAAATTGGTTCAAGGGACATCTTCTAATCTAAAATTAGGAAATGAAATAAACGATGGAAAGACAGGCATCCGCCTCGGCCACTCCTCTCTCACTCACTCCCATCTCTTATCCGACTCCCCTACCCCTCTCTGCCCCACTTGTAACACCGATCTCTCCATCAAGCATATCTTTATAACCTGTCCCCTATACCAGAACTCCCAGATCTCTTCTCTCCTCACTATCCTCAATCTCGGACCTTTTCCAAAACAATTCTTCCTCAAACATCATCAACTTCCTCCGCTACAACAACCTCTTCCACCACATTTAACTTCCCTCTTCCTTCCCTTTCTACACCTAACCTTACTTACCTCCTTTTTTCTTTCTGCTTTTCTCCCTTACAAACCTTTATCTCCTCACGATCTTAACTCTTACACCATTATTTATTAAGACCCTCTTGGCACATTTGACTCTGACTGTCGCGGTGCCGTTAAACATCAACAAACCAAATAAATGATGTACCCCAATGTGCAATGTGTTTGTAAGACATAATATTCGTTGAACTTTTTTGCTCCTTAAATTGAGCCCTAAATACACATTGTACGGTTTATGCTGTTACTTTGTACAGGCAAGTCAAGCATAGAGCTTTACAATAAGTAATCGTTATATCTTAATTATAAATCTTTACACAAAGCCAACAAAAACCTTTTATTTTTTGGCAATGCCTACATGAATATATTGGCAGGGGAGGGGGGGGGGTGGGCTTCTTGGATTTAAATATTTTAGTCTGCATTCATTCTTAGAAGATAAAATAAGAACTGGTATCATTTGCGTATCTTCTTAAAGTGGTCCTGCCATGGGGGGTCGGAACTTGCGTTAAATATGTTAATTAAGTTAATTGATTTGCAAAATTATAACTTTTTACGCACAAAACCCAGTCGATTGCGAGAAAATTGCAAAAGAAAAATGCATTTTTCCAGGCTTTCTTGACGGTTTATTGAGTTAGGGATATGAAAAACCTATAACAGATTAAATCTCTTTTTTTTTTTTAGAAGGCATGGCAGGACCACTTTAAGGCTTTGTGGTTTAGTCAGTTGTTAACCAAAATTTTGCAGGTAGTGGCAAATGTCCACAAGGTACATTTTTCTGAAGAAGAAAAAACTTTGCCTTAGTTGGAAGAGGAAGGAAAGTGGATGAATTTAGAATATATAAAATAGCTCAATCTTTTAACCACCCACCTATATGCATATGCACTGTAAAATCCACTGTTTAAATGAAGTGCTGTTTAAAAGTGGTTGTGTACATATTTTAATCAGCACTATTTATTATCAAGTTTGTTCAAACATGGGTTGTGTAAAATGTACTTGTTTATTGTAAATCAACAATGAATATAAATTCCGCCAATTCGGTGCTTTAAACAACTTGTGTCAAGAAATTGAACATGTGATTTAAAAGACCCAATCAACAATTAGTAAAGTTTAGGTGATCATGCATTATGTGTGCGTTACCTATATGCTTGGTACTTATATGCTGACTTGCGAAATGGAGAATAGACCACGGGAGTGGGGTCTGGATCAGCAGCTCATTAACAATTTCAAGGGTAAGTGGACAATATTTCAATTGCTTCGGTTATTAGATATGACTTATAATAAACTGGATGTGATTTAAGTCACCTGTGAGATTAATGAACCTGGGATATTAACAAATCTGACTAGGGCCTGGTCTATGTGCATACTATAGCTTTTATATAGGATGTGCATCTGTGCAGTGCAATGCAGATGCTACACTTGGTTCAATCATGGACATGCAGGGTGATGTTGATAATAGGGTGACTGAAATCACATCCAGTTTATTATCAAAGTCATATTTATAATCAAAGCGATTAAAATATTGTCCACTTAACCTTGAAATTGTTAATGAACTGCCGATCAGAGTTTTTATGCACATTGTTCCTCTCATTGCTTAACTTACCGCATCCCTATCTTGTTCCCAGAAAAGTCCCCCCCCCAACATAAAAGAATAATGGAGCCGCCACTGTTGTGAACAAATAATAAAATGTTTACACAACTGGGTTGGTTGAACAACAAAAGTGAACACATGTTGTGTAAAATATTTTCCACAACTGGTTTGGTAAAAGTACACAACTGCGGTTTAGAAACTTACACAACACTGGTTGTGTACTCTTTTTACATAAGTATCTAGGGCCATATAGTAAACAGAAGTTGTGTAAAATTTTACACAAGGGAAATATCAGTGTGGTTGTGCATCGGTGTGGTTGTGCATCGGTGTGGTTGTGCATCGGTGTGGTTGTGCATCGGTGTGGTTGTGCATCGGTGTGGTTGTGCATCGGTGTGGTTGTGCATCGGTGTGGTTGTGCATCGGTGTGGTTGTGCATCGGTGTGGTTGTGCATCGGTGTGGTTGTGCATCAGTGTGGATAAAGGTTTGTCAAAGATGTAAATACATCCATGGTGCTGAATAGTTTTAAATATAATTAAGATTTGCAGTTCTCGACAATGCTGATATATAGTTTATCTTGGAGATAGTATTATAAAGATGACATGTGACATGATCTACTCATGGTGTGTCCTGTAATGGTTTATCTCATTGTTTTTAATAACTTTTATACAAGTTTTTGTTCTGAAAAAATTATGTTGCTGAATGAATTACATCTATCATGCATATTCATGATATTAAGAAGCATTCTGTGGAGAAATAAAATGAAAATATAGAATTATATTACTTTTGTCTGTAGTCTTCTTTTTATAGTTCCAGATGGCTTATAAAACAGCAGGGGCATAGGAACCGGGGGCCGACAGTGGGGCCAAGATTTCCCAATCATTTTTATTGGGGACCAAGTTTCATGTTGGCCTTAATACAAATTTATTTTAGAGTCAGATTCCCTTCACATCATTTCTTATTCCAAAGAAGAGAATTTTGGGGAAATTTCCTTCAATTTGGTAAGATTTCCTTTAATTTCGAGAAATTTCTTTCATTTTCGGGATAGTTTCTTCAATGTTCAGAAAAGTTTCTGAAGTAACTTATTCTTTCCAAAATAGCCAATAATTTTACGAAATTTTATTCCTACCTATAGTTTTGGAATATAAGAGGCTCGTATACATTTTCAAAGATTTTTGGAATGAAAATCAAATCTACCTCCCCAACCCCACCCCAGTGTGAAATACCTTGCTTTCTTAAACTGCTGTAGAAGTTAACAGTAAAATTAATCAGTCATTATCCTATGAGGCCAGTATGCATTTGAGTTGTTTAGCCATTTTATGTTAAGCATAACATTTGGGGTCATGAGAAAACTCATCTGCTGCAATACAATTGTTGGAGACCCCCTCCTTCCTTGTAACCATAAGGGCACGAGACAGTTTTATTTGGGAAGGGGGGAGGGGGCAGAACAATTTTTGCCCGAATCCTCCAATCTTGCCTTAATTTAACACAGTTCATACTCATAAGATCCGCATTTCATGTTGCCACAATGCCAAATCATCTGCTTTTAAACAACTAAACAAAGCTTTTTAAGATCATATTTATATCTTAAATTTGTTTTTCTTTTATTCAGAAAATATTTAAGTCAGTTTTTTTAAACACAGTTTTGCCCGAATTTTGATACCCATTTCCCCCGAATTCTTGGGTGCCCAAAATTAGGTGGGGGTGATCCCCCACCCACCCTTCCCCCGCCCCGTACGCCTGTGCTTGTCACCTATCACACAAAATCAATAGCTCACACCTGTCTTTCACCATCTAAAAAAAAGATTTCCCTCACTAGCTAATATATAGAACAATTTTGTAACATTATCAAGTATTTACGAGCAAATTTTCCCAGATTTCCATCGTATCCCCTGAAAATTCCATGTCAATTTGTAATTCAAGTAAACTTCTTTTCTTCTTCTCGAAATAAACCAAGAGTTTGGCACTTGAAGATTTACATGGCTTTACATTTTCTTTTTTCAAGATCCGATATTATTATTCACGGCTAAAGCCAACCTTAGCCTCCCACGGCCTCTGGTAGCCTCACTATTTACAAAACATGAACCTCTTTCGTAGTTTTAATGCGAACTCATTTCCTCAGTTCGATTTTGTTGTTTTATTAAAAAAGACACGATCCATTTTCCCGAGAGATTGGCAACATTAATCATCTACTATTTCTTTCTGTGGGGCCTATAAGCTACGATAAGGATTTACATCCGGCCAAGATTGATGGTTTTTCTTGTAACAAAAGGGTTCTGCTTTGGTTGTTTTCGTACTTGAATTTGAGCTCAAATTTCGCTGATTTCACCCTGCGACAGGAACTCCTTAACAAGGTCACATTCCACGCAGATAACTATCTCTGTAATGTTCACGTACACAGGTCAATGTATGTGATTTTCAATGGCAATTCCCTGGTGATTTTCGTCAAGGAGGTACCACTTTAGAGCGGTACCTCCTTGTTTGAAGTCTTTGTATGGTGTCCGGATGGTAGGTAACTCCATGGTGTAAAGGATTAGTTCAGTGGTCAAGCATGTCCATCTTGTATAAAAGAAAACTTCTGAAGAAACAAAAATGGGGAAGAAAGGAGATCTTCAATTATTCAAGTTTCATGCTCTGTCTTATCTGTGTAGAAATGACTGATGTAGTACTAGTAAGTCTACTATGGGAAATTGGCGTCTTTATCCTCCCATTCTTAACAATTTTAAAGAAAGTTATTCAATTTTTTCACTATTTAAATTCTTTTTTCCTGAACTTTCTTCGGGTGGTATACTATACATACCATTCCTTAATAAGGATTTTACTACTTTTAGACATATTTCCATGGTTTTTAAGCCACAAAATCGCAGGACAAAATATGATATAGAATACATAAAGACTTTGAGGAATGTGATGCTATGACATAACAACTAGCTTGAATTCAGTCGTTTCTACATAAATGATACCCACTTTAAACTTAGTTATATATCTCTTTAACGTAATAAGATTTTTTGAAGGCTTTCTTCACTATTCTGTTTCTTTTGAAGCCCTCTTTCATATAAGATAGACTGGCTTGACCCCTGAACTAATCTTTTAAAGTTGAATTTGCATCCTGTCTAAAAGTCTGTGTGGTACCCGGATGGTAACTTTATAGTGTATATTCAACACTTTTAGCATGCTGCTGTAATGTTTGGAGTTGATTGAATCTCTAGAAACATACACGAATACATATAACACTGAAAAATACAAAAGAATAATAACAAGTGTTGTTGGTTAAAATTTCCAGCAAGTATACCCGGAAAAGCATGCAGTAGGAATGGGGGAGGTGAAAAGGCGCGTGTAAAAGCTTTTTCAGACCATTGAAAAAAGGACGCTAAAATGGATGACCTTAATTCTGTTACTACCATACATTTTACAAAGATTGTTTCGTCCTTATATCTTTGTCAACTTGTGTTTTTACTTGAACGTAATGGGCCGAAAAATTGGGGGACCAAAACTGAACTTTCTGAAAACAAGACTTCATAAAGAAAAAGAAGAAAAAACTATTCCAGCGTCAATGCCTAATAGATACTCCCTCCCCCCCCCCCCCTCACCTAACCCCACTATCGGTTTGGCAAATCCCGCCCATGCGTGTCAGATGTCTCTCGTGCTGCACTAACTAGTTGATCATGCTAGTAACAATTGTTTTTGTATTTGTATTTCACTTTTAGGCATATGCCAGGGAAAGCACATGTAAGTCACAATGACTTGTTTTCAGTGTGTACCTGATGAATTTGCCAAGATGGAAAGTGGATGAACACTAACACCCTGCTCTTTTCGAGAAGTGTACGTCCCCTCCGAAGGACAGTGAGTGCCACCCAACCATTGCCCACTTTTCAAAAAGGTAGGATGGGGGAGAACCCACGGGAGAAGGGTGTGATGCAAAAGACAAACCTATGCGCTTGATGTCAGCGTATATCATTCTACATACCTGTCTGCCTGTGGAAAAATCGCTGTTGAAGTCGAACCTGGGATCTCCAGCATCTCAGTCGTACGCTTAGCCGACTGAGCTACCTGCTCAAATGATCCTCCGTTTTGCAAAATGATTTCTCAAGCAAGTTCAAAGCGCCTTCGATTAATTATGTGAACGGACAGAACCCAGCGGGGGAACGGAAGTGACTGGTGCTTCGAAACTTCTTGAGTTCCTAATTTACTTGAACTTAAAATACTTTCCCACCAACAAATTTAAGGAAGAAATTAAAGGCCAACAATTTATGCATGTATAATACGGGACTAAAACGACTGACAACATACAATCCGAAGATCTAAATGACAGTTCATTGTTTTACAAAGTGAGTGACAATTGAGTTATATTCCAAGAAAACGAATGACAAAAATAGGGTTGGGGTTTAGGTTAGCGTTAGGTTAAGTGGTCATCGTTTTAGAAGGACCCTCGCTGTCATTCGGTTTAGTGTTTTCACTTCTTTGTGTGAGTGTGTGCGTGTGTATATATGTGTTTGTGTGTGTGTATAAAAGGTATTGTCATTTGCAGTGTACTTGTAAGTTGTCATTCGTTTTAGTAGAAGCCTATAATCAAGACCGCAGTCTTGAAATTGAAGTAGTTGACGATAAAGCAAATGAATGAATTCTGCTGAACTTGATTTTTTCACAGATTTTCTCGTAAGCCTGGGCCTATACAAATTTGAGGAGTTTCTAAAGGTTGGCAACTGTTGCATTTTGTTGTTCAAAACGCAGCTGCTCAGTGTCAGAATATTCTAAATGTCTTCTTCAGTTTGTATACGGCAGTGTAACCCGCCCCCTCCTCCAAAAAAAAAAAAAAAAAAAAAAAAAACTAACAACTAATAATGAATTACCAATCAACAGACAGCTCTCTTAACAGGCTTGCCAAACTATAAAAAACTTTAAAAAACTTTGATTTGCACACAGGTCTATGGCATATGTCATAAACACACTTGCATTTAGGGCATATGCCTATCATAATGCCGCGTAGTCAGAGAGAGGGAGCGAGGGTGACCCCCCCCCCCGCCCCCCTCCGCCCCAAATATTATAATCCGTCGATTCAGATTGGTGCCGTCGGTTCAACAAGCTTTGACATTCCAGGTGCTTATTATGTTTTTAGATTTCAAAAGGGCACTTTCTCAGTTAAAAGGTTCTTTGGCAATATTATATTAAACATTTGTGCGATCTTGTATTTAAATACATGAACTAAGACACAGAGAGACGAGAGAGAGAGAAAATAGGGTGGGTGGGGGGATTTCGCAGTGCACGTGATACAGAACAGGCTCATTTTAAAAGTTTGACATCATTTACACAAGTTTGTAGTAAACTATTGAAAACCTTTCTTTTAAACAACCCATATTTTTCAAGAAAAAACCTTACCATGTACAAACGTAAACAATAAAACATTATATTTCAACATGCGTTTTCACGATTTTGTGTTTTGTATATGGTGTATTATAGCTCTCTTTGACATGAATTTTGACTTGTATAATACACCTTCTTACTAGGCGTTGTGACATACGTTTTTGCCCTTGAAATATCAATTTTGAGAGGGCTTCCGGGAGCTTCGTCCCCTGGACCCCATCAGGGGCCATTAGGCGGACCCCTGGACCCCACGCCGACAAGTCCAGCGCCTCGCGCCTTGATTTTGTGTTTTGTATATGGTGTATCATAGCTCTCTTTGACATGAATTTTGAACTTTGACTTGACCTTCTTACTATGCGTTGTGACATACTTTTTTTGCTCTGAAATTTCAATTTTGCGAGAGCTTCCGGGGGCTTTGCCCCTGGATCCCTACTGAAGCTTCGTCCATGGACCACACCAGGGCCCTTATTCGGGCCTCTGGACCCCACGCCGACAAATCCAGCGCTTTGCGCTCGAAGTGACACGTTTGGTGTCACCTCAACTCCACCACTACAAATCGTGTCGGTTCAATCCATTCCCCACCCCTACTCCAATATGAAAATCCTGGCTACGCCACTGATGCCGCATACCCGTTAATAATTTTAAGAATCCTTAATAGTAATTCGTTTTTCTATATAAGTTGTAAACGTTATTAATACAGGTGTTACATTGTGCGATACTGTTGTATAAATTGATATTTTGAACCCTAAACAGGGTAACGCCTACAGAGGGAATCCCATTTTTGTGGTTGATGATGCAATATTTGTTTTGACTGTCTTTAGCACTTTTCAGAAGCGATAAGAGGTTTGGGTATTTATAGTCTACTCCTGATACAATTTTATGTGAAATAAGTCTGGCGGACTTTGGAACACAATACCCCCTGGACCCCATGCCGACAAGTCCAGCGCTTCGCGCTTTGATTTTGTGTTTTGTATATGGTGTATTATAGCTCTCTTTGACATGACTTGACCTTCTTACTATGCGTTGTGATATACGTTTTTGCCCTTGAAATGTCAATTTTGCGAGAGCTTTCGGGGGGCTTCGTCCGTGGACCCCATCAGGGGCTCCTAATCGGGCCCCTGGACCCCACACCGACAAGTCCGGCGCTTTGCGTGTTACCTCAACTCCACCACTAAATATCGTGTTGGTTCAATTTAATCCCCCTCCAATATGAAAATCCTGGCTACGTCACTGATGCCGCATACCCGTTTATAATTTCAAGAATCCTGAATAGTAATTCGTTTTTCTATATAAGCTGTAATACACGTTATCAATACAGGTGTTACATTGTGCGATATTGTTGCATAAATTGATATTTTGAACCCTACACAGGGTAACGCCTACAGAGGGGGAATCCCATTTTTGAGGTTGATGATGCAATATTTGTTTTGACTGTCGTCAGCACTTTTCGGAAGTGATTAGAGGATTGAGTATTTATAGTCTACTCCTGATACAATTTTATGTGAAATAAGTCTGGCGGACTTTGGAATACCATACACTTCCTTTTAATAGCTAGACTACTACTGTATGATTGAAACCACAAGCGAGTGAGGAAAATTTCTTTTGTAATATAGTCAGAAATATGTTGGGTTTGTTTCGTTTAGAGCATTGTTGTCCTCGCAAAGCCTTGCAATTTTGTGCATCAAAAAACCATTCTGAACTTTTGAACGCCAAACGAGCAAATAATAAGGGATAACTATTTCATCGAAAAAAATTAATCGATGAATTTATCGATAAAAATAAAAAATTCAATCGTTAACTTTATTGATGAAAAATTTACCGATAAAATATTATTCATCAACGATTAGAGATATATTCATCAACAAGAAGAACAAAAGAATCACCTATTATTTGCCCGTTTGGCGTTTAATGTTGTACGGCTATAATAAACAGATGAAGTTTAATACATACTGTATACAGAGTGATTATAAAACACCGTAGACTTGATATTCAAGTTACATTTTGTAAATGGGAATATGTCACCGTAGCGGTGCATGTCCTAACTTTTAGTCAAATATGCATCAAAACCGCCGTTTCTAATTAGGTTACAATTGCCGAGTAAAAATTGTGATAATTATTCATAAAAACATTGCTGTATCTTAATTCCAGGAAACGGACAATCAAGATTCGTAAAAGATGCATACAAAATACGCCGGGGAAATAATTGAATCGCTTCTCTCGCTTCAGAATTTTGGTTTGTAAGGAAAAGATGAAATTTTGAGACTGCATCTTGATATAATCATATAATGAAGATGTAATGTACGGAAGGTCACATGATGGTGGAAGGGTCTTACTATCAGACCTTCAGACTAGTGGGCCTTTTCTTTTAAACTATAGAACCTTCGGACTATTGGACTTTCGGACAAGGGTTGGCACCGAGGAATCTTAAGCTATAGGCTAGCCTATGGTGCCAGCCCACTGGTCCGAAGACCCAATAATCCGAAGGTTCAATAGTCCGAAAGAAAAGGCCTGAAGGTTTAATGGCTCGATAATCCGAAGGCCGAATAGCCCGAAGGTTTACTAGTCCGAAGGCCCAATAATCCGAAGGTTCAATATTCCGAAGAAAAAAAGGCCCAATAGTCCGAAGGTCCGATATTCCGAAGGTTCAATGGTCCGAAGGTTCAATAGTCCAAAAGTTAACCCTAATCTTCGGCTATTAAATCTTCGGACTATTGAACCTTAGGACTACCGGGCCTTTGCACTAGTGGGCCTATATTTTGGACTATTGAACCATTGGGCCTTTGGACCAGCGGGCTGACAATAATCTATTTGTGTCCATGCATGTATACTCTCACACAGTCATGTCACATGGTGTGCCCTACATTCACAATCACAACTAAGTTTTCACAACGTAGAGCTAATCATATTTCATTTGTCGTATATGACATCACTTGAGACGGTTTCTATGAAGTAAATTACCCGACAGCTGCTCGCTAACTCGGCGAAGTACTTACCGGACATATTTTTGTTAATTTGTGCACCGATAATAACTATAGGCCTATACTTCATAATCGACAGATAACAATTTTGTTGACAAAAATTGTCGCTTTTAGTTAGTATACTTCCAGTTTGTTGCAAACTGATTGCTGTACTTTCAAAAGATCAAAGATTCCGGCAGATTCTTATGACAATAATTTAATCACCGTTTTGTGTAAAAAGGTAAATCAAAGGAGTTTATGAACGGTTTGGCCAACATGGAAAAATACATATATGCAGCATCATGAATCACTGATCATGCATATTTATTCTATAATGAAAGAGGGCACAAAAGATCAATCACGGTACACAAAACTGACATGGCAGCAAGGGAATACAATGATACAACATCTTATTCCCTGTCAGATTTTTAATTTAAAACTTCTATCAAATTTTACAAATTATGCAGACATTACATTCTTTATCACATCCTCACATTCCCCTATGGATCATCACATCCTCTCATTCCCCTATGGATCATCACATCCTCACATTCCCCTATGGATTATCATATTATCACATTCCCTTATAGATTGCGACGTCCTCACATTCCTTAATGGAGCATCCTTACATTTTGTATGGGTTATCACATCCTTATATCCCTTTATAGGTTATCACATCCTCACATTCCCTTATGGGTTATCACATCCTCACATTCCCTTATGGGTTATCACATCCTCAAATTCCCTCATGGATTATCACATCCTCACATTCCCTTATTGGTTATCACATCCTCATATTCCCTTATTGGTTATCACAGCCTCACATTCCCGTATGGATTATCACATCCTCACATTCTTTTATTAGTTATCATATCATCACATTCCCTTATTGGTTATCACATCCTCACATCCCCTCATGGATTGCGACGTCCTCACATTCCTCCATGGAGCATCCTTACATTTTTTATGGGTTATCACATCCTTATATCCCCTTATAGGTTATCACATCCTCACATTCCCTTATGGGTTATCACATCCTCACATTCCCTTATGGGTTATCACATCCTCAAATTCCCTCATGGATTATCACATCCTCACATTCCCTTATTGGTTATCACATCCTCATATTCCCTTATTGGTTATCACAGCCTCACATTCCCGTATGGATTATCACATCCTCACATTCCCTTATTGGTTATCATATCATCACATTCCCTTATTGGTTATCACATCCTCACATTCCCTTATGGGTTATCACATCCTCATATTCCCTTATTGGTTATCACATCCTCGCATTCCCGTATGGGTTATCACATCCTCATATTCCCTTATTGGTTATCACATCCTCATATTCCCTTATTGGTTATCACATCCTCACATTCCCGTATGGATTATCACATCCTCACTTTCCCTTATGGGTTATCACACTCCTCACATTCCCTTATGGGTTATCACATCCTCATATTCTCTTATTGGTTATCACATCCTCACATTCCCTTATTGGTTATCACATCATCACATTCCCTTATTGGTTATCACATCCTCATATTCCCTTATAGGTTATCACATCCTCATATTCCCTCATGGATTATCACATCCTCACATTCCCTTATTGGTTATCACATCCTCACATTCCCTTATTGGTTATCACATCCTCACATTCCCTTATTGGTTATCACATCCTCACATTTCCTTATGGGTTATTACATCCTCATATTCCCTTATAGGTTATCACACTCCTCACATTCTCTTATGGGTTATCACATCCTCACATTCCCTTATGGGTTATCACATCCTCACATTCCCTTATGGATTATCACATCCTCACATTCCCTTATGGGTTATCACATCCTCACATTCCCTCATGGATTATCACATCCTCACATTCCCTTATGGATTATCACATCCTCACATTCCCTTATGGATTATCACATCCTCACATTCTCTTATGGGTTATCACATCCTCACATTCCCTTATGGGTTATCACATCCTCACATTCCCTTATGGATTATCACATCCTCACATTCCCTTATGGGTTATCACACTCCCCACATTCCCTTATGGGTTATCACATCCTCATATTCTCTTATTGGTTATCACATCCTCACATTCCCTTATTGGTTATCACATCATCACATTCCCTTATTGGTTATCACATCCTCATATTCCCTTATAGGTTATCACATCCTCATATTCCCTTATTGGTTATCACATCCTCACATTCCCTTATTGGTTATCACATCCTCACATTCCCTTATTGGCTATCACATCCTCACATTCCCTTATTGGTTATCACATCCTCACATTTCCTTATGGGTTATCACATCCTCATATTCCCTTATAGGTTATCACACTCCTCACATTCTCTTATGGGTTATCACATCCTCACATTCCCTTATGGGTTATCACATCCTCACATTCCCTTATGGATTATCACATCCTTACATTCCCTTATGGGTTATCAGATCCTCACATTTCTGAGGAGCAGGGATCTCTTAATGGTTTCCACTTCCGCTGAGAACTGTTCGCAACTTTTCACCAAAAGAGTTATTTACAAAATTGAAAGCAATATGTTTAATATTTTCAATATCAAGAAGCTGAAAATTAGCGAGGATTCATTTCAAGCCCCACCCTCCGACAAAAAAAAAAGATTAGCTTATCTTAGACGTATGAAAAGTCGTTGCTAAATACGTATCATGCTGCATCGTCAGATCGTTGCAAGATTTTTAACTGTCGCTGTACTTCTGGACATGCTCATGTTAACGTACAATCTGATAATATACGCGATCGGGTGAGGGACTTAAAGAGGGAATCTCGTCGGCCAGTCAGTGCCGTAAGTAAGCCGGTGCGCCCGCACCGGGATCAGGCCCCAGGGGACCCTTCAATCATAAGTCGGGCCACCAAACAGGTAGATATAAATGGGCCGTTCATTTCTGTCCTTTGCTGTGGTCGCTCCTTCAGTCATCGAATACCACCAAAAAAGATATATTGGGCCTTCCTTGCTTTCTTTTGTTGTAGCGATGTGCCCTTCAATCATAAGTTGGGCCCACTAAAGACTATGAGATAAATGGGCCCGAAGAAAATAACAATCAATAAAACAAAAATACACGGTGCATGACCTCATGTTGTATTAAAACTGTTGGAGGGCAAGCTTTTATCTGCTTATAGTGATGATTGTATGCATTTTCTTATGACTTGCATATTGCGAAGTTCTTGAAGTTTTCTGCCAAAATCCACCAAAATAGAAATCTAAACTAATTCCCATTTTCAGTAAAGAAAGCTTAAAAGTGTAATTTCCGGGCGTCTATATAGGTTTTAATTATCTCACCCAAATTGCTCACCCAAGCCCTAACAATGGTGGGGCTGGAGTGAATGTGATGCCCCTTGTTACGCCACTGAATCTCATCTCAAATATTGTGCATGATCCGTCACCAATAAATCCGTTACATACTAGTAACGTCACTTCCACGGGGGTATTTGATTGGCTTGTCAGTGATTATGTAAATGTTTCGACAAATCAGAAGAGTTAGATTGTAGTGTTTGTCATCTCCACGTTAGGGTAACTAGTTAAATGTGGCATTTAAAACATGCATTTCCCATTATTCTTTTTCTTCAAAATATTTGATTTTACAATTAACTCTGATGGACAAGTGTGTTTGAGTTCGTACATTCTTGCTTTGGGTAGGGAATTCTCAACAATTTTCTGAATTCCCTGCTCCGGGGTGAGTAAGCATACTTGCCTAGGCTATATCTGTATGTTTACAGGTATGTTTACAGGTGTATGTTTACAGGTAGCTATTATTATTATTATTATTATTATTATTATTATTATTATTATTATTATCATTATTATTATTATCATTATTATTATTATTAGTAGTAGTATTATTATTATTATTATTATTATTATTATTATTATTATTATTATTATTATTATTATTATTATTATTATTATTATTATTATTATTATTATTATTATTATTATTATTATTATTATTATTATTATTATTATTATTATTATTATTATTATTATTATTATTATTATTATTATTATTATTATTATTATTATTATTATTATTATTATTATTATTATTATTATTATTATTATTATTATTATTATTATTATTATTATTATTATTATTATTATTATTATTATTATTATTATTATTATTATTATTATTATTATTATTATTATTATTATTATTATTATTATTATTATTATTATTATTATTATTATTATTATTATTATTATTATTATTATTATTATTATTATTATTATTATTATTATTATTATTATTATTATTATTATTATCATCATCATTATTATTATTATTATTATTATTATTATTATTATTATTATTATTATTATTATTATTATTATTATTATTATTATTATTATTATTATTATTATTGTTGTTATTATTATTATTATTATTATTTATTATTATTATTATTATTATTATTATTATTATTATTATTATTATTATTATTATTATTATTATTATTATTATTATTATTATTATTATTATCATTATTATATCATTATCATTATCATAATTCTTGTTATTGTTGTTGTTGTTGTTGTTGTTGTTATTATTAATATTATTATTGTTATTATCTTCAGATCTTAGATTCTTACTTACGTGCAGGCTGATAGGCACGGAAGAACTGTTTTGACAATGATAATGACATGGCAATAAACAAGCTACTTCGTCACTTATTTGTGATAAACATAGGACCAGGGAAGTGCCACTTTCCTGGTAGGACTGTATGAACCGAATGCGGAAACACAATTTCACGGTTTCTTGTTTAGTTGTTGTTCTCGACTTGAATTTTGAAATTATGATTGGTGCTGTTTGTTTAATATTATGTTATTTAGTTCATAGGAAATAACGTTTAATTTGACCTATTTCTCCCAATGGAGTGCTTCGAATGCCAATTTCCGTTAATCATATTATTATTACTTTTTTGATTTTTTCCCCTGCATCGTTTGGTTAGATTATTGCTTTTCCCAAGTAATTTTATCACAAGGTTGGTAGATACATTTGCCAAGCGTAAAAAGCCAAATCCGTTTGAAAAAAATTGTTAATCATCAAGAAAATTCCAAATTTTGAAAGGGCTCGGCTACTGGCAGGTGTATCGACTGCATGGCGGCGCTTCGGTGGGCGTGGGGAATTTTCCTTCACGAGATTGCTTTGTTTCCCCACTTACGTGAAAATGTGTTACGATGCATATACAGAGAATAAATGAAATCTCCCCCTTCCTTTCCCTTTCCACATTAGACAAAGCTTCTCCTCTCTTTCCACCCGGCATAACAATTCTGACACCACAATTGCATGTGCACTGTTGGCTGGCCCGGCGCCATTTAAAAAATTTCGTAAGGCCGGCATTTTCTAAATATCGGGACCAACCCCACTCCGCAAAGTGTGCATGTCTATCTGATTAATTTTGCCCCGACTTTTAACTCACATGTTTTTGAGTATCTCTTTGCATTCTGTAGTTGCCCTGGTAAATGATGGCGCTATGGGAAAATTACCCCCCCCTCCCATAACCCAACCCAACCCCCCAACCCAACCCAACCCCCAACCCAACCCCAACCACCCCAAAAAAATATATAAAAATATAAAAAGTGACATACTGTGTCCGATTTATAACCTTTTGCCCCCATGAGACAAAATTGCCTCTCTCCCCATGACCAAAATCCTGGCGCCGCCACTGGCTCTGGTGACTGTTATACAGTGGCATATTCACAATGGACTTTATTGGCCCATGTACTAAAAAAATATACATATATAGTCTACGCCTGAAAATCATGTTTTCTGGGAAAACTTGTCTGAGTGTCAAAACTTCACTTTCATATTCGAAAAGGAAATTATTAATTTCTATGAATATTTGTCCTATGTAGACGTAATACAAAACAATAAGGTAAAAGTAAATGCATTCATATTAATGTTAATGTGGTATCTAACGGATGTACCGTGATTGCACACTTCATTGTATAATTTCCGAGAAATTAAACTGTTGAAATAAATAGCAAAAGCGAACACTTCCGTCAGATTGCATATAGTAAGCAAAGTGTATGACTAATCCGTCGTTTTTACTTTGACAGTGCATGGAGATAGGAGTGATGAGAGGCTCTTATAACTTTCACGGCAGCGCTTACCAGTGCCAACTAGTCACATATACACCAAAACATAAAATGGCGTTTTAAACAACGTTATCAAAATCCCCTTCCCCACAAATTGACGTTAAAATTCAAGGTTGAACTCCCCCACTATTATCAGCTATTTCTGACTACCCCACTTAACCGAACTTTCTTCTCCACCAGTCCCCCCCCTCCCCCCCCCCCCCTTCTCAAAAAAAAACAACGCGCACTTTGCGGAGCGCAAAACTTGATATTTTTAGAAGTGCATGTACAGATGTATTGGACGGATGGTCAAGCAGCACAGGAGTCAGTGCATCTAACCTTTTAATAATGTTTTGAATTGACCCACAGGATGTCGTAGTTTGTATCTAATAGAATACACATGCTTAGAAACATGCCACAACTTCAAAATCAGGGGCGTAACTAAACTTCGAAGTTCGAGCGCAGGGGAGGGGGTTTATAAGACAAATTTACCCGACGAAAATTTTCACTTGCCCGACTTATGTATAAATGATTTATCTACATGTGTCTACAATCACACAATATAGAACAATTGGGAACAGACCCCCCCCCCCACCTCTAACACACACACACACACACACACACACACACACACAACCAATGGCATCGCCATAAATTTTGGCTAAGTGCAAACTGCACAGTACTTAAAGAGGGAGGCTCGTCTCAGTAAAATACGGTAAAAATGGATAATACTTTATTTTGACGTCACTTCCGGTTATGGAGGCAAGATCCGATCCTCTCTTCTGTTTGTACCACACAGTACAGCCAGACACTAGCATGTACGTTGTGTGTGCAGAATTACATACACAGCGCATTACGTTACTGTGACGAGAAACTTATTTGTTTTTTTTTCAATGCTTTTTTGTCAGAAAGCGAAAGTGAAATTTTAGTATTATAATACTACAATGATAGTCACCAAATGAAAATTCCTGAGAAAAAAAAGAAGAAAATGAAAGCAAATAGTCAAAATAAACGATTTTACAGGGTTTGAACTCACGACATGATATGAAAAAAGAAACGTTACTTGCGATCGCCGCAAGCATCTGCGCTATCTCGTGTGGTTATCGTCAAGGCGTTTGAAATAATTATATACCTTGCAATACGAGACAACGAATCGCGCAGCAAAATTTTAACCAATCAAAAAATTCGAAAGGAATTCTAAATATTGTGCACATATGACGATATCGCCTCTTTAAGCTGTCAATTAAGCAGGCCTATCAAACGCGGAAATACGAAACAGCATGTACCCGCGAAAGGGCCCCTGCGGCGTCCAGGGGAAAATCTTGCTTTATGGTCCAGGGGCAAAGCCCCCGGAAGCTCTGAAAATGTAATGTATTTGTTGCCCCAAAATGGTTGAAAATCGACACAAAGTTCGATAATTAAATTGATGAAATTCTCACATCAAAATCTAGGTGACCATTTCTAACTGAGGCTAAACAGGCAGAAGATAAATTCCTCCTGAGAATTGAAAGAAATCTGATAAAATTGTATGATTGTGGGGTTTATGGGCGAAAAATGGCTTCAAATCAACGAACAGACAAAAAGTTTCAAAATGTAAATAAAAAATCGTGGGTTCATGGGGCGAAGCAAGGGTGAGCCCCTTGGCAGGGGTCCAAGGAGTGAAGCCCCCAAAGTTCTGAAGAAAAAAAATTGTTTTTGATGCCGCACAATCAGAAAATGGCTGAAAATCAACACAAACTGACAGAAAATTTAAGTGATAATAAGGAGAAACAAGGGTAGGGATCCAGGATGGGCCCTTTAAAAGACAGTTTTTAATTCTAATGGTAAAATCCATAAAGATAAGCATTATAAGGTTACCATTTGTAAACAAAAACAACAACAAATGAAGAGAGAAAAAAAAAATTCTCCTGAAAATTGACAAAATTTGAGCAACATTGTCAGATTGAGCAGGCGTATGAGGGGTAAAGCTTTTAAGATTTCTTGTTGTTTTTTTGCCTGAAAGGGACTTTAAATCAACCCAAAATGTAATTAATGAGCAATATTCATTTGGTTGGTGGAACGTCACATCCGGGAGATGACGTCTTTACCTAAAGTGAAAACAAACCTTTGCGCGATACACGTGAGCAAGTGCGTATGCGTTTACTGTGTGGCATGTTAACAAACACAGCTGATCGCTTTGTTTTCACTCCAATGCGTGGTGAATGCGCGCGGTTGCTATGTGGTCTGATGACCTCAGGTCAAATTTCCAACCAAGTGAATACTCAGATAAGCATTTGGAAGTTTGGATTCCCATTTCTAAACAGACAAGAGGATACATTTCTCCCAAAATTGTTGGGTTCATGTACACAGCTCTGACCAGGAAGATTACTCGTCTTTGATGCCCAAAAAATGGCCCATGACCATCAGGGATCTGGATTTTAGACGCGTGTGGGCGTGCATCTTCTATATTATCAGATTATGTCCAATACTTGCCCAACCCGAGCCCGATCTGCAGCATCCCGATCGTCGAGTGAAGATGATTCTGATATCTTGACGATTCATCTCAGCCCGATTAGGTGCCCAAGTATCTGAGTATGATGTTGTCAGCATCATGCCGAGTTGGCGGTCGGGAGTACATGATTCGTATATCTAGCATTCTAGCTGAGTCGGGCATGACTGTGATATACTCTAGATTTAAACTTCCGACATTCTAAATTTCTGCCTGACTAAGTCAGATGCCGAGTAGGGAAGACATTATGCTGATATCTAGACGATTCGGGTATAATTGAGATGTATCTCTGAATCAAGCAGTACATTCGACATTTTACATCTTTGCCCGACGTAGTGCTCAAGTATGATATTGTCAGCATCATGCCGAGTCGGCGGTCGGGAGGGTGCACTATTCTGATATCTATCTGAGTGAAGCATGACTAATATACTCTGATACATACATCCAATGATTATCTCCGCCCAACTAAGATCAGTGTCAGGCCAACTGGGGGCAGGAAATGGGAGGGGTGGGCTCATACCGCCATGAAGATAACAAAACAACTATGGTATTATCCAGATAATTTCCACAGTATGTTGTCTTTTTGTGAAGAAAAAATCATAAAAGATATAACCATTTAATTTTCCTACTTTTTTTTTCAATACTTGGCTATTTTGTTGCCCAACGAAATAGTAAAATATTGGAACTGCCCTAATAATTTTTATAAACTTACGCCCCTGAATTAACTGACGGACACCAACGGAACAGTGCGAAAACGACAAGCGTAAATGCGCGTTATACTAATGTAAGCAAGGATGTACGTAAGGGACTGGAATAGGGTTTGTAAGGGCACGGGCTATATCGCGTCACAATTTGATAAATACAATCAGGAATGTATACACCCATTTGGCCAGCTGGGACATAACACAAATTTTCGTGCATCTGGTGCATGCGATAGAAGTAACCACTCTTTCAGTACAATTAATTGCTGTTATTTGGGGTCAATCCTGAAAACAACAGCTCCTTGGTCTGCAGCTGTCATCTGAGGTCTGACAATCCGAGGCAGTGCAGTTTCCTGTCCCTTCCTCGAAGACTTCCTGCCTCATCATTATTTTAATATTGATAGTATCCGCTCATTAAAAGTTGTCATGAACGGTTGTCATCAAAAGCTGAAGCAACGCAAAAGGGTATCTATCTATTGGGTAATTTTGATGATTTAAACTGTCAAAGAAATGTGACCAGGAAAATGTTATCACCTCGGCTTGAAGATACAATTTTTTTTTTTTTAAGTTTAGATAAAACAGTGTTATTTGACTTGAAGCGAAGTATGTTAGGAGGCGATAGAAGACTTATAAAAGGATTAGTTCAGTGGTCAAGCATGTTCATCTTACATAAAAGAGAACTTCAAAAGAAACAAAATGGTGAAGAAAGCATTCACAAAGTTCCTTTAAGGAGATATTCAAGTTTAAAGTTTGATATAATTTCTGTAGAACCGACTAAAATCAGACTAGTTGTGATGTCACAGCCTCAGATTCTTAAAGTCTTTATGTATTTTAAAGAAATTTTATTTCATTTTTTCACTATTTAAATTATTTTTCCTCAAACTTTCTTTAGGTGGTATATTATAAATACCCTTCCTTTATTATGTTTTACTACTTTCCTGACATATCCCATAGTTTTTGGGCCACAAAATAGCAGGACAAAATATGATAGCATACATAAAGACTTTGAGGAATCTGAGGTTATGACATCACAACTAATCTGATTTCAGTCGTTTCTACACAAATGATACCAAACTATAAACTTGAAATGTTAACGGAATAAGATTTTTGAACGCTTTTTTCACTTTTTTGTTTCTTTTGAAGTCCTCCTTCATATAAGATGGACTTGCTTGACCACTGAACTAATCCTTTAAAGAAATATTCCCATGGAATTTCATTTGAATATAATTGACAGAGGACAATAAAAGAAACAGATTGGTGAAAAGGCCAAGTTAATATCTTCTTCCTACAAGAAGTTATTGAATTTTAAGATTTTTCTTGCCTGCGTAAAAGAGATTGTTTGTTCGAATCTAAGTCATCATGATGATGTCATCACGCACTTCTGTGCTATTCTTTATGTATTTCTTTGGAAATTGATTTTGTATTTTCTAAATGATTGGGAACATTTTTTTTCTCCTTCAAAAATGATTAAAAGTAGTGTAGAATACAATTTACAATATTGTTTTCCAATCTGTTCTTGTGACTTATATTTGAATTATAAAAAATTGGTGTTTAATTCTTTAAGAAATACAAAAGATTAATACAGGAAGTGCTGTCGTGATATCATAATGATGATTTGGACTCAGTGCACAAGTTATTTTTATGCGGGAAAGAATTTTTTAAAGTTCAATAACTTCTGAAGAAATGAGATATCAACACATTTTTTTTTTTATTTTTTTTTTACTTATTTGTTTCTTACATTTTTCTCTATCAGGTACCTAAAAAATGAAATACCATGGGAATATTCCTTTAAAGAGAGAAATTGGTGTAAAACTGTGTTGATATCTTATGTTGTTTTTGAAGTTATTATTATTTTTTATCTATTAATTGAGGGATTGAAGGGGGTTGGTAGAATGATCACACATTAAGAAAAAATCCTCAAATGATATGTGTGTGATATGCGGGAGAGATCTTAATGGACACTGTTTGGTTGAAACATAGTTTACCAGCACATTTTTCGACGTCAGCGTATTCAGGTATTATCAGGTTATCATCATGACTCATATACGTATTTTATTATGCTTCGCTTTAAGTTGAATAACATTTTATCTGAACTTCTGAAGAACTTTAATAGTGTGTTTATCTTCAAGGCGAGGTGAGAACATTTTCCATCACTCCTTTTATAGGTGATACGTGAAGTTCCACCGCTTTCACACGATACTAATCATCACAATTTAATTCGAGACCAAATAAAACCATCAAAAACAGACGAAAGACAGATGTGTTAGAAACTTAATTGGCTGAAATATACCATTACATCCGGCCGGCCAATATTTTCGTGATATATTGTTTTATCATATACAAATACACTTCCTCATAGGGTGTTAAATTATATCACACTATAAACCACACGATAACACCTTTTTTCACCACACTTAACTGATTAAGTGTGAGTATTCGTGACGTCACGGGCATGAATTATATTGACTCGTGTGAAAGAAACTCCCTTGATCAATAAATCTATATTTCGGTCAAGGTTAGATATGAAAATAAAAATGTATTTTATTAGTGACGAGAGAAGTGAGCCGTGCAGTACCGTTATGCTATTCACCAGAGAACCAAACGAAGACGTCATACCATATGCCAAGTATTGACATACGGTTTTAGCTAACTGGCAAAGTAATGTATTGTTAACTTAATTTTAGAAGTTATAACTGTTCAAATTGAAACAGGTCCGGGTTCTAACACGGTCATATGAGAATGACTTTATCATAATGGGTAATCAAATTATGAGGGAAATGGAATCTAATGGCCACCGACAGTGGCGTTGATACGAGGGAATGTGGAGGTCTCCCCCATCCTTCCCTACACCCACCGACACACACATACAAACACACACTTTTTTGAGAAGAAAATTAAAAACTTGCTTTTATACCTTTTTTGCCCTCAGAAGTAGGCTAAATTTGAATACTTCGTCATAGGAGGGGGGACGAGGATGGGAGGGGAGTGTTGGGAGGTTTAGGACCTTCTCGGACCCTTCACTTTTTTTAATGCTGGCTACATACGCCACTGGCTACAGGTATGATTATGATCCTCATAGGCTTACGGGTGACTGCTCCCAACATTTTGTATGGACAGCAGTGTTTTACTAGAATAAGATTTTCTTATATTTGCGTAATGTTTACAAATAATGACTGTCTGACTATGGCAACGAATAATTACAACCGACCAGTAAATCATGTTAACGTTATTGATTCATTTGTAGGCCTATGCTTTTTGCGCCTTTTCACAGTTCACCGTCTTTTATGCACGAATGTTACCATCGATGTCAATCCAAGGAGGTACACCATCAATTTTGTCCACTTTTTTTCATGGTGAAGTATTTCAGTATTTTCGCTTTCACCCTCGTCCCATAAGATTCTGAAGAAGTCATGAAATGAGACATTAAATAGGCCTATATAGGAAGGTCAATGTGGAAACATGCAGGTATGCCAAAAGGGTTAACCATGCAGCCTTGTTAGTTCCCCTTTTTGACGTGCATGGGTATAGTAACGGATCATGATGTTGAAATATCAGGGAAGTGACACCTATAGGCCACACTTGAAATAGTAGCAGCCCTAGGGGTCATTAGTGTTAGACTGCGTAGGAAAAATCTCAAATGCTGTTATTTTTTATTCTTATTTAAAAACTCTTGCATTCCTGGTCGTGAAACTCTTGTTTAAGATGGCAATCATAGCTAATGAAACTTATTTACTTTCCATTTTGTTCGTTAGGCCCCCTTATATCATGCAAGTGCCCACCAGTGCCTAAATACATATGTAAAAAAAGGCTTGTAATGAAACGATACCACTGGTGACCTGGTGACTGAGGCCTATCTAATTTTACGTTAACCCTCAATTTAATATGAAAGCATACGGCAGTATATCTGAAAGGTTGATTCCCCATCCACTGCACCCCAACAAAAAATAGAACGAAAAGAAGATCGCCCCCAATATTGGCAGTGGCGGCGGCTTCTTTTTAATTGGAAAATTTTAGATTAACTTGAGATCGGGAGATTTACGACCAAAATTTGAAACAATTGGAAACTTTTAGAACAATATGCAGTAAAATCGGCGCATTTAGGACCATAGTTGAATATTAAATCTGAATAATCATATAATGTTTTTAAAAAAAGATTTCTTAATTTCTTTTATTCTCTTTCACAATTTGGCATGTTTGTGGCATGTATTTTGCTTGAGGCCAGAATTATATTCAGGGGTGCCAGAATTTCATTTGGGGGCCAGGCCCCCCGTGGCCACGACACTGTGATCAAGTTATTGTTATAGTCATGCATTCATCAAATTGCCACTAAGTTATACCCTTTACTGGCAATAAACGTGAGAATAGATTCATGCATGGGATTTTTTGAAAGTCTTGATTAAGATAAAAGGAGACATAAAATCTGACATAATACTTATTTCACATATTAAAATAGAAAATAACAAATGTACTGGCCAAGTTTCATAAGTCCCGAAGCAATCTAACACATTTTTTGTAATCATTAAAAACTTGAATACTGACTACTAAATAAGTACCATGGGAGCTGCCATTTTGATTTAAAAACATGCAGATTATGCCATCAGCCCAGCAGGATGTTGGAATGCTTTGTATTTCTTTATAATGTACCTCAAGTTTTCTAGCTCATGAAAAATTGTTTTCTTATGTAAGTGTTAAGGAATTTTTTTGTGCACACATGAAAATATCAAAACATGCTGTTAAAACTTTGTCACATCATTTTGGAATGAAACCTTTAATCACCTTTTTAAAGAAATACATTTATAATCCTTGTCTCCTATAAGGGGACTCATTACGTCATCATGCACAATATTTCGATAAAAATTTAACAAAATGGCAGCCCCTATGTGTCGATTTCAAACATGAATAACCTGAGATAGGAATAAGATTTTAACTTGCTGTGTTTGACAGTTGGTTAAGATTTGTATCCTCTATTGAGTCTATCATATGAAATAATGATTGTATCAGATTTTATGTCTCCTTTAATGCCATAGGCCATATGACAATACGTGCAGTCAGGTGACAATCATAAAGGATTTTTGTTGTCTGTGAAGAATGGACATGTTGTGACCGGAAACAATCAGACAATGAGTTTGATAAGGAAGGATTACTCGTAGTTCTCACTTTCGTACAAAACCAAACCAAAGGCGGAATAAAACATACATTGATAACATCTGACGCCATTATGGTAAAATTCAGACTGTCAGACCAGATAGATCATTAAACATACCAAGAAAAGACAGTTTATGTTATTTATAAACGCCTAGAGGCAATGTTGGCTATTTCAAAGACCATTTATCCTGAGAATGTGTGACGTATATTTTGTTCCCAAACGAATACTGATTGGCTTATCAGTACAATCAGAAGAAATAGAACCATTGTATTTCGACCAATCAAAGCGCACGAATTGAAATATTTTTTACATACACGTTATAGCGACGATAACTGGCCTAAAATAAAACCAAAAGCCACGAAAAACAACTTGACAACAATCCCACTAAAATCGTTTTAAAAACTATTCATTTGATAGGATTTGAATGTAAAGTCTAATTATGCAAATTTGTATGCAAATTATAGTGATGCTTGATCAATTGTTTTTTTATCCTCTGCGATATAATGTTCTAGCAGTTTGGAGGCTGATTTTGAAAGAGAAAGATATCTTGTAGGCCACTTTAAAGGGACACTAGACCGAATGTGATGGCGTTATTTTCTAAAGACACTTCAAAAACTTTTGAACCCACGCGGAGAGCTACAAAATACTTCCCAAATACCAAATACAGTGGTAATTTTTTTGGGACATCTGTTGTTGTTACAATTTGACGGTTTTAACTAGATCAGACAATATAGCCAATGTTGATTCTGAACACGTCTTTACACTTTTTTAATATATATATATATATATTTTTTTTTTTTTTTGGGGAAGTTTCGCACCAGCGCCGTTACGTGCAGTTTCGCTTGATAGATGTGACACATTTCAAAGCCCTTTTCTGCTATTAAAACTATGACAAACGTGGGCTTTCTGTGAAACCCTGGCTGCCTGTGTCCCCACCAGGGCTTCGTGACCTTCGCCTCTATTACATGCCTGGAGTTAACACAATTTTAAGCCTCCCAATAATGAAAGAGTTATTTATTTTCTTCGGGAAATCTTTTGCAATTTCAGGAAAATCTCCTTTAATTTCTGAAAAATCTTCTCCAATTTTCGGAAATTTTCCTTTGTATTTGTTAAATTTGCTTCCATTTTCATGAAATTTTTTTCATTTTTGAGATATTTCCTTTAATATTTAGGAAGTTTTCTTCATTCATTCCTTCATTTTGCAGACAATTCCTTCACTGGGAAATTTTCTTCTTTTGCGGAAATTTTCGTGATATTTTTTTAATATTTGGGCAGTTTTCTTCAATTTTTCAGCTAAATTCCTTCATATTGCGGCAATTTTCTTCAAAGTTTTCTTCATTTTCCGGAAAATTTCCTTCGTTTTCGGGAATTTTTTTCATTTTCGTGAAATTTGCTTCCATTTTCGTGAAATTTCTTTCATTTTTGGGATAATTTGTCAATATTTGGGAAGTTTTCTTCAATTTTCGGAAAATTGTTTTAATTTTCTTGAAATTTTCAGGATATTTTTTTCAATATTTGGGCATTTTTCTTCAATTTTTGGGTAATTTTCTTCAATTGTCGGGAAGTTTTTCTTAAATTTTGGGGAATTTTCAATCATTTTATGGAGATTTCTTTCATCTTCTGGAAGTCTCCTTCATTTCCCGAAATTTTACCAAAGCAGCGCTTCCGGAGGCTTAGCCCCCTGTACCCCTTCCAGGGTTTTGACGGTTCTTTGATTCGAAACACTGATTTTAGGCAATTTCCTAAACGGTTCATGCCAATTTACTCCTATATATGTGCCCAACGTTTTACTCTTATGAGCTATTTTCGGGGGGTAAACTTCCCTTGCCCCCCCCCCCCCTCCCTTCTCCCCCAGTGAAAAATGAACCCACCATGTTACTGAGCAGGACCCTGGACCCCACGCAAAGCGTGCGCAGTACACATTTCTGACAACCAACATTTGTTGTTTTTATACAGGTCGGCTCACCCCCTCTCTCTAAAATTTCTGCCTACGAAAGATGTTGTGTGGCCCCGGTTTCATAAGCCTTTCTGCGCTGCCTATGCTTTTAATTTCATTTATTTGTGCGACCTGGATAACCGCCAACATATAGACGCAAAACATGATTCGTCTAACAAATGTTGTGTGCTTTACTGTGATACTTCCGAAAATCGATAATTTCATCAAAGTAAAGGCGCCAACTTGTTTGGTCAAGTTCAGTTGATGGAATTAATTTCAAAAACCTCATCTAGTCAATGTTATTCGCTGAAACATTCGCTATTACATAAGCTTACACACAACATGCAGACATAAAAGCTTGTTACACGGTATATCATTCAATATGTCAATTCAGGGATACTGATATAGATGCATTCTATTACAGTTTCATTGTGGGTACGAAATGCACGTGGTGAATAATTATTGAACGTCTGAACGTACAGACGTAAGGGGCCCGAAAATTAGGGCTGTCACAATTCTCCATCACAAAGTCCGGACATAAGGGGTCATAAATATCTGTATATTACCTCCACAAACTGACAAAGTAAAAGGAACACAGTGTTTTCACGACCTTGTGTATTTTCTAAATTCTGCTGAAGAGTGGAGGTGAAAAGTCCTCCTGTCCCCCAGGAATTACGGCCCTGTATGGGCCAACTTGCCTGGTTATTCCTGCACCATGCAACTTTATGCACCTTTACACGATTTAGCACTCTTCAAATGTCTGCTATTGCTTGTCTTAAGGCATACTGTTATAACTCGATATCTCCCTCTAAGCATCGGCCTAATCCTCTATAGCCCCGATTCATTGAGCACATAGCTGCCATACATGCCATTCTATTTCTTTTACCAGTTTACAGTCTGACAGTAGATCCTAGTATTGACAGCTATGTATCAAAAATGTAATAATGCATGTTTGTGTTAGCTTGCTAATGTTAGGCCTAATGTAATGTATAGCACTTTCATCTACCCACGCAGCAATCCAATAGCGCTCCCTGCTGCAAGCGTACTGAGCAAATATGATGTATGACAGTACGATCCCAAAACTCTAGCCAAACTGTATACCGAACTAAATATGGGCGTCGAATCAATTTGTTGGAATCATCTGTAGGGATTTGACGAGGATGAGTTGTCAAAAGAGCTATAGGCAATAAATGTGAATTCTGGATGAGAACTCTGAAGTGTTAATTAAAAGAGCATGTGCAGTGATTATATCCCTTTTCCACTTCCCGCTCTCGTATGGACCGCTATTTCAACATTTGTTCAAGAATTTGTGCCATCTCAAATAAAATATTGATGATATCTAACATAATATTTCTGCATATGAAAAATAAAGAATGATCAACATATCCAAAATAATTCGAATTTCTTTTATATCTGAAATAAAATTTAAGATATCAAAAATATTGTAATTTAAATATCTGTTATTTTATTTGTGATATCCAAAATTATTTTCAAGGCTTTTCGAGATATCTCTTAATCTTTTCGGATATTAAAAATTATTTCGAAACATCGCGAATGTGTCTTCGAGATATCTTGAAACGCTCGACGGACATAATGTGACAATTGTGATACGGGTAAGGGCCTACCTGCCTACGGCTTATACGCTGAATTTCAGGATGCTATACTAGCCCCCAATCCTCATCAAAATTGGATGAAACATTTGATACGGCAGTATGCGCACAAGTCGGTGAGAGACTGGGAATTCAGGAGTTAAAGCTTGATTCTCGTGCAGATAACGGTAAGGAAAAATGATAAATGCCAGAACGGGAAAAAAACAGGCGAATAGGTGAAACAAAGCCTTGATAAGAAAAATCTCTGTTTACAATCAATCAATACGGCATATCATGCATATGCAGCATGGTAAAATCAGTGTGACTATAGATCTGTGCTAAGTATATTACCAGATCACAATCAGATGAATAATGCCATGGCAGCATGGCAGAGCAAAGTGAACTTGAGGGATGCTATTTTAAACTTGATTATGACGTAGTTGGCTGTTTGGGATGATAGATTTTCTGTCAACTTGACATAGGCCTATTTCTGCGGGCGGCTGTACATTGTGTTGTTATATATCGTGGGCCAATCTTCACGGAGTCAATCAACAGCATGGGTTCCTATAGTTATGTCATAGCCATGTATGTCTACATATAAAGAATGTCACATGTAAAGAATGTGATCAAATATGCACGCGATATAAGCATACAAGCCTCCATTTTAAACTAAGACGCAGTGCCAGGGAGTCATGCTTTTTCAAGGCAGGGCCGTATTTTGAGGACAGAGGGGACATGGTCCCTACTTTCCAGTATAATTTAAAACACCCACTTTTCAGTTCTTAAAAAGATGCAGTATATTTACGGGAAAATTTGCCTCTTGTCCCCCACTTTTTAGATGAGAAACCTTCCTCCCCATGCTCCCACACTAACTTTTAAATAAAAATAACGGCCCTGTCTGCCTGTTAAAAAGGTACTATATGGCCCTAATTACATCAGTATATAAATGGTAACAGAAGGTGGCATATACATAGCTTGCTAGGTATATACGGTTCATGTAAAGTTCACAAGGGGTTTGATAAGAAATACTAAAGTGCTTTTTGAAAAACGTTTGTCCAAAGAGGTTAAGATTAATCCTAAGTCGTTTCATTCTTATGTTCGCTCAAAGCAAAAAGCCAAGGAGGTTGTTGGTCCCCTTCAGGGTAATGATCGTGTTACTATCAACAGTGGTAAGGATATGACTGAGGTTTTGAATGACTACTTTGTGTCTGTTTTTACTAAGGAGTCCCCTGCTGATGATGTTGTGGATTATCTTAGTGTGCACTCTCCAGTATCCATTAAGAATGTTGATTTTTCAGTTGAAATTGTGTCTAAGAAGTTGAAGGGTTTGAACTCAAATAAAGCACCCGTTCCAGATGGTATACATCCTGCTGTCTTACGTGAGTGTTCTGATGTTCTTTCTATTCCCCTAAGTATTATCATTTCAAAGTGCTTTGATGTTGGTGTTGTTCCGAGTGATTGGAGAATTGCTAATGTAACTCCTCATTTAAAAAAAAAGGTGACAACAATTTGCCTTGTAAGTATAGGCCAGTGAGTCTTACAAGTGAAGTGTGCAAGGTCATGGAGTCCATTGAAAAGGATGTTGTACTAGATCATTTACTGGTCAATGGTTTGTTGAGTTTGTCCCAGCATGGGTTCTTACCTAAGAGGTCTTGTGTTTCTAATTTATTGGAGTTTCTTGATAATGTTACTAAACTAGTTGATTCTGGTCATAATGTTGGTGTTATCTATTAAGATTTCCAAAAAGCATTTAATACGGTTTTATTTGATGAAAACAAGACTGCTTGGTGTGGAGGGAAAGTGTGCCAGTTGGATATATTCTTGGTTAATTGACAGGTCACAGAGAGTTGTTGTTAATTGTGAATTATCTCCATGGAAGAATGTTACAAGTGGTGTTCCTCAGGGTTCTGTATTGGGTCCGCTTCTTTTCTTAATCTTCATTAATGATACTGATGTTTCCCTTGGCTCCAGGATTTGTAAATTTGCTGATGAGACTAAGCTGTACAGGATTGTTGATGATGCTATTAATTCTTCACTTTTGCAAACTGATCTGGATAAGTTAGTTTCTTGGTCCCAAACATGGCAGATGTCATTCAATGTTGATAAATGCAAAGTTATTTATTTTGGTCAGAGCAATTTGGCTTTTGATTACTGCATGAATGGTTCAAATATAAATCTTGGTTGTGTTGATCAAGAAAGGGATATAGGTGTTATCAATACTAGCAATCTGAAGCCTACTAAACAGTGTGCTTTAGCAGCTGCAAGGGCAAATAGGATGTTTGGTTTGATTAGAAGGAATTTTCGTTTTCTTGGTAGAGAGGTTGTTCTTAATTTGTATAAGCAGTTAGTCAGGCATCACCTTGAGTATGCCATTTAGGAGCAGGTTCAGCGAAGAGCCACTAGACTTATTCCCGAAGTGAGGAATCTTTCTTATGAATCTAGGTTGCGAATTCTTGGTTTGACCTCGCTTGAGTTGAGAAGAGTACGTAGCGATATGATTCAGGTTTTTAAATTCCTATATGGTAGTGATGCTTTGACTTCCTGTAATTTCTTGTATGTTTCAGCTAATCTTCATGTGACACGTGGTGACAGTTTGAAGTTGACCAAAAAGTTCTCACGGATAGATATTCGGCGTTTTAGCTTTTCGCAAAGAGTTTTTAATGAATGGAATGGTCTACCTGAGTGGGTAGTTAGCTCTAATTCTGTTCACAATTTCAAAGTCAACATTTATAAGTTCTTCACTAACTCTGTGCGTTTTTTTTTTTTTTTTGGTGGTGATGGTGGTTTTAGTTTTGGCTTTTTATGGGGTGATCCACTCTTCTTAGCCCGTGACCTTGTTATGTTATGTTATACCGTGGCATACATTTTCCGGGAGATCGAGCAAATAAAGCTTAAGAATCATGGTCTTAATTAACGTCTCTGAGTTACGAAATAAGCCACACCCACCATAACAACGCAGTAACTAGGTGGGGATAAACAATCCTTAAATCCGCAATCGTGCATTACCAATGCATTGGCATTTAGATGTTCGCGAGGCCTGCCGCAAGCTTTGGTCCATTTATGGCATTTCTCCGGATCTTTAGAGATTTTAGCAAAAGGGACAATTAAAATTCAGTTTGCTAACTGTTCCGGTTAACAGCAATCAGAAGTTACAGAGCCCGCAGCGGCCCGTAAGCGCAAATTTTGTTTACTATTTTGCCTCACTCAGTTTGAAATTTGTTTTGTACAGTAAATTGCATTGACTACATGGGCGCGCACCGGTAGCTAGTCAAACTGCACCAGTACCGCGTAGGATGTTTGCCCTTAATTAGTTACGCAGATTGTGTTGCTAGGCAAATTCATGCGGTGATTGGTTGAAAAAGCTGTCAATCATCTAAGTCAGACAGGTTCATTCTCCCCAATCGTGGTCATTGTTTTTTTAATATAAGCATTATGCTATTTATATTAATTTTCTAATTTAATATCGAGGTCTATTACAAGTTTTCGAAACAGGAAGGGGGGAGGAGGGGGGGGGGTCCTTGGAGACGGAACCCTCTAGCAGAAGCTAAACGTTTTAAAACGCATCATTATACATTTTAATCATTAAGGTAATATCGTATCAAAGAAACCATACAGCCATATGGCTTCTTGACAGTCAATATATTTACATAAACTTGGATGTAACCAGCACATTATGCGCATGCGCAATTGAAGGAGTAAGAAATTGAATACCAAAACAGATGTATTGCCATGCAAAATAAAATCTGCAGAAACAATAACGCCGTCAGACATTGCATATACCGCGCGTGTTGGGAGGTGGGATAATGAAGAAAGCGGGGGAAAGAAAGCTGAATAGATTGGAATTCAATTCAATTTATTTCTCTAGGCACTGTCTATGTGCCCACGTCATTCAGTGTTGAAAAACACTGAACCCCACGGTTGTGGATGCGGAGTGTGACCCATGCCTAATTACGGCTCTGTATTTAGTTAAGGTTAGGGCAATCCAAATGATAAGTTTAGGTTAAAAAGTGATTCCCAAAAATTTGCAGCCGCGTCATCAGTCGTTTACACGTTAAATCAGTTAGAAAAACAATCCATGGTCTGCATAGGCGGTGATTTGCTTACCGAAAGTAGGAAGGGAGTAACGGTCAAAGTGGGGATAAAAAAATCACCATAAACAAAAGTTATAAATTCGGAAAAAAGTATGTGTGTGTGTTGGGGGGGGGGGGGTGGGGGTGTCTTCTCCCCTCCCCAAATCCCACCTGTGCTGGTCTGAAAAAAACATGTGTCATTGTTCGTGCTTGCATGTATTCAGAGCAACTGAGGGCAGCATGGATGGCAAGCCGAAAGAGCCATATAACGTGTTGCTGGCCGGAATTTGAGCTGTCTCTTCTTTCATACATCACAATTTTTGCATTCATTAAAAATTCTTCAAACTTTGATTAGTTATAACTCGGACACAACATGTGCTCCCGTAACTTAAAGACTTCTTGTTCAGAATTGAAGCATAATGAATATAGCATGTCTACCTGTCCATTTACCTTTAGAATTATTATTTTACGTTGATGTAAAATGTCATGAATTGTTAAATATTAGGTTGGTGGTATAATGACATGCATTACATGGCCCTCAGTGACATAGGTTTGAGATGGTAGGGGTCGGGTCAGGTCTAAGTATATTGGTAATAGGGGGGGGTAGGGGTCCAATTATATTGGTAATTACCCGTTGTATGAAGAGGTAAAGGTCTAGGCCTGAAACTGATTGCGGCGGCCTCCTGATATCGGTGCCCTGCATTATTTAAATGTTGTAGGTTTGTAGGTGACTTCAAGTAGCATGGGACTGGGAGTTAGGTTGTAATGACTTGATTTGTCCGAAAGTTAGCCGAACCTCACACAGTAACCATGATACAGTAACCATGATACAGTAACCATGATACAGTAACCATGATACAGTAACCATGATACAGTAACCATGATACAGTAACCATGATACAGTAACCATGATACAGTAACCATGATACAGTAACCATGATACAGTAACCATGATACAGTAACCATGATACAGTAACCATGATACAGTAACCATGATACAGTAACCATGATACAGTAACCATGATACAGTAACCATGATACAGTAACCATGATACAGTAACCATGATACAGTAACCATGATACAGTAACCATGATACAGTAACCATGATACAGTAACCATGATACAGTAACCATGATACAGTAACCATGATACAGTAACCATGATACAGTAACCATGATACAGTAACCATGATACAGTAACCATGTAACCATGATACAGTAACCATGATACAGTAACCATGATACAGTAACCATGATACAGTAACCATGAAACAGTAACCATGAAACAGAAACTAAGGTCGCGACACAAAAGCTTCAGACAGACATCGCTTCCTGATATTAATTTTATATATGACGAATTCGAAAGTAAAAAAAAAAAGACACCATTTTGTTTACAACTGCTCCGGAAGATAAGTAAAGATAACAGGCCTATATATATCACCATGGTCGCTAACTATATAGAAACTTATATTTCATCACGTAATTCTCCTTTCATTCTCGTGTAGTGGGATATGGCTGTACATAGCAGGGTTGGTAGACTGGGACAAGCGGGAAATGCCAAAGCAGTTTGAAGGAAAGAAAAAGCTAAACTAAACAAGAAAGTAGCCGAAGCACATGTGATCAAGTCAAGGACAATCCAAATTGAGAGGAATCGGCTCTCTGGGAGGGGTTGAAATGTACTGAAAAGCAAAAAAATAGTTATTATGATTTCAGGGGATAAACAGGCAAAAAATCACGTAGTCCGAATTAAGTTTCGAACATCATCAGAATTTGTTGTAACTTTCTTTTCATTCCCCACCAAAGCCTTTGAGAAAAGATAAGAATTAAGCCAAATACATTTTACAACCAAACAACTCTTCAAAAACCAAACAAAAAAGCCCAATTATCAAATTCAATATTGAAAAGCCAAGTAATATTTTTTTTGTGGCCAAACAAGTTTCAAAAATGCCAAATATATATATATATATATATATATATATATATATATATATATATATATATATATATATATATATATATATATATATATATATATATATATATATATATATATATATATATATATATATATATATATATATATATATATATATATATATATATATATATATATATATATATATATATATATATATATATATATATATATATATATATATATATATATATATATATATATATATATATATATATATATATATATATATATATATATATATATTTATATATATATATATATATATATATATATATATATATATATATATATATATATATATATATATATATATATATATATATATATATATATATATATATATATATATATATATATATATATATATACTTATAAATATATAAATGATCATTGTTTTATTAAAATATTTCCTCTAAAGAGCAAACATACCAACCCAGATGTAGAGCGGAAAGTATATGATTCCCGTAAACTAAAACTAAGAGTTTCCTGTTTTTGTAAGAAAAAATGAATTTGAGACCCCACGTCACATAAATCATCACGAAGTTGAAGATCTATGCTCTTTTAAAGGAAGTACTTCTACTGGGTGCTCATATCAGTCAAGCGGAGCAGACGGTTGACCACATAACTCACTGCCAAACTATATGGTCTGATCCCCAACCAACAATAACAATAGAAGACACAACAATTACGGACAAACGCGAAAGTTACCTGCATTTTCCTATCGCCAGGTTTTGCTTAACACTTCCGGGGGTGATGATGCACATAGAAAACAGACACACAAAAAAATGGTTACAAGTCAGAAGATGGCAAAGCAAACAAGACTGGGTGAACCGACGAGTGGGGTGGTGCCAGGGGGAGGGGCGGAGAAGCAAATAGCAGCGCGGGATGGGGAAAAAAAGGGGTGGTTGGGAAGGGGGAAAGAGCGGACTTAGTTGGTAGGTCTACCAAGGTGTGTGTGTGTGCGGAGAAGGGTGGGGAAGGGGGTAAAATCGCCAACCTCGCTTTTTAAAAGAATTTAAAGGTCATTAAAGGTCATCTATCTGTCTATTGTGAATTAAATGTGGCGGCGTACATATTATTCCAAAACGATTACTGAATGGCCTACAGTATAAGTGCACAGAGAACCATTGTATTTCGACCAATTAAAACACAAGAACTGAAATCTGTTAGCCTCCACGTTAGAGACGTTATTTGGCATGCAGTTTTAGAGGAAATTTCGTCCCAAAAAATTGCTTGAACGTCACGAGTAAATCTGATACCGTTACTCGAGGTGTCACATACGCTACAGTTATGTCATGCAGTATTTCTATAACTATTTCGACGTATCAGAAATGTCAAATTAAATAGTATTTCTGTGAATTTTCATATATTAGGCTGTTAGATTGAGGATTATGAAAGTAACAATTTGGTGTAAAAATCATGTTGACATTTTTTCCGTTTAGGAGTTATTGCATATGAAAGATTGCGAGAATGTGTTAAAAAGTAGCCTCATTGAGTACAGTGTGATGTCATAAAGGCAAATCCAACACAAATCATGTATTTCTTTGAAAATTAATTGCTCTCCCTAAAGTACTGGAATCATTTGTGTTTATCTATTGAGATAGGGTATAACCTGCACTTTATAAAACGAACTTACTTAGAGTGTAAAGTTGATGAGCAGATACTCATAAACTTTAACACTCTAAATAAAAGAAAATCAAATTTTTGTTTTATAGAAATACATAAGAATTGTCTTGGATCTGCCTTGATGACGTCACATTTTACACTGCTATGTCACTTTTAACACACTCACCTGCTCACTCAATCTTTGAAATGCAATAACTTTTGAAACGGCAATAGATATCAACATGATTTTTACGCCAAATTATTTCTTTAGTCCTCTATCATATCTGAAAATGAAAATTAATGGGAATATTCCTTTAAATTGCGAACATGTGTAAATGGCAGTGGCACATAATAATATACAATTTGGTAGAAGTTACATATTTGTTCCGATTAATAGGCCTTTCACCCCAGCATGAGACCCATTATCCCCCTCGCTTGTCCCCTCCCCCCCCCCCCCCTTTCCTATGACCAAAACCCTAGCGCCGCCAATGGTAAATATTGCCCATTTCTGAGGCATGGTTTAGTAGTATATATACAAAATAGAAGAATAAAAAATCTTACAGAAATATAAGCTCAGCTGTAGCGCCTGTACATGCTTATGCATGCTGCTTGTATGTTAAATATATCTTGGTCGCCACTGTAGTAGCCAAAATTATATTTACTGGGCGGCCCTTTTTGTTCTGTTGTTCGCCCAATCACAGTCAGAGTGAAAATGTACCAAGGTCTAAGCTCCATAGAAGCTACATTATCTTGTTTTCAACTCTTATAGTGTGTGGTTGTACCCAATGGACGGGATTTGCCTATACCAAATGTGGGATCAGTGGCGTAGCCGGTTTTTATATATTGGAGGGGGATTGAGTTGAATCGACAAGATATTTAGTGGTGTAGTTGAGGTGACACAGAAGGAGTCACTTCGAGCGCTTTAATCAACTTGTCGGCGTGTGGGGGCCCCTGGTGGGGTCCAGGGGCAAAGCCGCCGGAAGCTCTCGCAAAGTTAACATTTCAAGGGCAAAACAAAATGTCACAACGCATAGTAAGGTGTATTATTCAAGTCAAAATTCATGTCAAAGAGAGCTTTAATACACCATATACGTTTAATATATCATTACCAAAGAACTTTTTCTGAGAAAGTGCCCTTTTAAAATTTAAAAACATAATAAGCACTTGGAATGTGAAAGTTTGTCTACCGACGGCACCAATCTGAACCGACGGATTAAGATATTGCTGGGCAATCTCCCCTCGCCCCTTCTGGCTACGCCACTGTGTGTGATAGTGGGGAGGGGAGAGGGGGAAGGAGGAGCACCATCACAAGTGTGGGGCATACTCACGCTAAAATACAAAACATCACCATACAATAAATTCGAAAAAAAAGTGTAAGAAATACCGCCTCTGTTGTACCACATATGCACTGCCAATTCTGTCTGCAGTTAAAAATTGGTCATATCTTTGATTTGAATTCCCTTATAGCAGTATAGGCAACTCGCTTGTTTCCAACGTACCATTTATCCATCGACAACCTTTCTGAATTTGATATACATCTCTGCTAACAATGCTTAATTAAATAGTACTCCTTTACTTCATCAAAGCAATAAAAATCAACATAAAATTCACAAAAAGAAATGATATTCATGACATTATGGTATTATCCGTCGACCATGCCGACCGACACCTGTTCAAAAGTACTTGTTTATCAACTTAACGTCAAGATTCAGACCTTTGCTCTGTTGCTCTCCCGAAGATATCAAATTCTAAATTGTTTTTTCTAAGAAAATAAAATCATAATCCAGGCAATCGACATATTCACATAATCCTCTTTCTGAAGTAAATTTCCTGTTGATTCTTATCTCTGCTTTTATTTTATGAAGCCTCCAGCGGAAATCCACATTTCGTAAGTTCCGATCAAGCCAAGGGCGAAATTTGTCGTTTCCTGGTGGGAAACGAGTTATGTTCTTCGTATCTCAGATGTAGATCTGCAAGTGTTCTCTTTTCTTGTGGTGTGGGCGTGATTTTCCCGAACTCCGGGCATTTTTTTTTACTTCTGAACGGATGGGAGGGCGGGATACCCACCCAGTCCATGTGTTACGTAACTTACGTTTATCAACAAATTGTCATCAAGGAGTGGAAAAGTCACTCCAAAGAAAGAGAGGGAAGGGGCTGAGGAGTGCGGTGTGTATAGCCAGCTTTTTGGATTTGGGGCCGAGGGCAGGGCCGCCGACATGGGGGTGAAAGGGGGCAATGCATTGGTCCAGGTTGGATTTGGGGCCGAGGGCAGGGCCGCCGACATGGGGGTGAAAGGGGGCAATGCATTGGTCCAGGTCATAAGGGACCGTACACATTATATGGAGACCCGGATTTTCAGTTTTCCGCCCTGATCACCCCACCCATTGTCGGGACAAAAATTTGTCCGACAATGGTCCGACCATTGTTATACAATGATTCCCTCCACCCACGCTCTTTTTCCAGAGAAGAATTACGGCCTAATAAGGTCTATTCAGTTTTTCACTAATAATGTTCTAATAACTAAAAAACTATTTCCAAAATAGCGTCGGCATGTCGGTGCGCTGTGCTAAGTTCGCTATAGCTAGATACACACACTTGCGCTGTTTGACAAGTTCTCATAATCCATCATCAGACCATGGTGGGCCGGTAAGTGCAAATAAATGATTAATATTGATGTCCAACAAAGGATTTCATGATGTATACTATATTGCCGTTGCGCACGCGTAAAACGAATTCACCTGTTGGTAGATCGGCCGATAATTCAGTACTTCATAGAATTAAGAAAATAATACTCTATTATAACGTCGTGTAATTTTACCGAGAGTAGGCTAAATGATTACTATACTTATAATTTCAAAATAATAGGCTACCTAGAGCCTAAAGGAATTGATCTCCATGGCAGCATGGCAATATTGTTGCTAACCCAGTCAGAAATGCAAAAATAAAGTCATTACAAAATACTAAAACAGCATAGCTTCCGAGGGCTTTTTTCCTGACCTACCAGGGCCCTTAGCGGGCCCTTGGACCCAACGTCGTTTGAGGACGCTTCGCGTAAACATGGTCCGCCGCCGCCTCTGTCCAGGCCCAGGATTTTCAGTTTCCCCCATGCCCCGCGGTTCCTATTGACGGAACTGGCCGAGGGAAACAATTTTTAATGGCCTGAAATACTTCCGTCAATTACGAAACTTTTCTTAAAATTGTACTCTACTAGTCCACACATTCGGAGACTATATATTTTTTCTATAGAGTTAAAACAAAAAGCATGCCGCCTCAAAAATCAGGACTTTATAGTTTATTTTTGGACATTTGTACCTTAAATTTATTTGTTGTGATAATGGGCTTCGTATTACTCATTAGACCACCTGGCTACATCATGGGCAAAGTTATTGACATCAGATTAAAGAAGAAAAAAAACTTATTTCTACATTCACTTAATTATATCTAAACGCTTTTAAAATCGCTGATTGACGGCTTCTTTCAATTCTTATAATTATTACACACTGTAGGCCTACATAGTTTTCGTAAGATGATATATGGCTCTTCATGGGGCAAAAGTCTGGGGAGGTGGGAAGGGAAGGTGGGAAGGGGAGGTGGGAAGGGGAGAAGGGGGAAGGGGGGGGGGAAGGGGGTCTCTTTCGCTACTTAAGGTCCACTTCATAAATTTACCCCTGGTGACAACTTATAACAAGAACTTGAGACAATACATTCGTTAGATAATGTCATCCTATCGTCTGTCTTTTAGAGGACATGTTGCAGAAATTCTTAAAGGGAGTTTATGGCAATTTTGTGCAAATTGTATTTGTCATAGAAAACTTGAGGAGCTCCGTTTAATATTTTCAACCGCCTGCGATAACTTGAATAAATAAGCTTTTGTTTTATGTATGTAATACCAGAAAAATAAATTGAGAAATAAATGTATTGACAAATAAAACAACATTGTTTGGCCAAACGTTTGTTTTAACTGAATACCGATTGATTAGCAAAATTTCTAGTAATTTTTAAACTTCCCCCTATATACAATGGAGAGATTTCATTGTACTTTTTTCATCTTCTCAAAAATTAACCCCTCCAAAAGCTTATCTAACATGATGAGGCTGAGGTTGTTCAGTGACAGCTTGACATGTCAGGTTGGTAAGAGGTTTAAATTAACGATAGCAACATTGAAAGTGTAAACGGAATGGGAGAGAAAGAGAGAGTAAAAAAGAATACCATATAAATTGAGCATTACAAGTTTGTAAGCAGAATGAACGAGGAATAGTAAGATGCAGCCAAGGAGGGAGGGGGTACCGGGGTCTAAAGGGCGGCATTTCCCCATTAATATCTACTGTATGGTGATTTGTTGTACCTTGGTGTAATTTTACCCCCCACACACACACACCATTTTCGTTAGGAAAATCACCACAATCGGCACGCTTTGTAGAATGTATTTTGCCCAAATAAGATTTTCTTATTCTTGTAAAATAGTTTTCATTTAAATTATGTTGTTTATCTTATTTTCGTGCATGTTAGGCATTTTTCACTACCTTTTATTACCAGAATTTCCTATTTTGTTGTTGGTGCATGTCTGTGTGCTGGGTGAGGTAATTACCCCCTTCCCCAACCCCTCATCCACACACATTACAGTAGAGGAGAGTATCGTGTGTATTAGGTAAGATGTTTACTCTCTGGGTGGGAGAGTTCTAAATAAGTTTGTAATGACATATTTACAGGAAAAGCCGTACACGTCTTTGTTTCCTGAGAATAACACAACACAAGAGAACATCAGGTAGGTTACCTGTTCAAAGGAAAATCATTGTAAAATTATTCCACCATGTTCTATTTCAAATCCCTCATCAATTTACAGGAAAATTTCCCACCCAATTAAATACTTTCCATTCTAAGATCTTTTACACCTTTTCTTGTTATACATAGAATTACTCCCACAATACAAGTTTCAATCAATCCCTTAATAAGAGATTTTCAACTTGCCAGACAGACAGTTACAGGTGAAACAAGTCACCTTTGACCCTCCATGACAGAGGAAATCAAATTACAGGTGGTAGAGGATGAAAAATGAACCAACAATAAAAAATGAACGATAAATCGGAAAACACCCACACAAATGAAAGAAAATATGAAATTCAAAATTAGAACTGAGAATTGTGGTTGGATAAATAAAAGTCTTTCATTTTGGACTACATCAAACTATTGTCATTTGCTCTTGTATAGCTAGCATTCCTTTATTTACAGCTGTCTTTGTACTAAAAATATTATAATCAGCATTCCTGAAAAACTGTTCCATAATTGAAACAAATTTGCATATCAATATAATTTTTGACATTCATATTTTCTTTCAATATGACCTTCGGTCCTCAAAATACTCACCTTTGGCCCTTTACGGCAGAAGAAAAGCAAATTGCAGGTGAGAGGACGAAAACTGAACCAAAAATCAAAGGTACGAACAATAATTCAAGCAATGTCTACACAAATTAAAGAAACACAAAAACCAAAATCAAAACTGAAAAGTAAGGTGGAAAATAACTTGAATATTTTTGGACTCCATTTCACAGCTGTCATTTTTCTTACATCGCCAGTCTGGTTTGTACCCCGATCGGGATAACAGTTTTGTTCTCCTGATAGGGGGATTCTTTACAGAAGTATCCCACAATTTATCACACAGTCTATCTAAATTCAAAGTTTCTATAGGAAAACATTAGAATCAAGACACATTTCGAGCGCGGGAAACTCAACCACTGCTAAGGGTTCAAATTTTTCTTCACGATTTAAAATAATGGTATATGAATTTTCTATTCACCATGCGCTTTAAAAATTCACCATGCGGTTTTCGAGAAATTTGAAGAAAAGTGATGAAATCTTATTGTGTTACCATTAGGCAGTCGCACTTTCACAAGATTTTCTGAAATTATGAGAAATAAGTTGGGAATTTGTGAAAATTATGTAGCAATAACTGATTGATAGTAACAAAGTTGTTTTACTTTCACGAAAATGAACTATGATCAAAGCAAACTTTATTACAAACCTTTGAAACGACTAATCAGCGTCTATGACTAAAACTTCACAATGAAAATGGCATTCCATATATCACTGTAAGCTCAGTGCGCGTGCTCGAGCCTTCCGATCGGGGGACTAATCGAGTCTCCCGACCGGGGGACTAATTGAGTCTCCCGACCGGATGACTAATTGAGTCTCCCGATCAGGGGGACTTATTGAGTCTCCCGATCGGGGGACTAATTGAGTCTCCTGATCGGGGGACTAATTGAGTCTCCCGATCGGGGGACTAATTGAGTCTCCCGATCAGGGAACTAATTGAGTCTCCCGATCGGGGGGACTAATTGAGTCTCCCGATCGGGGAACTAATTGAGTCTCCCGATCGAGGGACTAATTGAGTCTCCCGATCGGGGACTAATTGAATCTCCCGATCGGGGGACTAATTGAGTCTCCCAACCGGGGGACTAATTGAGTCTCCCGATCGGGTGACTAATTGAGTCTCCCGATCGGGGAACTAATTGAGTCTCCCGATCGGGGGACTAATTAAGTCTCCCGATCGGCGGACTAATTGAGTCCCCCAATCGGCTGTACGAACTGAACTGATAACTATCATTCCTTTATCTACAGCTGTTTTATTATTTTAACAATTCACACCTTCATCTGAGCCAAAAAAATATTATATATTTTCCATTAATCATGACTTTCAGATAACTGCAAATAAGGATAAAAAAAACCATTTACGACATGATATCTAAATTTCTTTGTTTGCTGCACTTTCACTGCACTGTGACAGTCAAGAGTCAAATGTGCCGAGAACTGAATTTGACTTCGTAAACTCAAACTAACCATATAAGTAAATAATCATACAATCAAAGTATATGGAATCCCTCATCTGCACGAAATCCTTGATGGAACTTGCACATTTTTAAAACTTGTCATTTAAATGTATTTTTTCATAACCAATATCATTTAGTCTGAAAAACATTGATATTTGTAATGAACTTTCGTCACACTTTTAAAATGGAGAATAAATGTTACAATGTCTGTGCTCTGTAAAACTTCCAATGATCACATTTAATATGATCTGACAAACTTACCTTAAAACACTTAATTTTACCCCAAATAATACTTTAATTGATACAATTATATCACTCCACTGTAAGCAATATATGAATTAGAAAAATTAAACCATGATGATAGGTTAGCAAAAAAAATAGAATATCAATTTTTATTTCAGATAAAATTCTCCCGTACTTTAAATAGAATAGTTCTCTTCTACAAAATATCAATCATCAAACAGTCTTGACTTATGCTTAAGGCAATTTCCAAAAAGATCAAAAAATCATTATGGTGTACAATTTAAATGAGGGCAAAATGAAAATAAAATGTCTTATTGACACAAATCTATTTACTACATCGTCACTATGGCAACGATTCAAAATATTGGCAAAAGCTTACAGATTGGTGTTTACTGTACAATCAGCTCGCAAATTGGCATTTAATGCACGTTGTCCATTGTAGATATGTTATCAATAATAAAGCGTCTTCCTTTGGTTGTTTTGTGAAAAAGTTGAGTATATTATCCATTTTGCATCAGTTCTGATTTTCTTGCAATTTAATCATTCAAAAGAATGAAAAATTTGGCATTTGTCAAAACAAACAAGAAAACCGATTTGATACATGATCTTTATGGAGATACTAATATTTGTATAGATAGGCCTACAAAAAAGATTTGAGGGAATATTTGTTTTTGCACTTTTTTGGCACATGCCAGGAAAAGCAAGCGTAAGTCACAAGTGACTTGTTTTCAGTGTGGACCCAAGGAATTTGCCAGAATGGAAAGTGGATAAACACCAGGTTAACACCCTCCTCTTTTCGGGAAATGTTCAGCGAACCAGGCAGGGGATGAATCTCCTCTCAACGGGACCAACGGTTTTACACCCCCAACCATTGGCCACTTTTCTCAAAGGTCAGGTAGGGAGAAGGTGTGATGCAAAGGACAAACCTCTGCGCTTGATGTCAGCGTATATCGTTCTGCACATTTGTGGAAAAATCACTGGTTAAATCGCTGTTGGACTTGATCCTGGGACCTCCAGAATCTTGATCATTTATGTGCTGCAGTAAAACGTTTGGTTAGCCGTTTCAATGTTTCAAAAACATTTACAATTTGAAGCATTTTTCTCATTTTCAGGAGTACTGACCATTCAAATAAGAAACCTGATTAAATATTCAAATTTGGATATTTTTCCTGATGAGATCCTTATGAGTAGCAAAACATGCCCATTTGCAATTGTCATTAGTGTTAGTCTTTGTGTAGCAGACTTTGGAACTACTATGTGGTACTGAATCTGAAGGTTTGGCTAAACGTGAAACACTTTCAACAAAATTCAACAACATCAATAATTTGTTGATCAAGGAATGAAATCAGAAACTTTTGCATCTGTAATTTATTGTACAAAACAGAAGCATTATTGATGATAATAGTTACATTACATGAGAAAGTACAAAAATAGATAGAATTAACCTGTGTAGCAGCTGTCTTTTGAATCATAATCTGTAAATAACCCAATGGTGGGCTCACACAAATCACAGCACAAAGCAAAACCAATAGTTGTTAATGATTTATTACAAAAACATGCAATTTTTCAGTTTCTTTTTTAGGTCTGGGCACAACGGCAAGGAAAAAAAAGAAAAAAGCAGTCTCACTGAAAACAGATACCCATTCACAGAGATAAAATCCCCGAAAAAGAAGATACAAAACAAAAATATAGGTGGTAAAAGTGCACGGTAAAGTGTATCGGAATGAAAAGTTTGAGAGAATAGAAGTCACATTGCTCTCAATACATCGATGACACATGGGGGCAATGTTATGTGAAACTTTACAGTGTACCATACAGTAAACTTACAGCCTCACGTAAAAAGTGGAGTTCACCAATCATAAAATGGAGCTGAACTTAAGTCTATATTTCCTATTCATCCACAAGAAATTTTACACAAATAATTAGCAAATTTATATATTTAATTGTTATTCTGATGTCTGATGAAATTAAACAGATATTTTGACGTAGCCTAGATTAAAGTGACACAACGACACAGTGAAAGTTATGCATTGTAGGCCTTGCTATATACCTTTCATGAAATGCTCAGAATATTAAAAGGAACATATTTATGGCGAAATCACTACCTGTACATATACCTTTAATGAAATGTTCAGAATATTAAAAGGAACATATTTATGGCAAAATCTCTACCTGTCCATATACCTTAATGAAATGTTTAGAATATTAAAAGGAACATATTTATGGCAAAATCACTACCTGTCCATATACCTTTAATGAAATGTTCAGAATACGATCATATTTATGGCAAAATCTCTACCTGTCCATATACCTTGATGAAATGTTCAGAATATTAAAAGGAACATATTTATGGCAAAATCTCTACCTGTCCATATACATTGAATGAAATGTTCAGAACATTAAAAGGAACATATTTATGGCAAAATCACTATCTGTCCATATACCTTTAAAAGAGCAAATTCAATTCATGCCAAGTAGATACAGAGGGTCATGGCTCGCTCCAATCTATGTGCATCTTATCTAGTTTAGCCCCTTCTTCTAAATTATCATCATTAGGTTTGACCATGCTTACAACATCAAAATGCAATTTTGCATTTGATTAAATCAAAACTCCACTCTCATTTTAATTCCAGCCTAATTGTTATGAAATAAGTCTGCTGTCATATAAGATAACTTTTAGCAAGGAAATAAATTACATATATAATCAAAATCAAATAATGATTTATTGCAGATAAATCATACGAAAATGCCCTGGCATATTAACCAATGGGAAAACCTCTTCGTTATTTATGAACATACCAAAAATGGGGTGTAATTGCCCTTAATTTTTTTTAAAAGATCAAAAGCAAAATAAAATATCAAACAGAGAGTTGGTTACTACTCTGAAAGGTTCAAATGGAAAGGTTGACACCATAATATTTTTCCTCAATCAAATTTGGTCTGTGAATGGGCAATACTATATTGATACAATTGTGTCTGGTCTCTCTTAATATTTGTAGAAAATAGAAGCATCTTCATGCTACTCTCTGATATGTCTTATTTGTTAATCATCCTTCAAAGTGAGCAATTTTATCGCTGCACAGGCATCGTCACTGCAGCCCTCTGATGTGATACGTCCTCCTCCTTCCACAATTGGGTGACGGTCTTGACTTGGGTGTAGAACTGGATACCTTGTTTGCCGTAGAAGTTTGTGTCGCCGCGGAATGAGCCCCTGGATCCGGTGAATGAGAACATTGGCAGTGGTACTGGGATGGGTACGTTTATACCGACCTGTTGGAGAAAGAGAAGTGTATTCGTACAGATGGCTTAGGTACCATTGCAAGACAGGATTCTACAATTGCACTTACGAAAACAATAGCAATTGTCCTCAAGGAAGA